>JAWNOE010000112.1:0-409219 GCA_035046095.1 Drosophila pseudotakahashii | reverse complement strand
TTTGTCAGTTTGTCCAAAATATGTTTCTTAAGTTTTGAAAATTTAATATGACGTTCATCACATCGATATAAAAAACTTTTGTTCTACCACTTTTGAAAAAACTCGCTAGTTTAGCGGGAAAACAGCTATAAATAGCTAAAATTCGGAAAGCCGTAACTTCTATACTACTAAAGCTACAGAGTTGTGCTGCATCTCGTTGGAAAGGTATTTTTAAATGCTATAAATGGCCTTCATATGCAATTTGTGTAAATGTAATAGTTAAAAAGATATGAACAAAAGAAATTTTTTTTAAACTTTCTTTTTAGCTTTTTTTTAATTTTCTCAAAAACGGCTCTAACGATTTTCCTTACAACTTTAAACTGTATAGCCCTTGAGATTCCCTAAATTTTGATATATAACACATTACTGTAAAAAGTCACGTTTAAAAGTTATTTTTATACGAAAATAGCCACTTTTGCCGGCTCGAACAACTAACGCTGCCTAAGCATTGAATTTAGTATGTGCGTATCCAAACTGTATTTTAAGGTCAGGGAATAGTTAAAATTGTTTTAAACTGTTCCATTATACAATTCTATAAGTAAATAAATACAAACATAAATAAATAAATAAATAAATAAATAAATAAATAAATAAATAAATAAATAAATAAATAAATAAATAAATAAATAAATAAATAAATAAATAAATAAATAAATAAATAAATAAATAAATAAATAAATAAATAAATAAATAAATAAATAAATAAATAAATAAATAAATAAATAAATAAATAAATAAATAAATAAATAAATAAATAAATAAATAAATAAATAAATAAATAAATAAATAAATAAATAAATAAATAAATAAATAAATAAATAAATAAATAAATAAATAAATAAATAAATAAATAAATAAATAAATAAATAAATAAATAAATAAATAAATAAATAAATAAATAAATAAATAAATAAATAAATAAATAAATAAATAAATAAATAAATAAATAAATAAATAAATAAATAAATAAATAAATAAATAAATAAATAAATAAATAAATAAATAAATAAATAAATAAATAAATAAATAAATAAATAAATAAATAAATAAATAAATAAATAAATAAATAAATAAATAAATAAATAAATAAATAAATAAATAAATAAATAAATAAATAAATAAATAAATAAATAAATAAATAAATAAATAAATAAATAAATAAGTAAAAAAATAGAAAATAAATAATTTAAAAATTAAATAATTAAATAATTAATTATGAATGAATTAATATCATTTAATTATGGTAATTGGAAAAATATTGAAGATAGCGAGTGTGCACATTGCGGAAACTATTTACAATGTCAGTCCTTAATAGAAAATTTAGGGCGCGTGCTTGTGTTCTCTCTTAGTTTAGTCGATGCAGCGAATAGAAAAATAACAAATTTTAATTTAACAAACGCTTCACAAAGTGAGCTTCGATTTGAAAATAAAAGATTTGTTTTATCAAGTGCCATATTTCACCATGGAAATGCATTAAATGAAGGACATTATACATCAGTTTTAAGAAAAAATGGAACATTTTACAAAGCTAATGATACAACAATCTCTAAATGTTCTTGGCCACGTAACAGCAAAGATGTGTATATACTGTTTTATGTTGAAAGATAATTTAAAAGTTTCAGAAAATTATGGGTATCTTTAAGGTATTTTTTGAATGCTAATTGGGCAGTGAATACATATATTTTTTAGTTGGCGAAAATCCTCCTCGAGGGTGCCGACTGGAAATGGCGCTACAGTGCTTGCAATATATCAGGCGGCGTTCAGCTAAGATCAGGGGTCAATCCTATGTGCTCTAGTTTTTTAATAACTAAGTTATATGGGGATGACTTTTGGTCATGGTATGAGGTATACTAATATGTTAATTAAACCCAGGGTATAAATTGTCCCTTTAAAAACTTCTGATATCAAACAAAAACACCTCTTAACGAGGTAAAAAAAATAGTGACGACCGCACCTTCAACATACAAAAGATCTGATATCATATTTTGTGACGAAAAATAATTTTACATTCGAAAATATAAAAACACTTTCTAAAATTTACTTTTTCGGCACGCTACAATAGAAAATGTTCGTGTGGGTAAAATCTTATAAATTTGCTGAAGCGGGCCGAATGAGTAAATTTTAGAAAGTGTTTTTATATTTTCGAATGTAAAATTATTTTTCGTCACAAAATATGATATCAGATCTTTTGTATGTTGAAGGTGCGGTCGTCACTATTTTTTTTACCTCGTTAAGAGGTGTTTTTGTTTGATAAAAAATTAACCAAAACAAGAGAGAACGCTATAGTCGAGTACTTCGACTATTAGATACCCGTTACTCAGCTAAAGGGAGTGGGAGAGAGATTAATATATGCACGCGTCAAAGCTACTAGCGCCATCTAGTGGCTGTTTCATTTTTTGCTCATAACTTTTTAATGGATTGTCCGATTTGAAAAATTTATACAATTCGATAGGTATTGATAAACAGAATAAAACTGCATTTTTACTTTTCCGAAATCTTTAAAGTTGTGGGCGCCAGACACCTTTAAAAAAATGGTGTAGGGCGATTGTGGGCGTTAGAGGGGGCGTGGCACCTGTTTGAAACAAATTTGCGCTGCGTAGGAACTCCAAGAATCTGCATGCAAAATGCCAATCCTCTAGCTTTTGTAGTTTCCGAGATCTCAGCGTTCATACAGACGGACAGACGGACAGACGGACATGGCTAGTTCGACTCGGCTAGTGATCCTGATCAAGAATATATATACTTTATAGGGTCGGAAAAGCTTCCTTCTCCCTGTTACATACTTTTGCACGAATACAATATACCCTTTTACTCTACGAGTAACGGGTATAAAAACTGAACAATTATTTTGGTTTACCGTTTGTCATCAATAAATAATTTAAAAAAAAATGTAAAAAAAAAACAGAACAAAAAAAATAAATAAAAAAAGAATAAAACAAGAGAGAACACTATAGTCGAGTGCCCCGACTATCAGATACCCGTTACTCAGCCAAAGTGAGTGCGAGGGAGATGGAGATAGAAAATTTTTAATCTGGCATAACTTTTTAACGAATGGTCCGATTTGAAAAATTTCTTCTAAATTTCGGTAGGTATTAATAAATACAACAAAACTGCATTTTTACTTTTCCAAAATCTATTATTGTGGGCGTTAGGCGATTGTGGGCGTTAGAGGGAGCGTGGCCCCCGGCTGAAACAAACTTGCGCTGCGTAGGAAGTCAAAGAATATATGTGGGTAATTCTCTAGCTTTTGTAGTTTCTGAGATCTCAGCGTTCATCCGGACGGACAGACGGACATGGCTAGATCGACTCGGCTAGTGACCCTGATCAAGAATATATATACTTTATCGGAAACGCTTCCTTCTACCTGTTACATACTTTTGCACGAATACAATATACCCTTTTACTCTACGAGTAACGGGTACAAAAAATGTTGGCGCATGGACTCGAACCGGCGTCGTTTCGATTTCTAACCAAAAGCTTTAACTCTGTCTGTCTGTCTGTCTGTCTGTCTGTCTGTCTGTCTGTAAAGGTAAAAGGTAAAAGATAAAATTTCAAAAAACACCAAAGATAAAATTTTTTAAAGTATTTTTTTTCGATCGTTCCTATGGGAGCTATAAGATATAGTTGTCCGATCCGGTCGGTTCCGACATATATACTACCTGCAATAGAAGGAAGACTTTTGGGAAAGTTTTTTCATGCTGATCAAGAATATATGTACTTTATGGTGTCGGAAACGTCTCCTTCACTGCGTTGCAAACTTCTGACTGAATTCATAATACCCTCTGCAAGGGTATAACAACAACAACACAAGGGGGACCTGAAGTCACAGAAACAACCGGCATAGTTCGTTCCGATTGCCAAAGCAAGATTTTTGTATTTGTCTATATTTAAAAAAACAGTATTTCTATTTCTTAGAAAACCTTTATTTCTAAATTGGAAGACATAACTTTTTAACTTTCTAGTAAAAAATTTCTAAATTGCAGATTTTTTTTTCTTACTTTTTAGAAAAAAAACGCCATTGTTATTAAGAACCTTGTTTCTTTTATATAGACAAAATCGACAGTAAAGCAATTCAATTTCTAAAACCAAGGGCGATTTTAGTCGTTTTTTTTTTGAGTGAAGAGTCTTGAGATTTGTCGTTTGTACCTGTTTTGCTATTTGAAGCCCATTTTGCCCGCTGGTTCCAGGATGTCAATTAGCTCGACGAAGAACAGCCATTTTCTGCTCTGTGTCCGCTCCGGTTAGCAGATCATCGCAGTAGAAGTCCGTGCCAAGAAATCTTGCACCTTCAGGATAAGATTGCAAATGGGTCTCGCTCAGAAATGATGGAGCACTTGCTGTTCCATACGTAACAGTATTTAGGCGATAAGTTTTTAAGGGGCTGACAGCATCTCTTCTCAAGACAATTAATTGAAAAATTTGTTGTGCCTCGTCAACCTCCACTTGACGGTACATTTTAGTTATGTCTGCAACAAGTGCGTATTTGCGTCAACGAAACCTAAGGAGAAACCTAAGAAGATCATCAAGCGATACTCGCGACGTAGTCTTGCAAGATGCATCAAATACCACTCTAAGCTTAGTGGATGCGCTTTGTGGACGTTCTACACATTGGTAGGGTATAAAACAATGTGAATCTTTCGGAATTGAACCCTCGATCGCAGTCATCACTATGGACGGCAGTCCATGTAGTGACGAAGCGCACAAGGAGAGTGTGCGAAGGCGACTACTATATATAGCCGCAGAATTGAAAATCTGCTGTGATGGTCCGATCATAATGAGTGATACACCAATCGAAAGGTATTGCAAAAACTTAAAGGATTGCATACCAAGACTTTAAGAAAATCAATTGGCTTGGGAAAGAGAGCGGTGAAAGTGAAAAAGTGAAAATTTCGAATTTGGAATTGTTGGGGCCGGTGGGGATAAATGCCCCCTCGCAATGTTTTAGTTCCTATTGAAAATACCCGTCGAATGAGGGGTCATATGATAAAATCCGACGCTCCGTTCAAAAGTTATAGCCAAAATACGATTTTCTTCTTCTTCCCAAAATGAAAATTTAATTCTGTTTGTCAGTTTGTCAGTTTGTCAGTTTGTCCAAAATATGTTTCTTAAGTTTTGAAAATTTAATATGACGTTCATCACATCGATATAAAAAACTTTTGTTCTACCACTTTTGGAAAAACTCGCTAGTTTAGCGGGAAAACAGCTATAAATAGCTAAAATTCGGAAAGCCGTAACTTCTATACTACTAAAGCTACAGAGTTGTGCTGCATCTCGTTGGAAAGGTATTTTTAAATGCTATAAATGGCCTTCATATGCAAACGGCTCTAACGATTTTCCTTACAACTTTAAACTGTATAGCCCTTGAGATTCCCTAAATTTTGATATATAACACATTACTGTAAAAAGTCACGTTTAAAAGTTATTTTTATACGAAAATAGCCACTTTTGCCGGCTCGAACAACTAACGCTGCCTAAGCATTGAATTTAGTATGTGCGTATCCAAACTGTATTTTAAGGTCAGGGAATAGTTAAAATTGTTTTAAACTGTTCCATTATACAATTCTATAAGTAAATAAATACAAACATAAATAAATAAATAAATAAATAAATAAATAAATAAATAAATAAATAAATAAATAAATAAATAAATAAATAAATAAATAAATAAATAAATAAATAAATAAATAAATAAATAAATAAATAAATAAATAAATAAATAAATAAATAAATAAATAAATAAATAAATAAATAAATAAATAAATAAATAAATAAATAAATAAATAAATAAATAAATAAATAAATAAATAAATAAATAAATAAATAAATAAATAAATAAATAAATAAATAAATAAATAAATAAATAAATAAATAAATAAATAAATAAATAAATAAATAAATAAATAAATAAATAAATAAATAAATAAATAAATAAATAAATAAATAAATAAATAAATAAATAAATAAATAAATAAATAAATAAATAAATAAATAAATAAATAAATAAATAAATAAATAAATAAATAAATAAATAAATAAATAAATAAATAAATAAATAAATAAATAAATAAATAAATAAATAAATAAATAAATAAATAAATAAATAAATAAATAAATAAATAAATAAATAAATAAATAAATAAATAAATAAATAAATAAATAAATAAATAAATAAATAAATAAATAAATAAATAAATAAATAAATAAATAAATAAAAATAAATAAATAAATAAATAAATAAATAAATAAATAAATAAATAAATAAATAAATAAATAAATAAATAAATAAATAAATAAATAAATAAATAAATAAATAAATAAATAAATAAATAAATAAATAAATAAATAAATAAATAAATAAATAAATAAATAAATAAATAAATAAATAAATAAATAAATAAATAAATAAATAAATAAATAAATAAATAAATAAATAAATAAAAATCTCAGCGTTCATACGGACGGACAATCAGATCAAGATTTTTAAGGTTTTAAGGTTAGGCATTTTAGATGAGAAAGATTATCAGCTTTTATCTAAACGAGAAATTAAATTAAATAGCGATACAATTGAAACATGTCTTTCCGAACTCATCGAATACATTAGAAAGTTGCCTGCACATACAATATGTTTATTTCCTACAAGGGAACAATGCTCAAAGTTAAACGAAGGAATGTTTGAAATAATTCCTTCAGAAAAAAATTGCTCACCGCTGAAGACTTAATCGAAGCTAAGACTGCCATTCAGAAAGCTAAAGCAGCTAAATCCCTGGAAAAACTGAAAAAGAAAGGTAAATGCTCAGAAACTGCTAATTTGGCAGATACAATAGAAGTTAAAAAAGGAGCAAAAATCATGTTACTTAGAAATCTAGATGTTGCATCCGGATTAGTTAATGGATCTATAGGGATAATAAAGAAGCTGCATGAAACGGTGAGTATCGTAAACGCCCGTACTTTTAAAAGTGTTGTAAAGTTGACTATCCAATTCGAGGAAAATGAATTTGAAATTGAACGCATCGAATCAAAGTTTCAACTAAATAATAACGTTTATATAGTTCGAAAACAATTTCCAATATGCTTGGCGTATGCAATAACCATTCATAAAAGCCAAGGGCTAACAATCACCTCCGGAGTTGTTGATATTGGTGACAGTATATTCGCAAATGGTCAAACTTATGTTGCTTTATCTCGTTTGAAAACCCTTTCCGGTCTACATATTCTCAACCTTAATCCGAAAAGCATAAAGACAAATAATGGTGCTATTATAGAATACAATCGATTAAGAAGTAAATATAGAAAAGATCTACCACATTTGGTTGGTAATTCTAAAAAAAATAAAAATTGTTCTGATAAAAACATATATTTAAGGCGGCAAAGAGCAGCTATCATTGAGCCGTCTGTATTAGAAAAGAATATAACAAGCAAAAAAAATGATAATAACGCAATTTCTCATAATATACGTGGTATGGAAAACACAAACAATGCTTGTTATGCGAACTCTGCATTTCAATGCCTTATAAATATTAGATTGATAAAGGAATCAGTATTAAATGATCAAAATTGTAACATTTTAAAATCATCATTTTTGAATTATACAAACCCTTTAATGATGGGGACAAACATTAATATTTCAGATTTACGATCGAGAATTTTTGACAACGTAGAACAGCAGGACAGCGGAGATTTTTTGCGACAACTATTAGACTGGCAATCACTAGCTCGAATAAAACAATTATGTGTACATAAACTTGTGGAATCTTTAAAATGCTCTAACTGCGATTATAGGCCAAATTTTCAAATAACAGAAAACGTAATTGCTCAACTTTCTGTTCCTATAGATAGAAAATGCTCAATGAATGAATTAATATCTGTAGACAGCCAATATACGTCCGTTTGGTTTAATGGTCGCAGCAAAAGTGATCTTTATTAAGCAGAACTCTGCACGCTTCGTCTGTTTCACAAGGGTTGGGTACATAGTGTGTGTGAGTGAGACAAGCATAGTGTTGCATAGTGTTAACATAGTGTTAACTTAAGGTGTGTGTATGTATGTATAAGCAGATGCTTAGGAATATATATGTATGTATGTGTATGTGTGTGTGAATTATTGCTACAATTCGGCCATCCTGACCGGAGAGCTCCTGATCTCTTAGCTATTTACATTTTGTCTCCATGGCCTTATATTTGCTACTGCCCAAACTCCCTTATAAGGAAGCCTAGATTGTTGGAACCCTTCAACATCCTCCAAGACATATCTATCATTACGCAAAACCTTAGTCACTCTATAAGGACCTTTAAATTTAGGTATTAGTTTTTTGGATACGCCTACATGACAGTCGAAATTTTTTATCATAACTAAATCGTCTTTCTCATACTCATTAGGATTTTTCCTTTTAAGATCTGTACGTAACTTATTATATTCTTGTAACTTTTCAATACTCTTACTGGCTTTCTCTCTAATTATTTCTAGGTTTCTACTTTCGTTATCTTTATTTAACTCATCTAATTTATCTTTTAAGCTATCTATAACTTTTCCCTTCTGAGACACTCCGAATAAAACTTGACTTGGGTGTTGATTGATTGACCTTTGCATCGTATTATTAAGTGCATGTTCAACTGTTTCTAAAACTGTATCCCAAAACAATCCTTTGTCTGGTTCAGTCAACTTAGCGATCATGGGGCCTATGCTTCTATTCACCCTTTCGACTTGCCCATTTGCCTGCGGTGATCCGGTTGCTATCTTTATGTGTTTCACATCATTCTCCTCTAAAAAGTCATGAAATTCTTTAGATGTAAAGCATGTCCCTCGGTCTGAAATCACACATCTTGGCCTACTATATGACCTGAAATAGTTCTTTAATGCTATTATTGCTTCCCTAGACTTTGTGGTTTTTGCCGGATAAAGTCTTACGAACTTTGTGAATGCGTCTATAACTACTAAAACGTGTTTGTTAGCTCTACTCTTATCTACCGGACCATAGTGGTCTATGTGTATAACGTCAAAGGGAATGCTTACTTTGGGGATATTGTGTAGAAAACCTTCATCTTTTCCAGACTTATCAGAATAGGCGATACATTTTAAACAATTATTAATGTGTTGCTTGCATTTTTCACGAACCTTGGGGAACCAATAGCTTTTTGAAATAACATCTACCATTTTATCTATTCCTACGTGTCCTAACTGATCGTGGTAACTAAAAAGAACATGGCTTTCCATTTCATTTGGCACATAAAATAAAAGAGCATCCCTATCCTTTTTCCTATAGACTATTCCGTTGCGCATTTCGTAATCCTTAAGTTCTGTCTGTTGAAGTTTTTCTACAATGCTTTTAATTTTTTCATCTCTACTTTGACAAATAACTAAGTTTTCCTCAAACGAATTAGAATCAATCGTTAGTATGTGTGTGTTTCTACTAAGTGCATCGACATGTTGCATACGCTTACCAGCTCTATGTTCCAAAGTGTAGTCATAATCTTGAAGAAAAAGCGCCCACCGAGCTATTCTCGGGCATAGCTCCTTTTTATTTAACGCGAGGGTAAAAGCACTACAATCCGTAACTATTTTGAACTCTATTCCCTGAAGATATATCCTAAAACGTTGTAACGCGTAAACCACAGCAAGCGTTTCTAGTTCGAAGCTATGGTATTTCGCCTCCACGTCTGTCGTGCGTTTTGAAAAATAGAATACCGGGTGAAACTTATTGTCCTTCTTTTTCTGCATTAAAATTGAGCCAAAACCTAAGGCGCTAGCATCATAGTGTAGCTCTGTCGGGTCTGTTGGATTGTACAATGCCAGAATAGGGGCTTCTAGAAGATTTATTTTTAAACTCTCAAAACACTCCAACTCAATTGCACCAAATTCGAACTTTTTATCCTTTCTCACAAGGTCATATAACGGTTTAGCTTTTGTTGAAAAATCTTTAACGAATCGTCTAAAATAGGAGCACAATCCAAGAAAACTTTGAACTTCATGCGTTTTTGTCGGAATAGGAAAATCTTTTACAGCTTGCATGCCTTTCGAATCGGGTTTAATACCCTCTCCCGATATTATGTATCCTAAATATTTTATTTCACTTTGCAGGAACTCGCATTTGTCTAACCTAAGTTCTAACTTGTTATTTACCAATCGCTTAAATACCTCCGTTAATATTTCTATGTGACTCTCGCTATCTTTCGTTGCTATCAAAATATCGTCCATATAAATAAGTACCTTGTCATCTCTAACTAAATCAGCAAAAATTTTATTCACGAATCTTTGAAAAACTGCAGGGGCGTTTCGTAAGCCAAACGGCATTCTAAGCCATTCATATTGACCCATGGGTGTTGTAAAGGCAGTATATTTAATAGAATCTTCGTGCATGTGCACGTGGAAGAACCCATTTTTAAGATCTAACTTGGTAAAAATAACTTTTTCGGAAAGTTTATCAATAAGGTCGTCTATTAGGGGTGTGGGGTAATTATCTTTCAACATGTTTTTGTTCAGTGTTCTATAATCTACGCACATTCTTAACTCTCCAGACTTTTTTTTAACTAGGACTATTGGTGACGCATACTCGGACTCGCTTACTCGAATAATACCGTTTTGAGTGTAATCATCTAACAAATTCTGGACCTGACTTTTCTCTGCGTATGATAAACGCCTTGGAGGGTAATTGAATGGTTTAGTATTGTCAAAATTCAGTTTCATTTCCCATTTTACTAAAGGTATCTCCGGTCGTTTTGGTTTCGTATAAAACTTTTCAAATATGTCTATCAATTTTTTCTTTAAATTAAATTCACACTTATCGCTTATGTTTAACTGACTGCTTTCGGTTGGATCAGGATATTCAATTGACATTATTTCTGACTCGAAATGATTGCTGGACTGACATTTTACACTCTGACTTAACTCTATCGTTTTGCAAGAATTACTTAGTTTTCGTTTGCTTCCATTACGTTGCTTTTTATCTTCGAATTTTAAATTATCTTGACTACACATATTTACCACTTTAATATTATCTCCAAACTCTTCCGTTTTATTTCTATCGATATTGTAATCGTTTTCAACTCCATTTATAAACCGAAAATTTTTGATAAATTTTACCGCGCGATCGTTCTTGTCATAACAACTAATATCCATACTCTCATTTAAACAATCATTTTCAATACCACTATTAACATTACAATCGTTTCCAGTCCAACCAATATTTGAGCGATCATTTTCAACACAACTATCAATGAGGCAATCATTTTCGAGACTACTGTCGTTAGGACTATTATTTTCAAGACTACTATCGTTAGGACTATCATTTTCACAACCACTATCATTTGAGCAATCTTTTTCAATACATCGATCATTTATCCAACTATCATTTGAACAATCATTTGGACAATAACTTTCCCTAACAATCTTAAAATTACAAATGTTCATAAAATCCCTTCCCAAAACAGTACTATATGCCATCGATTTGTTCGCCACAATTAGTAATTCAAAATTAAATTTCACTTTATTCATAATAACAAAACATGATATTTTTCCATATATATCTAAAGGACTGTGATTTAAGCCAAAGTAATTTGTAATAATGTTTTCACTAAACTTAATGCTGTTTTTTCTCAGGATACTTTCAACGCAGGATAACTTCGTAAAACTAATTGGACTCCCAGAATCGATTAGGCATTCTACAGACAAACATTGATTAGGTTCTGAACTAAAGAAAATTTTAAACGGTCTCACATATTCGTTGTTGGTTGTGTTGTTCTTCTTTTCGGTGCAATGGGATACGAGGTGCTCCAGACTTCCACATCCATAGCAAGCTCCGTATGCGCGCTTAGGTTTGCGGCAGTCGGCTGCGAAGTGTCCAATGGAGTTGCAGTTGAAGCATCTTATAGCGGGTCCGGGTTGCTTTCCAGGCGAAACTTTGGGGCGTCCAGATGCGAAAGATGGTTTTCGCAAAGAAACTTTGGCGAATGCCTGCAACAGCTGTGCAGACGAAATAAAGCACTGCATATGTGCCTGTTGTCGTAGAAGGGTATCCGGTATTCCTTCGATAATACTATCGATTAGCTCCTCGTCGTCCATCCGGATGTGTGCAGCCAGTAGTGTTTTATTGTTGAAATAAGTGGCGAAGTCTTCAGAGTGTAACCACTTTCGCTCCTGAAACTTGCGGCGGGACATTATCTTGCTCTCTTTTGACTGAAAGGCTTCTTCAAGTTGAGTTAAAAGTTCCGGTGCTGGTAGGGACAGCAAATTCTCAGAAGAGTGCAGCCAAATTTGTGCGCGATCTTTCAACTTTGACATGACCAGCATGCGAGTTACGTCATCACTCAACTTGTACATTTTGATAATTGCATTGAGCTGTGCGATCCAAGTATTAACTGGTACCTTGTTGTTTACAGCACCGTCAAAAACTGGAAGCATTTCCTTGACCATGGTCAGTAAAAAATTGTTCTTGGAAATTGCTGTTTCCGATCTGGCAACTTCTGTAACGATATTGCCCGAGTCCAGTGGGGCAACATTATTTTGATTTGGTGTGGCAACGATGTTTTGGGGTTCTGGCAAATTGCTTGTTGAAGATGTGGTCACTCTAATGGACGGCTGACGGCGGGAAACTTCCAATTTGAGTAACTCATTTTCCAATTGGACCATTTCCAAGTGACGCTTCAGAGTTTCCAATTCCAGCGAAACTTCTGGAACGTTCATGATGTTTAAGGCTTCTGCGTTGTTTCGGGCATCCAGCGATGAGATGCCGGCACCATCTTGTTCGGCTACGGTGTCTGTAGATGTGTTTGGCCTTTCCTCGGATCCAGCTTCAGCGTCGGATAAATCCTTGGGATCCGGTACTGGGCAGACTCCACGGGCTTCGGGGGGCACTCCATTTAAACGCGCAGCGAGAGTTGCCTTGTTACCACTTTTCGGCAGCCCAAGCTTTTCTAGCCAGCCCCGAAGTTCTGCTGCTGAGTACTCGTCTGCACCGATGATTTCCATTATTTTAATCACTAATCACTGTGTATTTTTAACTTTTTCTTGTAGGCAGAGTTTGATATGCGAAAAAAAAATTTCGCAGTGATCCCACTTCTGAAATTGTAGACAGCCAATATACGTCCGTTTGGTTTAATGGTCGCAGCAAAAGTGATCTTTATTAAGCAGAACTCTGCACGCTTCGTCTGTTTCACAAGGGTTGGGTACATAGTGTGTGTGAGTGAGACAAGCATAGTGTTGCATAGTGTTAACATAGTGTTAACTTAAGGTGTGTGTATGTATGTATAAACAGATGCTTAGGAATATATATGTATGTATGTGTATGTGTGTGTGACTTATTGCTACATATCATTTAATTATGGTAATTGGAAAAATATTGAAGATAGCGAGTGTGCACATTGCGGAAACTATTTACAATGTCAGTCCTTATTAGAAAATTTAGGGCGCGTGCTTGTGTTCTCTCTTAGTTTAGTCGATGCAGCGAATAGAAAAATAACAAATTTTAATTTAACAAACGCTTCACAAAGTGAGCTTCGATTTGAAAATAAAAGATTTGTTTTATCAAGTGCCATATTTCACCATGGAAATGCATTAAATGAAGGACATTATACATCAGTTTTAAGAAAAAATGGAACATTTTACAAAGCTAATGATACAACAATCTCTAAATGTTCTTGGCCACGTAACAGCAAAGATGTGTATATACTGTTTTATGTTGAAAGATAATTTAAAAGTTTCAGAAAATTATGGGTATCTTTAAGGTATTTTTTGAATGCTAATTGGGCAGTGAATACATATATTTTTTAGTTGGCGAAAATCCTCCTCGAGGGTGCCGACTGGAAATGGCGCTACAGTGCTTGCAATATATCAGGCGGCGTTCAGCTAAGATCAGGGGTCAATCCTATGTGCTCTAGTTTTTTAATAACTAAGTTATATGGGGATGACTTTTGGTCATGGTATGAGGTATACTAATATGTTAATTAAACCCAGGGTATAAATTGTCCCTTTAAAAACTTCTGATATCAAACAAAAACACCTCTTAACGAGGTAAAAAAAATAGTGACGACCGCACCTTCAACATACAAAAGATCTGATATCATATTTTGTGACGAAAAATAATTTTACATTCGAAAATATAAAAACACTTTCTAAAATTTACTTTTTCGGCACGCTACAATAGAAAATGTTCGTGTGGGTAAAATCTTATAAATTTGCTGAAGCGGGCCGAATGAGTAAATTTTAGAAAGTGTTTTTATATTTTCGAATGTAAAATTATTTTTCGTCACAAAATATGATATCAGATCTTTTGTATGTTGAAGGTGCGGTCGTCACTATTTTTTTTACCTCGTTAAGAGGTGTTTTTGTTTGATATATCTGAGAGCCAAATACTCTTCCATGAACTGATTAAACAGTAACTGTGTGTTCGGATTTTTACACCCAAAAAAAAATCGATGTGAAAATAAAAATAAATAAATAATTATTTATTTAAATAAATAAATTTATTTTTTCTGCACAAAGGCTTCAAAAAAAAAGGAAAAAAAAATTAAAATAAGTTTTTAATTTCCATACAAGACTTGGTAAGTTTCTGGCCTCGTGATAAAGATAAGAAGGATTATGGCGGCCACTGGTTATCCAGTGTCCGTCAAGAATAAACCTCCGGATTTGAATCCAAGTAATAAAAAGCCTGTAAAGAGAAACTTGGAGAAAAACTCTGCCAACTTGAACATGACCGACGACAGTTGTTTAGCAAGCAATGCCTCAAATGAGGTCCTTTTTGCCAAAAAAAAGAAAAGCGAATTAAAAATTGCTGACTCAGGGATTGTGACAGAAGTAGACAACTCTAAAGTTAACAATAGTGAAGGCAAAAAAGAAACAATAGTTTATGGTGACAATCATAACGGAATTGTCGCGGTTTTGGTGTCAACCAAAAATTGTACTCTTTTTGAAAACCAAAACATTAAGAGTGGACTGTTCCTTTTTGAAAAGATTCGACATCTGAAATTATCAGGCTTAAAAGAAATTGTGGCGCTGGCTTCCAGCTTGTACAAAATGTACTTTTATAACGCCAAGGATGCAAATGCACTGGTAATGAGTACTGACCTCAGAAAAATGGGCATAATTGCCTTCATTCCCAAAAACTACACGGAATCCTATGGCGTTATAAAAGGTGTACCATATAGCTTCTCTAATGAAGAAATGATGGAAAACATTAATTCTGACGTTAAAATCAATGGTGTCAAGAGGCTTCTTAGGCGAGTCAAAATCACAGACGGTGAAAACGGTTCCTCTTTTAAGCTGATACCAACAGAAACTGTCAAACTTGCTTTCGAAGGGTGTGACATACCAGAGAAAGTTTCGCTATTTGGTGTTTGTGCACTGAAAGTAAACAATTACATTCCAATGGTGAGGCAATGTTTTAGTTGTGGGAGATTGGGTCACTTTAGTGACAGATGCAAAATCACCAAACGGTGCATAAAGTGTGGGGTAAAGGATTGCTTGGGGACATGTACCATTCTTAAGTGCATTTTGTGCAATGGAACCAATCACTCGGCCAGAGATAGCCACATCTGCCCTCAGTGGGAAAAAGAGAGAGATATTAACAAAATAATGTGCATTAAAAAATTGGCTCGAAAAGAGGTGCTGACAGCTTATTCGGTAAGACAAAATTACTCACAGCTTAATGACTACGAGAAAAACCTCCCTGCTTTAAATTCACTTCCCTGCTTTAAACAAAATTCAAAATAAGGACAATAAAGTCAATGAAGCTTTAAAGAAACACTTATACGTCAGTCGCATGGTAGCACGACCCACTGTACCTGTACCGAAGCCGAATTTTCATTTAGAGCCCTACACTAACGATTCCAGTGATCACGTTCCATTCTTTCCTACAATAACAATGGAGGATAAAATCCATCAAATCTATAACATGTTGTCTCAATTGAGCAACCAGAGTTCGGAAATGTCAAATTTCACACAGTATACAGACCACATAAATAGTACAAATATAACAAAATCTAACAAACTAAATGAAAGAAGAACTCCACACTCAAAACAAAATTAACCCTAAAGTCAAGGAAATCGCCCTATTTTTGTCTTCAAGACAAGCTCGCCCTAAACTTTAGGGTAACATTTTCCAATATTTTTGAAGCCATTTTTTTTAAATTTTAGGGTATTTTTTCTAAATTTAAGGGTACAAATTTCTAAAAAGTAGAACATTTTACTAAAAGATAGAAATTGAAAACAAAACAAAAAACGTGTTCAATCATGATTTATTTTTGTATATACATACGTTTATGTTTTGGATACTCTTATGTACATACATACATATACAACCGTACATATGTATGTTTTGAATGTTAAGGTTATATAAATGAAGCAATTATGTGTTTATTTGCGCCTGTATTTCTTATTTAACAAAGACAAATATCGTTGCAAATGTAGACTGCAGGAAAAGTATTGGAAAAGTAGAAATTTGTGATTAGTTAATATTTTATCTTCATGAAAAAAACTTACATTTTTACTTGTCCGTCGGTGAAAATCGAACCTGGGTCTCCTGCGCGAGGAGCGAACGGCCTACGTACTGAGCCATTGAACCACTTAATTTGGCTGTGGCAAACCCAGCATTCTATGTAAAGGATGAAGCGGTCAACACATTTGAATTCTACTTGTATAATTCTGTCCATTTGTGGTTTTACTTATGTACATACATATATATAAAACATATATATTTATGCTAACGCAATTTATATTATGTGTAGTATATAGTAAAATAATAAATATCTTTCATACAAAATTAACCAAAACAAGAGAGAACGCTATAGTCGAGTACTTCGACTATTAGATACCCGTTACTCAGCTAAAGGGAGTGGGAGAGAGATTAATATATGCACGCGTCAAAGCTACTAGCGCCATCTAGTGGCTGTTTCATTTTTTGCTCATAACTTTTTAATGGATTGTCCGATTTGAAAAATTTCTTCTACAATTCGATAGGTATTGATAAACAGAATAAAACTTTTTACTTTTCCGAAATCTTTAAAGTTGTGGGCGCCAGACACCTTTCAAAAAATGGTGTAGGGCGATTGTGGGCGTTAGAGGGGGCGTGGCACCTATTTGAAACAAATTTGCGCTGCGTAGGAACTCCAAGAATCTGCATGCAAAATGCCAATCCTCTAGCTTTTATAGTTTCCGAGATCTCAGCGTTCATACGGACGGACAGACGGACAGACGGACATGGCTAGTTCGACTCGGCTAGTGATCCTGATCAAGAATATATATACTTTATAGGGTCGGAAAAGCTTCCTTCTCCCTGTTACATACTTTTGCACGAATACAATATACCCTTTTACTCTACGAGTAACGGGTATAAAAAAGAATAAAACAAGAGAGAACACTATAGTCGAGTGCCCCGACTATCAGATACCCGTTACTCAGCCAAAATGAGTGCGAGGGAGATGGAGATAGAAAATTTGTAATCTGGCATAACTTTTTAACGAATGGTCCGATTTGAAAAATTTCTTCTAAATTTCGGTAGAGGGAGCGTGGCCCCCGGCTGAAACAAACTTGCGCTGCGTAGGAAGTCAAAGAATATGTGTGGGTAATTCTCTAGCTTTTGTAGTTTCTGAGATCTCAGCGTTCATCCGGACGGACAGACGGACAGACGGACATGGCTAGATCGACTCGGCTAGTGACCCTGATCAAGAATATATATACTTTATCGGAAACGCTTACATACTTTTGCACGAATACAATATACCCTTTTACTCTACGAGTAAAAAGAAAAGCTTCTGGCCGAGATTCGTTGGAGAAGATTTTAGAATTAAGAAGTCAGTCTGATTCGGATTGAAACCGCGATCGGTCATATCTTAGAATCAAAAGTAAAAGTGTCTTGATGTATTAGTGAGTTAGTGAATTAAGGTTTATTACCAATAAAGAAAAATTATAAAATAAAAAATTATATTTTTTTTAATCAACCACAACGATCAAATTTAATTGGCGCCCAACGTGGGGCTGTGTCCTTAAAAAGTTCCACAAAATATAAAATTTAATGAAAAATAAAGTTAAATTAACAAACGGAACTCGCGCAGCCAAGAACTCAAATTTTTATTGGAAAAATTATAACATCCAACACAAAACAGTGATCGCGTAAAATTTTTAATGGAAATCAATAAATGAAATAATTCATTAAGTTGATTAATTGGTAGACTGAAGATCTAATTCACAAACATCAAGAACACTATAAAAATAAAATAAATCCGAAACGACAAAAACAAATAAAAATACAAAACCAACAAAAAACAACAAACAAATAATCATAACCAAAGAAAAATTGACAGGAAGGGCTGTAGGGCAATACCTCGCCAACACTGGAAACAATTTTTTACTCCCTATCGACAACAAGAAGAACATCGAACAAAATTGAAAGAAGACCCCATCAGACAGTATCGTGAGGATAAATATAATTTTATTTTTAATAAAGGGTTTAAAAAGAAAATTAATTTAAGACAAGCAAATTTAAAAAAAAAAAAAATACCATTTAGAATTAAAAAAAAAAAAAAAAAATTTAAATTTTATAGATAGTTTCGGTGAATTAAATTTAAAAATGGCAACCGGAGGTTCAGCACCAAACTTCTCTGCAGGTAGTATAGCCACAGCTGGTGGCCTAACAGTGGAATTAATTAATAGATTAATAAACGTTCGGTTGAATGAAGTAAGCAGGAAAATAGAAGGTTTAGAAGGGAGACTAGCCACAGATGCAAACACTGTGGAGGATTATAAAATACAAACATTCGACCCAACTATAAAGTGCGATACAACACTTGAAGTGGTAAAATCTTTACCAAAGTTCACCGGGGAACCAACACAATATGTAGGTTGGAGGGAAGCTGCAGAAACTGTTATGAGTCTTTATAAAATTCAAAGTGAACAATACTTTATCGCTTTAACAATTTTACGAAATAAAATTATGGAAGCTGCCCATGATGCTCTTACTAATCATGGCACCGTTTTTAATTTTCAAGCTATCTTATCTAGATTGAGTTTTGTATATAGCGATAAACGACCAATACATATTCTAGAGGCAGAACTAAGTATTCTCAGGCAGGGCCGAATGACAGTTACAGAATACTATAACGAAGTTAATAAAAAAATGACTTTACTAATAAACAAGACCATAATGACACACGGAAAGGACAGTGTAATTACCAAGGAAACAAACAAAACAATAAGGGGCAACGCTCTACGAATATTTATATCCGGACTAAATGATCTATATCAGAAACTCTTTTCTCATTAAATCCACCAGATTTGCCCAATGCTTTGGCTAAGGTCCAAGAATTGGAATCAAACAATTTCCGTGCTCAATTAGCAAACAGGTTTAATGGATTTAAAAATGAAAATAAATACCAGGGAAACAACTTACGATTTGATCAAGTACGACAAAATAATAATAATAATAATAAAACGGGCAATCATTGGGGTAATAACCAAAATTATAACTACCAACAAAAGGGAAATTTTTGGCAAAATACTAACCAAAATAACACTCAAAAGCAACAAGCTGTTGAGCCAATGGATGTTGACCATTCGATTCAACTCCAGAATAAACATAAAAACAATCGACAGCCGAATAATAATTGGCAGCCGAATAATAATTGGCAGGCAAAAAAATAATATTCTTCCGTTAAAAGAATTTATTATTAAAAAATATTTTGATTATAAAAGTACTAAAGACACAGATTCATTATTTGTGGAAAATAGTGAGAAAAGCTTGGGATTCGAAAATCCTGAGAACGCCGACGATAAAATTTCCGTCAACAAAAAGTTAAATAGTTTTAGATCAACAAATCCTGAACGCGCCGACGATGAAAATTCCGTCAACAAAAAATTAAATAGTTTTGGATCAACAAATCCTGAACGCGCCGACGATGAAAATTCCGTCAACAAAAAGTTAAATAGTTTAGGATCTAAAAATCCTAAACACCCCGACGTAGATTTTTCCGTCAACAAAAGAATAAAAAATATTGAAACTAATGAGCCAAAGCGAAATAAAATGAACAATATTAATATGACCAGTACAAATCGAGTAGAAGTATTGGAGAAGAAAATAATTGACATAATCGAGGAGGAACACTCAAAAATAAATTTACAAATCCCATTTCGTACCGATATCCGGAGTGAAATAAACACCGAAAACGACAGGGCAATTTTTAGTAAACAATATCCTTATGCCTTATCAGTTTCAGATTTCGTTAATACGGAAATCAATAGAATGCTTAAGGAAAATATTATAAGACCTAGTAGAAGTCCTTATAATTCTCCAGTGTTAGTGGTACCCAAAAAAAGTCAAAATGAAGATGGCAGTCCCAAACATAGATTAGTAATAGATTACAAAAAACTAAACGAAAACACTATACCGGATAGATACCCGATGCAAGACCCGTCAGTAATTGTAATGGTGGACGTGGGGGGTTTAGTCTTAGCGGTTATTTTCCCAAAAAGGTAGTAGTGTAGGCAACGGGCAGCTTCTATTCTTGATCGCGAATCCTATTAGAATTCGTTGTACCCACCTAACACTTCCGCTCTATCCAGAATTTGAAAGCCGGCGGGACCCGTCTTAGGGCTAGCAGTCAGTCGGGACGGGGTGAGTTCTTGGCAATCAAACTCTGAAAGTCCATCAACTAATATACATTACAGAGTCCCTCTATCATAAACATTAACCTTTGATTTGCACTATTGTTCACTAAATAAATGGATAACTAAGGTGTGGTGTGTATCTACATTCTTTAAAAGCACTCTCTGATGTTATTGAGAGGCTGGCTCTTTACCCTCCCTGCCATGGTTTCCTTAGCCGAGTTGTACGAAACCCCTAAAACAAATGCTACCGAATTATCTCAACTCATGCTTCCCGCTGTGGAATCCAAGTTTACCAAATCATTTCTATATTCTCAACAAATTAAATAACAAAACTAATCGCTTCAATGTTCATTATAATGTTTTATTATAAACTAATATACTTTGCAGAATTTGTTTCTGAGAATTGTAATTAATAAATCAGTTTGCTTTACTGTATACAAGACTACTGAACCTTTTGTAAACTTCGCTTTTTGATCTAGTTTCTTTGTCAAACTCCCATTCGGATGGAGGACTGGTTTCAGATTAAGTTTACGTTACAAGTATAGCCTTTCCTACTGGTCTATACTGACTCAATGTTTAAAG
The DNA here is from genome assembly GCA_035046095.1 of Drosophila pseudotakahashii. Lineage (NCBI taxonomy): Eukaryota > Metazoa > Arthropoda > Insecta > Diptera > Drosophilidae > Drosophila > Drosophila pseudotakahashii. The sequence continues at coordinate 388,014 of JAWNOE010000112.1, read as the reverse complement.
TTCTTTTACCAAATAATACGCACAATATATGAATGACAATAGTTAAGACACGGTTTCACTCACCCATTCCTGTTGCAGTGTTGAAAGGCCTTTCCACGATGCTGTTGGGAATTAAAAGTTATTGCATTCGTTTGTGCGTGACTTTCTAGTTAGCTGAATTCATTCTCTTTCGTAATCTATTAGTTTACTTCATGGTTCTTATATCTTTAATTAGTTATGTTACGTTACTTAAAGAAGAATTATACTTGAGAATCTACATCCGTTATTCTACAAACTGATCAGCCATCGCAGGACTGCATTTGTTGTAAAACAAAGGTTTTATTTTTACGTTAAATTTGAATAGAAATTGAAGCTAATTCCTTTCGCAATTACGATTGATTTATGAGCGTGAGCGCTGTCTAACAAAATGAACCTTCACGTTCTGAATCAATATGTCTGCTGTCTAAATTTGCACAAAATTAAGAATGGCCATGCAAAAACCAAAACACAAATGCTGCTGCGTCTCCTAGCATGTGGGTGTTGCTGCCTTCCGATCCATGTGTCGATGTGTCCATGTGCTGACATTAACCTCACTTATGCACGCGTCGAGTTTAACCTTACTCGGGTCTGCTGCACATGTCGAATCTAACCTCACTGTGGCTTCTAGTAGGTTCTATGCTTGGGGACGCTGGCCATGTGATTCTCCGATCACTTCACTCTCAATACGGTTGATTTTTACAGCTCTCCCATGTTCGCTGCTTTACGCCTAGGGTCACCACTTGGGCTTCCCACTAGGGTCTGTTTTGACGCTAATGTGGAACAAAACTAAATCAGAAACTTTCCTAAGGTGGGGGGCGCGGGGTGCGCGTTATAAAATACTCACAGAGACCAGAAAACTCCCAAGAACGGTTGTGTTCCTTTTCGTGCAGATCCGTATGGATTGCAATACTTCAGGGAAATACACGCAGGTATCAGCACTTTAACCGTAGGCGGACGTTTACAAAATTCAAGTAATTATGTACTTGGAGCGCGTATTTGTATGCGAAATACACAGGCTCTTTTACCGTAGGCGGACGTATAAGCGGGGATTACGTTTTTAAACGCGAAGTTGTAGCAAGACCACGTGCACTTTTACCGTAGGCGGACGGATTAAGACTTTTTGGGTTTTCGCTGGAGAAAAATATAGAACTTCTGTTCTGTTCGCCGATCGTTGGAAAGTGAAAAGTATTCCCGCAGTCGCGTGGGTCTAGCTTTTTAGCAAGTTGGCAAGTCTCGTACGTAAGTCGTAGCGTTGCGTTTCGATATTGGAAGTCTGTTCCAATATTGCTAACTGTCACAAGCTGATTGCTGTCGAACTTCTACTAATCGTTATAAATTTGAATTTCGCCCATTACATAACCGGATAACTTTCCATTTCTCTACCAAATTAGGAAGTTAGACGGAAAAAGGGCGTTCAGACTCGAATGTCTTTAGCCGAATAGGTACCTACTAATTTGCCTTGCAAATCTTCAAGGATGTACATACTTGATCCAACTTTCTCTCTAATTCGTGATTTTATAAAGACTGGGCCTAGTTTCGCATTGAAATTCTTACTAAAATTGCTTTGAGCAAAGTTTCGCCGAAAAACTTCCTGTCCAACTTTAAAGTTAACAGGTTTTGCTCTTAAATTGTACTGCCGGGTATTGACTTCATGTGATTTCTTAATATGAGACTTAAGATCCTCACGCATTAGTGTAAGATAATCATCTCGATCTAAACATAAAGTTGACTCGTCTAAAGCATTTAAATTGCGCAACAGCTGGTATGTTGATCCATGGGTAACCATGTTTACACCGAACAGAGCATGATAAGGGGATTTTCCTATCGATGTATGAATACTGTTTCTGAGTGCACAACTAATACTTGTCAGATTTATATCCCATTGAGTATGATCATTCTTTAAGTAAGCACGAATTCCTGCAATCAATGATCGATTTACACGTTCACTAGCGTTATACTGAGGTGTGTATAAAGCTGTATATATATGACGAATACCTAGTCTAGTGAGAAATGCATTGAACTCTGAACACTTAAATTGTGATCCGTTATCACTTACAATAACTTCTGGTACACCGTAACAGGGAAATATATCTTGACTTAAGAAGTCTTGAATGAGATTCGCTGTAAATTTTTTTAATGGACACAGCCAATGGAATTTTGACATGTGGTCCAAAACAATCAAGAGTCCTATATGACCTCTCTTGCTGCGTGGATATGGTCCAAGTAGATCAATATAAAGCCTTTGAAAGGGTCTTTCTGTTTCTACTAATTTTCCCATAGGAGCTCGAAGAATCATATTTGGAGATTTAGTAGCTTTACATATGTCACATTGTTGTATATATGAACGAACATCTTTGACCAGTCCAGGCCAGAAAAAGTTTCTGCGAATTAACTCTACAGTTTTCCCGATGCCTCCATGAGCTGCTACTTGTGGATTGTGTGCTCTACCTATCAATTCTGAACGTAACTGTCGAGGAACCCATAACTTCCAGGATGTGTTTTCTTGTTCTGTATTACCCGAAGCATGTTCACGCCTTGCATATACAAATTCATCAACTATTTTGAGATCGGGTAAGCAGCTTTGGTTAGACCTAATTCGTTTTTTCAGTAACTGATAGTCTTCATCTGCGAAATGAGCTGACTCTAAGTTGATTTCAGGTCCTGCCTCTACTATTTCTGCAATATCGTTTTCTGGTATGCGCGACAGTGCATCCGGTACTACATGATCTCTACCTTTTCTATGACGAACTGGAAATTTGTAATGCTGAAGTTTCATAGCCCATCGAGCTAGTCGTCCTTTCAAGTTGGGTTGTTCTCTTAACCATACAATACTCGAGTGATCTGTAATCACCTCGAAATCTTGCATTTCAATGTAACAACGAAATTTTTCCAATGCTTCCAACACAGCATAGCATTCACGTTCGGTTACAGACCAATTTCGCTGTGCGGATGAAAGTTTTTTAGAGTAAAAGTAAATGGGTCGCTCCTCCCCTTCAGCGGATAATTGTACAAGGACAGCTCCGATTCCGAAGTCACTTGCGTCGCAATGGACATAGAACTTTCTGGAGAAGTCTGGATTTACAAGCACAGGTGGAGAAGTCAACGCTTCTTTCAGCTTATCAAAGGCTCCTTGAGCTTCGGAAGTCCATACAAACTTCTTCTTGCCTTTTAGAGTTTCCGTGATATGAAAAGTCAATTCCGAGAAGTGTGCAATAAATCGCCTGTACCAACCTGCGAGACCTAAAAATCCTCTGACCTGACGAATATTCTTTGGGGCTGGCCAATTGCGAATGGATTCGATCTTTTGTGGGTCAGTAGCGATGCCTCCGTTTCCAATAATATAACCCAAGTAGTTAACTTGTTGAACACAAAATTTGCTTTTGGTTACATTAAGGGTCAGATTTGCCATTTTGAATTGGTTTGCGATTCGCACTAATACTTCAACGTGATTTTCGAAACTATCTGAAACGACGCAGAGATCGTCTAGATATCCGAAAACACAATACCGTAGATCATCTGGGATTATAGCATCCATTAATCTACTCATGGTTTGCGGCGCATTACATAACCCAAAGGGCATTACTACAAATTGATATAATGGCCTTCCCGGTACAGTAAAAGCCGTCAATGCTTTTGCACGTTCTGTTAATCCTATTTGCCAGTAGGCATCTTTTAGATCAATTTTGGAAATCATTTCTGCTTTAGGGAGTCGAGAAAGAATGCCTTCGATGCTTGCCAATGGGTATGCATCCTTGTGCGTTACGTTGTTGAGTTTACGAGCATCGAGACACAGTCTAACTTTGTTTGGCTTAAGTACAAGCCTCATGGGCGAACTCCATGCACTTGTCGATGGCTCGATCACACCTAAAGAGAGCATCCTATCAACTTCCTTATAGAGAATTTTCTCTACTGCCGGTGAAAGAGGGTAGAAACGTTGCTTAATGGGTTTAGCATCGTCAACCTCAATATCATGTTCGATAAGTTTAGTTCGGCCGAGTCCTTTGTCAGCAAAGCTTGGAAACAGCTGTTTAATAGCCTCTAACTGCTGCTTTTGTGCATCTGTTAAAGGATAGTCTGTACTTTCTGACTCGTTTGGTGAACTTTCGATCGTACTAATGGATGGAATAACGTTCGGCGCTAAGTTGAACGTCTTCCAAAAATCAATCCCTAGGATCAATCTTTGCGAAATGGCTGGAATAATGTACAGCTTTATGGGTCGCTTCTCGTATTTATATAGAATATCAACAAGTATCCATCCTATTACTTCATGCGATTTACCATCGGCTGTGTTTACACGACTGGAAATTCTTTTAAAGTGTTTCAACTGTGAAAAGTTTTCTTTGGCTAGATTAGACCCGATACAGCTTATACTAGCCCCGGTATCTAATAAGCCTTGCTCTTGATATCCAAGAAACTGTACATCTGCATAGATTCTAATGTCCGATTTATTTGCTACTACTGAAGCTACTAATAATTTCCGAGTCTCTTTTATATTCTTAAAAAATCTTCTTATCCTTATAGTGCTTCTTTTACTACGTACATTAAATCTAATTGATTCTATATCTTGAAATATCCTACTTTTTACTTTATTATAATTTTGTAGACGTAAATGATATGGTATAAAATTATGTCCTACGTTTTTAAGCTTCGTTAATTCTTCGTTAACGATTTTTGATGACTCGACTGTGGTGAGCACATCGTTTGGCTGGTTTTCTAACGGCTTATTGTCTGCGGTTGTATCCTGATATTGTTGGACACAACCCTCTTCCGGTTTTCCGAGTTATTTGGAAAACATCGACTACAGTTGGGCCTATGAACATTTGGTTCACCGCAACCGTAACAGAAGATGGTTTTTGGCTGAACACAATTTTTCCAAACGTGTCCTTCGCCGTTACAGTTATAGCATTTTATGAGTTTTAATGCTGCAATAGATTCAGAATCATTTTCTTCCCCTGAATCATCTTCCTCTACTGACGCGATATGTCCTTTCATTTTGTTTTGGTATCTAGACATAGCTGGAGATACTTCTTCTGCAAGAAATCTTTCTCGTTTCGCACAAAGCGAACGCAAATGAGCTACTGAATGAACGCTGACATATAACAAGTCTTTTTTAACTTCTCTAAGAACGTTTCGTTTTAGTATTTCAAGCAACTCATCATCCGAAAAAGGAACTGGAAGTCTATCTACCATCATCATAATTGACTCGTAGAAAGCTTCAAACGATTCTTTCGGTTTTTGTCGTCTACTCCGAATTTCCTCCTTCAGATCCGTCTGTGAACGTTGATCTTTATATTCCCGTTTCAATTCCATACAAAAAGACTCCCACGTAATTCTACCTGCCCTTTTATGAAATCGCCAATACCAATCTAAAGCGTTTCCTTTAAGGAGAACTGGTAAATTTTTACACACGAGACCTAAATCTTCTTGTAGGCTTTCCTTCGCTAATGAGCGAATTCGATAAATAAATTCATCTACACTTAATCCTTGATTCGTTCCGTCAAATTTGATATGCCAATTTTGTATAATAGTCGTCACCTTCTCAGTACTGAGCGACGAAGTATTTCGTGTATCTCTATGAGAACTAACATGTGAACTTCGAGAGCTAAAAGTACTCCTACTTTCCGGTCTATCAGCTGCTGTGTTTGCTGGTGGTACGTTGCTATTATGGCTTAAATGTACGTCATTTAACATTTGGGACACCGATTCGCTAATCATATTATTTATGCGATCATAGTCTATTCCTGCTGGTATCGAAGATCTAGCTGGACGTCCTCTTCTCGGTCGTCTATTTGTTCTAGCGTTAGAGGGACCTGCTGGTTCAAATTGATTCGTAGCGTTGGTACCTATTTCTGGGTGCTGTTGAATATATCTCCTAGTTAGGGGTCTATTTACGGAAGTACCTTCGTTATTTTCAGCTGCCAGTAATTCTCTTTCTAACGTTTGACCTCGATTCACAAATTGCAACTCCTGTGGTTGACATGGAATATGACATATTGGGCATTCCTGTTTATCTGTTAACCATGTGGTTAAACAATTTTGGTGGAAAGTATGCTTGCATTTTGTTGTAATACAAGGAGTTTCCGAATTCATCACCGTGTTACATAAACTACACTGGTTGTCGTTATCACGGGCGTTACCATCAGTAACATTCTCTGGAGTATGTCTCACAGGCATCTTACTGTATTCTATTTAAAGTTCTTCACAAAATAAATTTTTGGTTCAGCGGTAAGCTCTGAGTTTTGATACGGTATTAACAAAGAATTGTAGACTTACTTCAAGAAATGGGTTATTGGTTCTTAAATAAATTTTCACTAAAGTTTTTCCGATCTGATAAGATTTTAGCTAGGGCAATTCCTAGGTCGACTCTACACCTACGAAATTTATTTCCACCAACTATCATCCTCTCTTCTTCTAAACCTTATTGAATCTTTAGTTCAAGATCGAGTTTAGGCTACGCTTACTGATTAGTACAAAGGATTACAGAAAACAAGCGGACATGTGAAGTAACAACAGCTCACTTTAGTCATGTATTCCAAATCAAGTCTTGTAATTATTGCACTACCTCATTCACGAGTCTAAACCGAAACAAAATTCGATGATTTTAACTGTATTTACTCTATTGTTTGTAAAGGTATCAATTTCTGCTATTCTTATTGTACATGCAGGTGTTATCGCATGCTGACGCATATTTATGTTTTAAGCAAGCTGATTACATTAGTCAGCGGATATTTGCGGTCGATATTCCGGTCATAAGCCAAAATAAATCGAATTTCCAATCAAACCTCTTTTACTAATGCACTCGCTGCTGTATACACAAACGCTATCCACTTTTCTTCAAGGGATTCTAAAAAAATATCTGATCACTAACAACGGTTATTTTTTATCAGCATCAGGCCTTAGGGTATCATTCGTTTAATTTCAGCTTGCCAATAATTATATTGGTAACTGCCAAAATTTTACTAGTGACGAACCTTGCGTTTTTGAGCGCCAATATTTATATTGGTGCGCGTACCTGTATTTGTATCGATGTTAGCCATCAGGTTGGGCACTAATAATTGTTACGTCATTAGGCCATACGATTGGGCGCCAATATTTGTAATGGTGGACGTGGGGGGTTTAGTCTTAGCGGTTATTTTCCCAAAAAGGTAGTAGTGTAGGCAACGGGCAGCTTCTATTCTTGATCGCGAATCCTATTAGAATTCGTTGTACCCACCTAACACTTCCGCTCTATCCAGAATTTGAAAGCCGGCGGGACCCGTCTTAGGGCTAGCAGTCAGTCGGGACGGGGTGAGTTCTTGGCAATCAAACTCTGAAAGTCCATCAACTAATATACATTACAGAGTCCCTCTATCATAAACATTAACCTTTGATTTGCACTATTGTTCACTAAATAAATGGATAACTAAGGTGTGGTGTGTATCTACATTCTTTAAAAGCACTCTCTGATGTTATTGAGAGGCTGGCTCTTTACCCTCCCTGCCATGGTTTCCTTAGCCGAGTTGTACGAAACCCCTAAAACAAATGCTACCGAATTATCTCAACTCATGCTTCCCGCTGTGGAATCCAAGTTTACCAAATCATTTCTATATTCTCAACAAATTAAATAACAAAACTAATCGCTTCAATGTTCATTATAATGTTTTATTATAAACTAATATACTTTGCAGAATTTGTTTCTGAGAATTGTAATTAATAAATCAGTTTGCTTTACTGTATACAAGACTACTGAACCTTTTGTAAACTTCGCTTTTTGATCTAGTTTCTTTGTCAAACTCCCATTCGGATGGAGGACTGGTTTCAGATTAAGTTTACGTTACAAGTATAGCCTTTCCTACTGGTCTATACTGACTCAATGTTTAAAGTTCTTTTACCAAATAATACGCACAATATATGAATGACAATAGTTAAGACACGGTTTCACTCACCCATTCCTGTTGCAGTGTTGAAAGGCCTTTCCACGATGCTGTTGGGAATTAAAAGTTATTGCATTCGTTTGTGCGTGACTTTCTAGTTAGCTGAATTCATTCTCTTTCGTAATCTATTAGTTTACTTCATGGTTCTTATATCTTTAATTAGTTATGTTACGTTACTTAAAGAAGAATTATACTTGAGAATCTACATCCGTTATTCTACAAACTGATCAGCCATCGCAGGACTGCATTTGTTGTAAAACAAAGGTTTTATTTTTACGTTAAATTTGAATAGAAATTGAAGCTAATTCCTTTCGCAATTACGATTGATTTATGAGCGTGAGCGCTGTCTAACAAAATGAACCTTCACGTTCTGAATCAATATGTCTGCTGTCTAAATTTGCACAAAATTAAGAATGGCCATGCAAAAACCAAAACACAAATGCTGCTGCGTCTCCTAGCATGTGGGTGTTGCTGCCTTCCGATCCATGTGTCGATGTGTCCATGTGCTGACATTAACCTCACTTATGCACGCGTCGAGTTTAACCTTACTCGGGTCTGCTGCACATGTCGAATCTAACCTCACTGTGGCTTCTAGTAGGTTCTATGCTTGGGGACGCTGGCCATGTGATTCTCCGATCACTTCACTCTCAATACGGTTGATTTTTACAGCTCTCCCATGTTCGCTGCTTTACGCCTAGGGTCACCACTTGGGCTTCCCACTAGGGTCTGTTTTGACGCTAATGTGGAACAAAACTAAATCAGAAACTTTCCTAAGGTGGGGGGCGCGGGGTGCGCGTTATAAAATACTCACAGAGACCAGAAAACTCCCAAGAACGGTTGTGTTCCTTTTCGTGCAGATCCGTATGGATTGCAATACTTCAGGGAAATACACGCAGGTATCAGCACTTTAACCGTAGGCGGACGTTTACAAAATTCAAGTAATTATGTACTTGGAGCGCGTATTTGTATGCGAAATACACAGGCTCTTTTACCGTAGGCGGACGTATAAGCGGGGATTACGTTTTTAAACGCGAAGTTGTAGCAAGACCACGTGCACTTTTACCGTAGGCGGACGGATTAAGACTTTTTGGGTTTTCGCTGGAGAAAAATATAGAACTTCTGTTCTGTTCGCCGATCGTTGGAAAGTGAAAAGTATTCCCGCAGTCGCGTGGGTCTAGCTTTTTAGCAAGTTGGCAAGTCTCGTACGTAAGTCGTAGCGTTGCGTTTCGATATTGGAAGTCTGTTCCAATATTGCTAACTGTCACAAGCTGATTGCTGTCGAACTTCTAATAATCGTTATAAATTTGAATTTCGCCCATTACATAATATTAGCTAATTTAGGAAAGGCTAAATACTTCTCAACAATTGATTTGGAATCTGGATTCCACCAAATTTTAATGAAAGATTCAGATATTGAAAAAACAGCATTTTCTATTAATAACGGAAAATTTGAATTTTTATGAATGCCTTTTGGGTTAACAAACGCACCCAGAATTTTTCAAAGAGCCATGGATGATATCCTAAGAGAACAAGTAGGAAAAACTTGCCATGTTTATATGGACGATATAATTATTTTTTCGAACACTATTGAACAACACTATGCTGATTTAATTAAAAAAATTAATATTTTACAAAGAGCAAATATGAAAATTTCTCTCGAAAAATCTAAATTCTTTAAATTAGAAACCACATTTCTAGGGTACATTGTTTCTCATAATGTAATTAAAACGGATCCCGAAAAAATTGCTACAATTACAAAATATCCGATTCCACGTAATATTAGAGAACTCCGAAGTTTTCTAGGCTTAACAGGGTATTACAGGAAATTTGTGTGGGATATGGGTTTATATTAAGGTATTAAGCAGCCTATTGTTTCGTATGGGGACACACTGTTTAGAATTCCACAGCCTCGTAGCTTATTTCATCTGCCAAAACGCTAGATAGAACCGTCTCTTTTCATCAAAGAATGTCTATAGCCATCACCCTCTTCTTAATAGAAATTGCGCCTTAATAATTTAAGTTTGAGCCAGTCGATTGCGAATATTAAAGGGAGCAAGTCGTGTCATCCATAGAGTGCGAAAGTCGTGAAGATTAATACAAAACCTTTGTTCGTTTAATTTACTTTTTTATATATCCGAAATAAACATAATCAATTTGTACTACCCTACAAATTATTGGGGGCTCAACCGGGATTATAAAAGTAAAAGAACAAAGAGAAAACTGTGCGTTAACACATCGAAAAACTGTCGCGACAAGGAACGATTAAAAACGGTGAAAAACGAAGTAAAAACTGAAAGGCGGGGGAAGTGGTTGTTAAACAGGAACAACTGAAGTCGAGAAAAAAGATCGACTAACATTAAAGCAGCGGATTTGAGAGGAAAAAGGAATTCGAACAATTACACAGACTACAAAAAGTGCCAAAAATTTTGCAAAAATTTTATTGTGTGCGTGTGCAAAACTAACGCGCAATAAAAACTTGCAACGCAAAATCTACGCAGTAGAGAGGAGAATGCAACACCGAAGAGACACGAAAAAGTTTGACGACAATTTGATGCAGTGCCTGTGATCGAATTTTGACGACACGATCTCAGGTGAACACGAAGGTAGCAATTACCTGTGGGAGAAGGACAACGAGAAGTGATCTTTGCGACGAAGGCGAGGGTGTTATTGACGAGAGAAGAGAACGACGACATACAGCAGCGGACTGGCCACTTGCTATTTTTGCGACAACAAAAGTTTCCTTTGGCGAAAAGAGGAGCTGCAAGAGCTTGCAAACGACGCAATTCGCAACAAAAATTGCAAAGAGACGAGCAAGAAGTGGCAACGGGACGATCAAGCAGTGCAGCGTGACGACATCGTAGAAGAGTACGAGCTGGAGTAGCAGAGTGGACTGGATTGGCAAAATTCAAGCAGACGTAGAAGACAGCTAAATCCAATTGGGTGTGGTGAGCGGCTGAGGCGATTTCACATATTTAATCTGATTTGAACTTTTTTGAATACACGAATTGTTTAACGTTAATTAAATTTCCTACTTTGTTGTATCAAAACATTTAAATATTGAATTGTACCACTGATTGTAAACGGTTTAAACGCATTACCATGGATGCTAGAACGATCCTCGCTATGACTGTGCCTCGACTAAGGGCAAAGTTAACCGAACTAGGTTTGGATACAACTGGCAGAAAAGGAACCTTGCAGGATCGGTTGTTCGATCATTATCAATTAGTTGTGGCTGACGATGAGGACGGCGAGGCTGATGAGGATGCTGCGAGTGTTAGTAGTGCTTCCAATTACCAAGAGGCGGTTCAACCTAGTAGCTCGAGATTTACTCTACGCGATATTCAGGACAGTGTTTCATCATTTTCAGGCTCCGAACAGGAAGACGTCAATCACTGGCTGTCTGAATTCGATGACGTTGCAGTTACCGTGGGTTGGGATAATTTGCAGAAATTTATTTATGCCAAGCAACTTCTGATTGGAGCAGCCAAGCTCTACATTAAAAGTACAAGGGGAGTTAGGGGTTGGATTGAGCTGAAAAACGCGTTGAAGGAAGAATTTGGTAAGAAGCTATGTTCGGCAGAGATACACAAGATTTTGCGCCAAAGGCAAAAACAACCAAAAGAGACATCATAACAAGAAAGGACATATCTCTAAAAATTGCGATGAGAATAGAGCAACTATTTCCGTTAAGAAAGAGCTTGCAAACGTACTGGAAGTAAAAGCTGCGAAGGGACTCATTTACAAAAAGATGAAAGCTGAAGAAGTGACATTCATAGCCATGATTGATTCGGGATGTGACTTGTGTTTGATGAGAGAGGATATTTTCAGAAGTTTTGACGGCTTGAAGCTAAAGCCAGTAGTTAAGCACCTGAGAGGTATCGGCAAGGGCGAACTTGTGACCGTAGGATGTTTCGACGTCGATCTTGAAGCTGATGGTGTATGCTTCTCGGTAACTTTCCATGTCGCCAAACAGAACGAACTCGAGTACGCTGCGATTGTGGGAAACGATGTGCTACAGTCAGTCGACGTAATGTTCAGTTCCAACGGCGTCGAGTTCAGGGCAAAAGAGAGAGACTTTGCATCGACATTTAATGGAATGTGTGTCACGGAGATAGTCGAGAAAAGTTCCGTCCTAGATAATATTAATTTATCTCACCTGGCCGACAATCAAAAACTAAAGGTAGCGCAGCTTGTTACAGAGTACAAGCCAATAAAATCGATAGAGTCTTCAGTGAGCATGAGAATCGTATTGGAAGACGACATTCCTGTATATCAACGCCCAAGACGCACGTCATACGAGAACAGGTGTTTCATAGAGAAGCAAGTGCAGGAATGGTTGGCAGAGGGAATTATTGTACCCAGCTCCTCAGAGTATGCTTCGCCAGTGGTCCTGGTAGCTAAAAGAGACGGATCCAGACGATTTTGCTGCGATTATCGCCGACTAAATCAAAAGATCAAGAAGGACAATTTTCCGATGAGTCTAATTGACGATGTTCTCGACAGGTTGCAGGGCTCGAAAATATTCACAACCCTGGACATGATGAACGGTTTCTTTCATGTGCCGATTGACGAAGAATCTAGGAAGTTCACAGCGTTTGTGACGCATAACGGGCAGTACGAATTTACTCGTGTACCGTTTGATATCTCAAATTCTCCAGCTGTTTTCTGCCGATACGTCACGTCTACTTTGAGGGATCTCATTCAAACGCAAACGATCGTGGTCTATATGGACGATATAATCGTGCCAAGCAAGGACGAAAATGAAGGACTGAAGGCGTTGGAGAAAGTGTTGAGCGTAGCTTCGAAAGCTGGATTGCGAATCAAGTGGGAAAAAGCACAATTTCTCAAGAGCAAAATCAATTTCTTAGGCTACACGATTGAGAACGGAACCATAGCACCCACCAACGAGAAGATTAAAGCAGTCGTCAATTTTCCAATACCTCAAAGCAGACAAGCTTTGCAGCGATACTTGGGTCTGACGTCATATATGCGGCGCTTCATTAAAGATTACGCCCTCACAGCAAAACCCTTAAGCGACCTTCTTCGGATGAAAAGCAACACAAAGGATGACAGAAATCTCACGTTGACTGAGCAAGGATTAGTTTCGTTTAATATCTTGAAACAGCTACTAGTGTCAGCACCAGTACTCAAACTGTTCGATCCGATGGCTACAACCGAAGTTCATACAGATGCAAGCAAATATGGCTTCGGAGGCGTTTTAATGCAAAGGGACTCGGAGGATCAGCAGTTTCATCCTGTTGAGTTTATGAGCAGGAAAACAAACAATTGTGAGGAAAAGTACAGTTCCTACGAGCTCGAGGTTTTAGCAATCGTGAATGCGTTGAAAAAGTGGCGAGTTTACCTCCTTGGAAAGGCTTTTACCGTGGTTACCGATTGCAACGCTTTCGCAATGACGATCAAGAAGGATGATCTACCACCAAGAGTTGCCAGGTGGGCCATGGCTCTGCAAGAGTTTGAATTTAAGGTAGAGCACAGGGCTGGAACAAAGATGAGGCACGTGGATGCATTAAGCCGTTTGTCATGCTTTCTAATCGCCGATTCTACAAAGCCACGTTTAGTGGAGGCACAAGACAGCGACAGCTGGATAAAAGCTGTGAAAACCATATTAACCAACATCGACGACTATGAAGATTATTTCCTTAAAAATAATATCCTGTACAAAGACGCAGTTCTTGAGCTGTTAGTTGTTCCAGAGACAATGGAATCCGAAATTATTAGCGTAGCACACAGAGAGGGCCACTTCGGTATAAAAAAGACTCGCGATATCCTGGAAAAATCGTATTATATCCCTGGAATCCAACAGAAGGTAGAACGAGTAGTCAAAGGATGCGTGGAATGCTTGATCATCGACTCCAAGCGTGGGAAAAAGGAAGGGTTACTCAGTCCCATTGACAAGGCTCAGGAACCTCTCTGAACCTATCACATCGACCACGTTGGACCCCTAACCGACACGAAGAAACGCTATAACCACATCTTGGCTGTCGTGGATGGATTTTCCAAATTTGTGTGGCTTTATCCAACAAAATCGACTGGAACCGAGGAAGTCTTGGAAAAACTGGAAAAGCACGCAGCAGTTTTCGGCAATCCTCGCCGCATAGTTACCGACAGGGGAACAGCTTTCACTTCAGGACTCTTTAACGAGTACTGCAACCGCGAAGGAATCCAGCTTCTGCACATTACCACAGGCGTACCCAGAGGTAACGGCCAAGTGGAAAGAATCCACAAAATTGTCATTCCGATGCTGAGCAAAATTTGTCAGGAAAACCCACAGAATTGGTATCGTCACGTAGATAGAGTTCAGTTAACAACACTCCACCTCGAACCACCAAGTATAGTCCGTTCCAAATCTTGACCGGATTGAATATGAGAAAGAGAGACGACGAGTTCTTGAAAGTTTTTGAAGACTTAGAAATAGAAGAACTAAATGAAGAACGTGAAGAGATACGAAAGAAAGCTCAGCAGAACATAGAGAAAGTTCAGCAAGAAAACAGAAAGAGTTTTAACGAAAAAAGGGAGGTAGAAACTGAATATGCCGTAGGAGAATTGGTTGCCATAAAAAGGACACAGTATGGAACTGGAATGAAACTTCGTCCAAAATTTTTCGGCCCTTACAAAGTAACTAAAAAACTTAATCACGGACGTTATGAAGTAAAGAAAGAAGGTAATCAGGAGGGACCAAACATTACTACTACAGCAGCAGAATACATGAAAAAATGGGGTTCATTCAGGGGCGAATGAAGATTCAGGATGGCCGATTGTGGGATATGGGTATATTAAGGTATTAAGCAGCCTATTGTTTCGTATGGGGACACACTGTTTAGAATTCCACAGCCTCGTAGCTTATTTCATCTGCCAAAACGCTAGATAGAACCGTCTCTTTTCATCAAAGAATGTCTATAGCCATCACCCTCTTCTTAATAGAAATTGCGCCTTAATAATTTAAGTTTGAGCCAGTCGATTGCGAATATTAAAGGGAGCAAGTCGTGTCATCCATAGAGTGCGAAAGTCGTAAAGATTAATACAAAACCTTTGTTCGTTTAATTTACTTTTTTATATATCCGAAATAAACATAATCAATTTGTACTACCCTACATTTGTCCGTAACTATGCAAAAATTGCTAAACCATTAACAAAATATCTAGGAGGGGAAAATGGAAAGGTTTCTAAAAGAATGTCTACTAAAGTTTCAATACAGTTTGACGAATCAGCTGTACAAGCTTTCAACGAGCTAAAAGAGAATCTAATAGCACAAGTCGAATTAGTTCAGCCAGATTATAGTAAGAAATTCGTTTTAACTACAGACGCATCAGACGTAGCTATCGGGGCAGTACTAACACAGGATAATAAACCAATTACGTTTATTTCAAAAACATTAAATAAAACGGAACAACTTTATGCCACAAATAAAAAAGAATTGTTAGCTATAGTATGGGCTTTAAAAAATCTCCGGAATTATTTATATGGAGTAATTGGCATAGAAATACAAACGGATCATCAATCCTTATCGTTCACAATTTCGGATAAAAATCCAAACGTAGAGATGAAAAGATGGTATTCTTTCATTGAAAGTTTTACCCCAAAAATTATATACAAACCCGGAACAACAAATGTTGTAGCCGATGCATTATCACGAATAGAAATAAATAATATTACAAACAGCGATATAGACGTTTCTGAACAGTCAAACTCAGACCAAGACACACAGCATTCAGCTGAAAGTAGTTTTGAAAATGTAATACAAGAGACCCGTAAACCGTTAAATTAATTTAAACAACAATTGTTATTAACAACGGGGAGGTATACAATACATGAGTCACTGGACATTTTTGACAAGACAAGACACATAATCGAATATGATACAGTTGAGAACTTAATAAGCATTTTAAGAGAGTATCTTCCACCTAACATAACAGTTGGAATTCATTGTAGTTTAGAAGATTTATATCATATTCAAGTTTCTTTAAGAAATAGTTTTACTAACAAATTTCTTTTTACGCGATTATTTCTACAAGACGTAGAAAACGCCGAAGATAGAGCTATAATAATAGAAGAAACACACAATCGAGCTCATAGGGGATTAGACGAAAATCATAAACAAATCAGTAGATTATATTATTGGCCCAATCTATTTGTAAAACTAAAAGAAGATATAAAAAATTGTAAAATTTGCAATGAGAACAAATATAACAGACACCCGATTAAAATTCTAATTGGGGAAGCCCCAATCCCAACTAAAGAAGGCGAAAATTTACACATTGATATATATTATGCGCAAAGTTTAACCTTTTTAACTTGTATTGACGCGTATTCTAAATTCCTAGTAGTTAAAGAAGTTCAAAATAAATTAAATATCGAAAATAAAGTAATGGAACTACTTCAACATTTTCCCCAAGCCAAAGTAATTATGACCGATAACGAACCGAGCTTTACCTCAGCTCAATTTAAATCCTTTGCACAAAGATGCGGTGTAACTCTACATTACGCAGACCCGAGGCACAGTAACTCAAACGGACAAGTGGAAAGAGCACATTCGACATTAACAGAATTAGCTCGCAGCATAAAAGAACAATTTAATTTAACTGACTATTCCGAAATCGTATTAAGAGCCGCTCAGGAATATAATCAGAGTATTCATTCCACAACAAACCAAAAACCTGTTGACATTCTTTATAATAAAATTTAACACGATAATATTCCACAATTATTCAAAAATACTCAGGAGAAAATGTTAGAAACCCATAATGAAAACAGAAAAGAAAAACAATATCACGTAGGACAAGTTGTTTTTGAAAAGAAATATGGAGAAAGAAATAAACTAAAACCAAGATATAAGAAGCAAATAGTTAAGGATAATATGCCTAATAAAATAATAATCAACAGTAGAAACAGAATTATTCACAAAGATAATATTAAGCATTAATAAATTCTTTTTTTTAAACTTCCAGAAAATGTATTCTTTAATACATATTTTATCAATCATAATATTGGCCAGTTCAGAAATAATTGATTACTCGAACCATGAATTTTTTTCTGTTCAAAGACAACAAGGATGTACTTACCTATGAATCTTACAACGATTTATTCCACGTATCTAATTTAAGTTTTTATAAGGAAATACTTGACATAGAATCAGATAATATAAAAAAGGATTCAAATAAAAGGTCACAATGGGAAATTAAGTACGACATAGAAGTAATCAAAGTAATCTTATCTCAGTTAATATCAGCTAGAACAAAAAGGGGAATAAATGAGTTAGGCACCGTGTGGAAATGGTTGGCTGGAACTCCGGATCATGATGATTTCATAAAAGTACAAAATAAAATCAATGACTTAATTGAAAATAATAATAAACAGTCTATTATTAATTCCAAATTGTTCAAAGAAATAGAATCTCTCTCTGAAGATTTTAAAAAGGTTTTTATTGATCAAGGTTTACCACTTAGGAAACATCGCTTACGATTAATAACATAATAACTCTTGCAAAAATTGACGTTTTTAACACCAAAATTTTAAACAATGAAGATATAAAAGAAATATTAAAACACGAGCAAAAGCCAGTAATTATCGCTGACTTAATGGATATCTCTGTGTTCAAAATCGCATTACACAAAGAACTTTTAATAATTTATATAAAATACCCAATAATAAAAAATAGATGCGAAATATATTACACTCGATCCATTTCCCAAATCGATGGAAAATTATTAATAAGTAATCAAGTCGCAAAATGCGAAAATACATATTATGAAATGTCTACATTTAAAAAAGAACTTTTTAATAATTATTGCACTATAAGTTTAGAAAAAACTTGTTTTACCCGATTATTAAATGGTGAACAATCAATTTGTAAAAAAATAAGAGAAAAAAATAAAAAAAGGACATTATCCAAGATGGTGCCATTTTAATAAATGGTAACAACATCGTCAACAATTCCGAATTAGGTGGTTCATTCTTAATAATATTTAATTGTACAACCACAATAAATAACGTTTCATATACCAATATAGACAACAAAATTCTTAACTATATTACTACAAACCACTTCAAAAATTACGAAATATCCGATTATATATTTTCAAATAACTCAGAACTCTCTTTAGATAATATAAATATTTTAAATCCATTCATTAAAATTAATAATACCAAAATATCTATATCCTTTATATTATTAATTTTAATCATTATATATTTGATTTCTCTACCTATTATTAAATACAGAAATATGTTTGTAACCAAAAAACAACGGCCAGAATCAGAAAAACCTAACGAAGATAAATTTTTAACAGAATTAAAAGATCGTTTAAACGAAATCCATAATGAATCGGGACGATCCATTTTAGAAGGGGGAGAGTTATCCAGCCCGTGAAACGGTTCCATTTATGGAATTAATAAACAAATTTTTAAATTTAATCTTAGCTAAATTGCCTTTGCCTTTGTTTAAGATTCTGCCTTCGCCTTTTTCATTAACTTCGAGGGCCGCGCTTGACCGTCCTGCTAAGATAAATAAACCTGTCGTAAAGTAAACAACAGCTTCCGTTCGAAGCCAAACTCTCACGTTCAAAGCCAAAAGTATTGCGTTCCGATTTTCAATCAAAATTGCATCGGTCAGCATAATTTAATTTCACAACGAGATGCGACTGTTTCAGCATAAGCTTTTATTTTAAACAAAAATCAAAGTTCTAGAAGCTTAAAAAAGAAAAGCTTCTGGCCGAGGTTCGTTGGAGAAGATTTTAGAATTAAGAAGTCAGTCTTATTCGGATTGAAACCGCGATCGGTCATATCTTAGAATCAAAAGTAAAAGTGTCTTGATGTATTAGTGAGTTAGTGAATTAAGGTTTATTACCAATAAAGAAAAATTATAAAATAAAAAATTATATTTTTTTTAATCAACCACAACGATCAAATTTAATTTGCATATTCTTGGAGTTCCTACGCAGCGCAAGTTTATTCCAAAAAGGTGCCACGCCCCCTCTAACCGCCCCCTCATTTTTTGAAAGGTGTCTGGCGCCCACACCTTTAAAGATTTTGGAAATGTAAAAATGCAGTTTTATTGTGATTATCAAAACCTATCGAAATGTAGAAGACATTTTTTAAATCGGACCATTCGTTAAAAAGTTATGACCGATCAAAGTTTTAATATATCCATCTCCCTCGCACTCCCTTAGCTGAGTAACGGGTATCTGATAGTCGGGGCACCCAACTATAGCGTTCTCTCTTGTTTTATTTTAGGGTTAGGGCACTCATTTTTAGAAAAGGTGCTGCCAAAATATTTTATTATTTTGATTAGCCTTTCTATTTTCTTGAAAATAGTTTCTAATTTTAAGGGAATTTTTTCTTGGTTTTAGGGTGATTTTAGTTCGTGGTAACCATTTCCTAAATTCAAGAAGAACTGCCTAGATTTAAGAAAAACTTTCTAGATTTTAGAAAAATTTCCTTAGATTTAGAAATATTTTTCTTGTATTTAGAAAAAAGAAATTTTAATGGCGATTTTCTAAAATTTAGGGGAAAATTTATTTTGACTGCAGTTGAAACAGAAGACAGAGATATTTTTTTTGAATCAAATTAAATGAACATAAAATTTTTGCAACATAACATTCAGTCAATCAAATACAATTAGAATGATCTTGAATTCTTTCTTAACAATAACAAAATAGACATAGCATTTTTGGCTGAAGTGTTTTCACATGACCTATCATTTAGGAAGATAGCTAATTAGAATCTTATTGAAAAACATAGAGAGGATGGATATGGTGGTGTAGCAATTGCAAAATGCAATTGCAAAATTACAAAATGAAATTAAAGTTAAAAAATTCAAATATGAAACGGACTGTGACATTATCATAGGGAATATAACCAAAAAGAGTACTAACATTAAGATTGCTTCGGTTTATTTAGAACCGCAATTATCTTAAGATATATCTATCGTCCCTGCGTGAAGTCGAACCGCGGTTTCCGCGGCGACTTTTGTGCACATGTTTAGTGTCCGGACGCCTCTAACAGATAGGCCAACATACACTCATAAAAATTTATTTCTCAATTTTAGAAATCTCGCCATTGAATCGGCTTACCCTTGAAAATGGAAAAAAAATTTCTTGTAATTAGAAAATTTGCCTTTAAATATAGAAAACCTTTCTTGATGGAAAAAATTCAAGAAATAATTTTTCTTGAAAATAGAAAAATGAAAATCTCATATGTTTGTTTTGCCGTCGCAGCCAAAACATTTCCTACGTATTTAATGGCGAAATCGCCTTTGAATATGTGATAGAAATGTCCCTTGAATATAAGAAAGTAGCCATTGACTTCCTTCGGATACCGAATGTTGACGACAGAAAAAAACGAAGTAGGACGAAGGGCCTACTCGGCCCGACTACTACCCGGCTACCGACTTCTCTGATCATCCGAGCGTCAGTTGTGAAAAAAGATTCGTAAGTGATGGACGTGATTTTCAAGCGGATAAAGAGTGAAGCCTTTTCCAATTATTCAAAGGTATGTACATATATAATTTTTTGTATAGCGCGCATACAAATGTATGTATCTAATTAAAGGAAAAATTCGAAATCTCTAAACCAAGTTTTACACAAACTTAGTAGAATTGTTTTATAGCTAAAAGCTACGTAAATACATACATTTTTACATCTATTTGTAGATGTAGAGTTCTATAATAACTTAGCCTTATTACTTGCATTATATTTATTTTTCAGAGTGAAACATGTCGGAGAAATCTTTAAAATACCTGCAGTGAGAGCCGTTGCATCTGCCAAATAAATGGTTTGGCGAAGCTGTAATTTGGTTTTAAAACCTTCTAAGATAAGTAGATCAACAAGCATGTAAATATGTATGCAGGTATGCGGTTCACCCGATCTGAAAGCCGATTTTCAACCCTTCTATCTTTTGCTCCTCTCTCTCGCTCTCTTGACCGACGTTTCTCTCTACTATGTACTTCTTCACACGGTCATGATCTGGCCTGCTTACATTCGGTCTTCCTTCGCTCGTGCGTGTCTCTCGCGTGTCTCTCTCTCTCTCTGAGCTTCGATTTTCAACCCCATCTTCGAGTTCTATCTGCCTTGCCTCTCTCTCTCGGTCTTTTGACCAACGTGTTTGTATTTTGGCTATTATTAACATTACATTATTTCTAAAAATGTTGTATATCTAAAAATAAATATTTTATATCCCAATAACTCTTTTTTTTCCAGATGAAGGAATGCGAATATATACTGATATACGGATTCTTCCTTGATAGGAAATTTTACATTATTGAACAAGAAAGAATCCACCTTTAAAACAAGAATTTATTTTCTTGTTTTAAGAAATATTTTTCCTTGTTTGAAAGGTGCCTTTTTAAAAAACCATTTCTTGTTTTAAGAAGTTTAATTGCTTGAAACAAGAAAGAAACCACCTTTGAAAAAAGAATCGCCTTTCTTGTTTCAAGAAATATTTTTTCTTCTTTTAATGGTGGCTTTCCAAAAAACCCTTTCTTGTTTTAAGAAATTTAATTTCTTGTTTCAAGAAATATTTTTTCTGGTTTTAAAGGTGCCTTTCAAAAAAAACATTTCCTAAAACAAAGGTGAGGTCGCCTTTGGCAAAAATTCAAGAAAGAATTTCTTTGATTTAATGGAATACCAAAAAATTACACAACTTTCCTGAAAAATATTTTTTTATACCCGTTACTCGTAGAGTAAAAGGGTATATTGTATTCGTGCAAAAGTGTGTAACAGGGAGAAGGAAGCTTTTCCGACCCTATAAAGTATATATATTCTTGATCAGGATCACTAGCCGAGTCGAACTAGCCATGTCCGTCTGTCCGTCTGTCTGTCTGTCTGTCTGTCTGTCTGTCTGTCTGTATGAACGCTGAGATCTCGGAAACTACAAAAGCTAGAAAGTTGGGATTACCCACACATATTCTTGGGCTTCCTACGCAGCGCAAGTTTGTTTCAGACGGTGGCCACGCCTCCTCTAACGCCCACAATCGCCCTAACCTAATCTGGCGCCCACACCTTTTAATATTTTGGAATTCAGTTTTATTGTGATTATCAAAACCTATCGAAATGTAGAAGAAATTTTTCAAATCGGACAATCCATTAAAAAGTTATGAGCAAAAAATGAAACAGCCACTAGATGGCGCTAGTAGCTTTGACGCGTGAATATATTAATCTCTCTCCCACTCCCTTTAGCTGAGTAACGGGTATCTAATAGTCGAAGTACTCGACTATAGCGTTCTCTCTTGTTTTTTCTAGAATCAAAGGCGATTTCGCCATTAACTCAAGAAAACTGCACGCAAAACATCGCCATTAATCCAAGAAAAAATTCAACGACTCTTCTTCTTATTCATTTAAAAAAAAATTAATGGCAAATTTCCATAAACTTAAGAAAAAATTTCTAGAATCAAGAAAAATTTTCTTAATTCAATAACGCTTTAAAATCACGGGCGATTTTCTAAAATTAAGGGCGATATTTTTTCTTTTTTCACAAATAAAAAAGAATTGTTAGCTATAGTATGGGCTTTAAAAAATCTCCGGAATTATTTATATGGAGTAATTGGCATAGAAATACAAACGGATCATCAATCCTTATCGTTCACAATTTCGGATAAAAATCCAAACGTAGAGATGAAAAGATGGTATTCTTTCATTGAAAGTTTTACCCCAAAAATTATATACAAACCCGGAACAACAAATGTTGTAGCCGATGCATTATCACGAATAGAAATAAATAATATTACAAACAGCGATATAGACGTTTCTGAACAGTCAAACTCAGACCAAGACACACAGCATTCAGCTGAAAGTAGTTTTGAAAATGTAATACAAGAGACCCGTAAACCGTTAAATTAATTTAAACAACAATTGTTATTAACAACGGGGAGGTATACAATACATGAGTCACTGGACATTTTTGACAAGACAAGACACATAATCGAATATGATACAGTTGAGAACTTAATAAGCATTTTAAGAGAGTATCTTCCACCTAACATAACAGTTGGAATTCATTGTAGTTTAGAAGATTTATATCATATTCAAGTTTCTTTAAGAAATAGTTTTACTAACAAATTTCTTTTTACGCGATTATTTCTACAAGACGTAGAAAACGCCGAAGATAGAGCTATAATAATAGAAGAAACACACAATCGAGCTCATAGGGGATTAGACGAAAATCATAAACAAATCAGTAGATTATATTATTGGCCCAATCTATTTGTAAAACTAAAAGAAGATATAAAAAATTGTAAAATTTGCAATGAGAACAAATATAACAGACACCCGATTAAAATTCTAATTGGGGAAGCCCCAATCCCAACTAAAGAAGGCGAAAATTTACACATTGATATATATTATGCGCAAAGTTTAACCTTTTTAACTTGTATTGACGCGTATTCTAAATTCCTAGTAGTTAAAGAAGTTCAAAATAAATTAAATATCGAAAATAAAGTAATGGAACTACTTCAACATTTTCCCCAAGCCAAAGTAATTATGACCGATAACGAACCGAGCTTTACCTCAGCTCAATTTAAATCCTTTGCACAAAGATGCGGTGTAACTCTACATTACGCAGACCCGAGGCACAGTAACTCAAACGGACAAGTGGAAAGAGCACATTCGACATTAACAGAATTAGCTCGCAGCATAAAAGAACAATTTAATTTAACTGACTATTCCGAAATCGTATTAAGAGCCGCTCAGGAATATAATCAGAGTATTCATTCCACAACAAACCAAAAACCTGTTGACATTCTTTATAATAAAATTTAACACGATAATATTCCACAATTATTCAAAAATACTCAGGAGAAAATGTTAGAAACCCATAATGAAAACAGAAAAGAAAAACAATATCACGTAGGACAAGTTGTTTTTGAAAAGAAATATGGAGAAAGAAATAAACTAAAACCAAGATATAAGAAGCAAATAGTTAAGGATAATATGCCTAATAAAATAATAATCAACAGTAGAAACAGAATTATTCACAAAGATAATATTAAGCATTAATAAATTCTTTTTTTTAAACTTCCAGAAAATGTATTCTTTAATACATATTTTATCAATCATAATATTGGCCAGTTCAGAAATAATTGATTACTCGAACCATGAATTTTTTTCTGTTCAAAGACAACAAGGATGTACTTACCTATGAATCTTACAACGATTTATTCCACGTATCTAATTTAAGTTTTTATAAGGAAATACTTGACATAGAATCAGATAATATAAAAAAGGATTCAAATAAAAGGTCACAATGGGAAATTAAGTACGACATAGAAGTAATCAAAGTAATCTTATCTCAGTTAATATCAGCTAGAACAAAAAGGGGAATAAATGAGTTAGGCACCGTGTGGAAATGGTTGGCTGGAACTCCGGATCATGATGATTTCATAAAAGTACAAAATAAAATCAATGACTTAATTGAAAATAATAATAAACAGTCTATTATTAATTCCAAATTGTTCAAAGAAATAGAATCTCTCTCTGAAGATTTTAAAAAGGTTTTTATTGATCAAGGTTTACCACTTAGGAAACATCGCTTACGATTAATAACATAATAACTCTTGCAAAAATTGACGTTTTTAACACCAAAATTTTAAACAATGAAGATATAAAAGAAATATTAAAACACGAGCAAAAGCCAGTAATTATCGCTGACTTAATGGATATCTCTGTGTTCAAAATCGCATTACACAAAGAACTTTTAATAATTTATATAAAATACCCAATAATAAAAAATAGATGCGAAATATATTACACTCGATCCATTTCCCAAATCGATGGAAAATTATTAATAAGTAATCAAGTCGCAAAATGCGAAAATACATATTATGAAATGTCTACATTTAAAAAAGAACTTTTTAATAATTATTGCACTATAAGTTTAGAAAAAACTTGTTTTACCCGATTATTAAATGGTGAACAATCAATTTGTAAAAAAATAAGAGAAAAAAATAAAAAAAGGACATTATCCAAGATGGTGCCATTTTAATAAATGGTAACAACATCGTCAACAATTCCGAATTAGGTGGTTCATTCTTAATAATATTTAATTGTACAACCACAATAAATAACGTTTCATATACCAATATAGACAACAAAATTCTTAACTATATTACTACAAACCACTTCAAAAATTACGAAATATCCGATTATATATTTTCAAATAACTCAGAACTCTCTTTAGATAATATAAATATTTTAAATCCATTCATTAAAATTAATAATACCAAAATATCTATATCCTTTATATTATTAATTTTAATCATTATATATTTGATTTCTCTACCTATTATTAAATACAGAAATATGTTTGTAACCAAAAAACAACGGCCAGAATCAGAAAAACCTAACGAAGATAAATTTTTAACAGAATTAAAAGATCGTTTAAACGAAATCCATAATGAATCGGGACGATCCATTTTAGAAGGGGGAGAGTTATCCAGCCCGTGAAACGGTTCCATTTATGGAATTAATAAACAAATTTTTAAATTTAATCTTAGCTAAATTGCCTTTGCCTTTGTTTAAGATTCTGCCTTCGCCTTTTTCATTAACTTCGAGGGCCGCGCTTGACCGTCCTGCTAAGATAAATAAACCTGTCGTAAAGTAAACAACAGCTTCCGTTCGAAGCCAAACTCTCACGTTCAAAGCCAAAAGTATTGCGTTCCGATTTTCAATCAAAATTGCATCGGTCAGCATAATTTAATTTCACAACGAGATGCGACTGTTTCAGCATAAGCTTTTATTTTAAACAAAAATCAAAGTTCTAGAAGCTTAAAAAAGAAAAGCTTCTGGCCGAGGTTCGTTGGAGAAGATTTTAGAATTAAGAAGTCAGTCTTATTCGGATTGAAACCGCGATCGGTCATATCTTAGAATCAAAAGTAAAAGTGTCTTGATGTATTAGTGAGTTAGTGAATTAAGGTTTA
Source organism: Drosophila pseudotakahashii (assembly GCA_035046095.1). Lineage (NCBI taxonomy): Eukaryota > Metazoa > Arthropoda > Insecta > Diptera > Drosophilidae > Drosophila > Drosophila pseudotakahashii. Next base: position 362,157 of record JAWNOE010000112.1, on the reverse strand, counting down.
TTACCAATAAAGAAAAATTATAAAATAAAAAATTATATTTTTTTTAATCAACCACAACGATCAAATTTAATTTGCATATTCTTGGAGTTCCTACGCAGCGCAAGTTTATTCCAAAAAGGTGCCACGCCCCCTCTAACCGCCCCCTCATTTTTTGAAAGGTGTCTGGCGCCCACACCTTTAAAGATTTTGGAAATGTAAAAATGCAGTTTTATTGTGATTATCAAAACCTATCGAAATGTAGAAGACATTTTTTAAATCGGACCATTCGTTAAAAAGTTATGACCGATCAAAGTTTTAATATATCCATCTCCCTCGCACTCCCTTAGCTGAGTAACGGGTATCTGATAGTCGGGGCACCCAACTATAGCGTTCTCTCTTGTTTTATTTTAGGGTTAGGGCACTCATTTTTAGAAAAGGTGCTGCCAAAATATTTTATTATTTTGATTAGCCTTTCTATTTTCTTGAAAATAGTTTCTAATTTTAAGGGAATTTTTTCTTGGTTTTAGGGTGATTTTAGTTCGTGGTAACCATTTCCTAAATTCAAGAAGAACTGCCTAGATTTAAGAAAAACTTTCTAGATTTTAGAAAAATTTCCTTAGATTTAGAAATATTTTTCTTGTATTTAGAAAAAAGAAATTTTAATGGCGATTTTCTAAAATTTAGGGTAAAATTTATTTTGACTGCAGTTGAAACAGAAGACAGAGATATTTTTTTTGAATCAAATTAAATGAACATAAAATTTTTGCAACATAACATTCAGTCAATCAAATACAATTAGAATGATCTTGAATTCTTTCTTAACAATAACAAAATAGACATAGCATTTTTGGCTGAAGTGTTTTCACATGACCTATCATTTAGGAAGATAGCTAATTAGAATCTTATTGAAAAACATAGAGAGGATGGATATGGTGGTGTAGCAATTGCAAAATGCAATTGCAAAATTACAAAATGAAATTAAAGTTAAAAAATTCAAATATGAAACGGACTGTGACATTATCATAGGGAATATAACCAAAAAGAGTACTAACATTAAGATTGCTTCGGTTTATTTAGAACCGCAATTATCTTAAGATATATCTATCGTCCCTGCGTGAAGTCGAACCGCGGTTTCCGCGGCGACTTTTGTGCACATGTTTAGTGTCCGGACGCCTCTAACAGATAGGCCAACATACACTCATAAAAATTTATTTCTCAATTTTAGAAATCTCGCCATTGAATCGGCTTACCCTTGAAAATGGAAAAAAAAATTCTTGTAATTAGAAAATTTGCCTTTAAATATAAAAAACCTTTCTTGATGGAAAAAATTCAAGAAATAATTTTTCTTGAAAATAGAAAAATGAAAATCTCATATGTTTGTTTTGCCGTCGCAGCCAAAACATTTCCTACGTATTTAATGGCGAAATCGCCTTTGAATATGTGATAGAAATGTCCCTTGAATATAAGAAAGTAGCCATTGACTTCCTTCGGATACCGAATGTTGACGACAGAAAAAAACGAAGTAGGACGAAGGGCCTACTCGGCCCGACTACTACCCGGCTACCGACTTCTCTGATCATCCGAGCGTCAGTTGTGAAAAAAGATTCGTAAGTGATGGACGTGATTTTCAAGCGGATAAAGAGTGAAGCCTTTTCCAATTATTCAAAGGTATGTACATATATAATTTTTTGTATAGCGCGCATACAAATGTATGTATCTAATTAAAGGAAAAATTCGAAATCTCTAAACCAAGTTTTACACAAACTTAGTAGAATTGTTTTATAGCTAAAAGCTACGTAAATACATACATTTTTACATCTATTTGTAGATGTAGAGTTCTATAATAACTTAGCCTTATTACTTGCATTATATTTATTTTTCAGAGTGAAACATGTCGGAGAAATCTTTAAAATACCTGCAGTGAGAGCCGTTGCATCTGCCAAATAAATGGTTTGGCGAAGCTGTAATTTGGTTTTAAAACCTTCTAAGATAAGTAGATCAACAAGCATGTAAATATGTATGCAGGTATGCGGTTCACCCGATCTGAAAGCCGATTTTCAACCCTTCTATCTTTTGCTCCTCTCTCTCGCTCTCTTGACCGACGTTTCTCTCTACTATGTACTTCTTCACACGGTCATGATCTGGCCTGCTTACATTCGGTCTTCCTTCGCTCGTGCGTGTCTCTCGCGTGTCTCTCTCTCTCTGAGCTTCGATTTTCAACCCCATCTTCGAGTTCTATCTGCCTTGCCTCTCTCTCTCGGTCTTTTGACCAACGTGTTTGTATTTTGGCTATTATTAACATTACATTATTTCTAAAAATGTTGTATATCTAAAAATAAATATTTTATATCCCAATAACTCTTTTTTTTCCAGATGAAGGAATGCGAATATATACTGATATACGGATTCTTTCTTGATAGGAAATTTTACATTATTGAACAAGAAAGAATCCACCTTTAAAACAAGAATTTATTTTCTTGTTTTAAGAAATATTTTTCCTTGTTTGAAAGGTGCCTTTTTAAAAAACCATTTCTTGTTTTAAGAAGTTTAATTGCTTGAAACAAGAAAGAAACCACCTTTGAAAAAAGAATCGCCTTTCTTGTTTCAAGAAATATTTTTTCTTCTTTTAATGGTGGCTTTCCAAAAAACCCTTTCTTGTTTTAAGAAATTTAATTTCTTGTTTCAAGAAATATTTTTTCTGGTTTTAAAGGTGCCTTTCAAAAAAAACATTTCCTAAAACAAAGGTGAGGTCGCCTTTGGCAAAAATTCAAGAAAGAATTTCTTTGATTTAATGGAATACCAAAAAATTACACAACTTTCCTGAAAAATATTTTTTTATACCCGTTACTCGTAGAGTAAAAGGGTATATTGTATTCGTGCAAAAGTGTGTAACAGGGAGAAGGAAGCTTTTCCGACCCTATAAAGTATATATATTCTTGATCAGGATCACTAGCCGAGTCGAACTAGCCATATCCGTCTGTCCGTCTGTCTGTCTGTCTGTCTGTCTGTCTGTCTGTCTGTATGAACGCTGAGATCTCGGAAACTACAAAAGCTAGAAAGTTGGGATTACCCACACATATTCTTGGGCTTCCTACGCAGCGCAAGTTTGTTTCAGACGGTGGCCACGCCTCCTCTAACGCCCACAATCGCCCTAACCTAATCTGGCGCCCACACCTTTTAATATTTTGGAATTCAGTTTTATTGTGATTATTAAAACCTATCGAAATGTAGAAGAAATTTTTCAAATCGGACAATCCATTAAAAAGTTATGAGCAAAAAATGAAACAGCCACTAGATGGCGCTAGTAGCTTTGACGCGTGAATATATTAATCTCTCTCCCACTCCCTTTAGCTGAGTAACGGGTATCTAATAGTCGAAGTACTCGACTATAGCGTTCTCTCTTGTTTTTTCTAGAATCAAAGGCGATTTCGCCATTAACTCAAGAAAACTGCACGCAAAACATCGCCATTAATCCAAGAAAAAATTCAACGACTCTTCTTCTTATTCATTTAAAAAAAAATTAATGGCAAATTTCCATAAACTTAAGAAAAAATTTCTAGAATCAAGAAAAATTTTCTTAATTCAATAACGCTTTAAAATCACGGGCGATTTTCTAAAATTAAGGGCGATATTTTTTCTGAGTGTAATTTTAAAATCGAAATTAACAATCTAATCGAAAAACTTGATCCTTTTTACAATACAATCATTGCTGGTGATTTCAATGCAAGAAATACTGCACAGAGAGAATTCTGACGTTCTCATCTGAGTTGAAAATGTTCTTAAAAATAAAAATGCCTTTTTTAAGTTCAAAATGTTCAAAATGTTCTAAATCTAGTTGAGCTTAAAATGTTATTAAAATAAGAACGAATCGTTATTATTTTAGCGCATGGTTCTTAAACCAAATCGATTTTGTTCTCAAAAACCACAATATCTCAAAATGTTCTTAGTTTGAGAACGAAAAGGACTAAAGAAAGAACAACAACTAAGTTGCATTTCAACTTAAAACGAGGACGGAAGCTAACTTCGGCAAGCCGAAGTTTTAATACCCTTGCAGATTTCACCCTATTGTTCCTATGGGAGCTATAAGATATAGACGTTCGATCGGCACGCGCTTTTACCCTGATCAAGGTACGCACAAAAAAATACGATTTGGAAGTTTCATGGGAATAGCTTATATTCTGCGCGAAATATCCTGAAAAACGACAAATTTTGACCGATTTCACCCTATTGTTCCTATGGGAGCTATAAGATATAGAAGTCCGATTGGCACGCGCTTTTACCCTGATCAAGGTATGCGTAAAATAATAAGATTCTTGTCAATAGCTCTTACACTGAGCGAAATATCTTCATTTTGTGAAAGCTATATCCGATTGTTCCTATGGGAGCTATAGGATATAGACGTCCGATCGGGTCGGCTTTCAAACTTGATCTGCGTACACATGTTTTAGGACGACTGTGAAAGTTTCAAGGCGCTAGCTTTTAAACTGAGCTCGCAAACGGTATTGAAACAGACGGACAGACGGACATGGCTATATCGACTCCCCTATTGATTCTGATCAAGAATATATATACTTTATGGGGTCGGAAACGTCTCCTTCACTGCGTTACAAACTTCTGACCAAAATTATAATACCCTCTGCAAGTGTATAATGATTCAAAACTCTATTCTCTAATTTTTGTCAATTTTCTAAAACGCGTTAGGATGTTTTCGTTTGACACCTAGCACGCATTAGACAATTCCTATGATCAGCTTTTCGAAGTTTACCGCTCTGGCGACGCTATAATTCCCAACCAGTTATAGCGCGGCTTGCATGGTAACCCACTTCAAGACAGCGATTTCAATGCTGATGATTGTAGTCGGCTACTATATGAAACATGCATGTACAGTGAGCCTCTTTGTTCCTTTTTGTGTGTTGGCATAATGCCGACGTCTTGGACTTCTTGAAGTCTAAGCCGGTATAACCTCGAGTTAGCTATAAAATTCTCTATAAATAAAAAATATATTTTTTAATTAATTAGCTAAAATTCTCAACTCAAAATGTTATAGTATTGAGAGTAAAATGTTCTGGACAACAGAAGAAAAGAACTAATTTTTGCAACCATTTGATTCAAAAATGTTCTTATATTAAGGACAAAATCAACTTGAAAATAGAACGGAATGAACTTAATGTCGGATTTTTAGCTAACACCATTTCGTTCTGATGTTGAGAACATTCAACTCGAAATGAGAACATTTGTGCTTACCCGGTTTTTAAGAACGAATGTTCTTAATTTGAGTGCAATGCTCTTGGTTTTTTTTTCTCTGTGTATTTAAAGCAACTTGTAGCCACCGACAAATCTTAGCGTTTTTTTAAAAAATAGACACACGATGTTCTCCTTTGCGCAGTTTTATTCCAAGTTCCGTATGAGCCAATTCGCCGTAGGGCGAAAAAGCTAACAGCGGTCAGGGTTGCTTCGAGTGCAACTTAACATAATAGGTTTACAGCAGTGGTAGCCAGCAGAGGCAGCGCGCAGGGCCCGCGGGATAGGCAATTTCGCAGTCGCTGCTCTGCTGACGTTTCGGCGTACACGTACTCTGTGTATGTTCGTGTGGCTTCGGCTTGCGTCTTCGGCTCGTTTTTTTCATCTTCGGCGCGCTCTTTTGCCCGCCGCAGCAGAGCTTCGGCGTCACCGAGCAGCAGAAATCCGATTCAGCCGTCAACAGAGAGAGACCTATGCTGCTCAACTTTATGAATGCACACAGCGAAAAATGTTTCATGAAGATTGGGAAATTAAACTTTTCTTTATTGAAAATATGGATGGGGATGCGGAATGCCTTTTATGTAACTATATAAGTCCAGCCAAAAAAAAATATAAACTTAAAAGACATTACTCGAATCATACTATTTTCAAAGATTTAAATGAGGGTCGTATGGAAAAGTTGTTGCAGCTGAAAGCAAAATATTTTTTAATTTTTATTGCCGATACAATTGAGGAGAATGTCAAAAATTTAGCTGTTGGGAAGGCGCCTTATGTTGTCGAAAACACTTCTGATAGGGACAAGAGGAGAAAAGCGTCTTTTGTTGTTGCCTTATCTCTTGCAAAGCAATGCCGACCTTTTACTGACGGGCTTTATATTAAAAATATTATAGCCGACGTAGTGAAATGTTGTGGGAGCAATAGCAATGATATATTAGAACACTGCCAAAATATTCCATTATCCCGACAAACCATCGCTCGCAGGGTAGAAGAAATAAGCCAATTTATTTTTGATAAAGCAAAAAAAAGACTGAAAAACTGCAAACAATTTTCGATCTGCCTTGATGAAAGCACCGATATAAATAATATTTGTAAACTTATAATATGTATGAAAACTGTTGATGATAATTTAGATTGTTTTGAAGAAATTTTTGATGTAATTTCCCTTCATGGCCATGTAACTGGACAAATTTTATTTGACACTCTGGCTTCCACTATTTTATTAGACAATAAACACAAATTAAGCTCCGTTTGTACAGATGGAGCCAGAGTTATGACAGGGAAAAATAAAGGACTTGCGGGAATTTTTAAAACAAATGGAATTTTGTGTCCATTTATACATTGCGTGATTCATCAGGAAGCTCTATTTGCGAAAGATTTAAAAATGTTTTCGGTTATGCATACTTGTGTTAAAATAATTAATAAAATTAGAGGAGGGCATAATGCGTTAACGCACAGAAAGTTTAAAAAATTCATTGAAGATTTGAATGCTGACTACGGTGATTTACTAATGTACACGGAAATAAGATGGTTAAGCCGTGGGAAGTGTTTAGAACGCCTATTTAATTTAAGAATAGAGGTAGCTAGTTTTCTAAAAACTCTGGGAAACGACGGAGGCGATATTGCAAAAACATTTGAAAATCCTGTTTTTGTAATTGATTTTGCCTTTTTATGTGATATTACCTCTCTATTAAATGATCTCAACCTTAACCTACAAGGAAAAAATAAGAAAATTTTTAATTTGATTTATATAATAAGTACATTTCAAAGGAAACTTGCCTTACTAGTTACTAATTTAGAAAATAATATTTTAGATAATTAAAAAAAAACAAAAATAGTAGTCTTAGAATTAAATATAAGTGTACCTGAGAAAATTAAAGAATTTATTAGTATAATTAAGTCTCTACAAAAAGACCTAGAAGGTAGATTTCTTGATGTGAAATCCATTGAGAATATTTTTGATTTACATAATTATCCCTTTACCTGTGATTTAAGTAATTTAGACAGCCTGCTACAGGAAGAACTAATTAATTTGCGCAACGAAACTGGATTACCTTTAGAAACTGGGCAATCATTTTGGGTTCACGTAGATATTAAGAAATATCCCAACTTCTTCTTATTCATTTAAAAAAAAATTAATGGCAAATTTCCATAAACTTAAGAAAAAATTTCTAGAATCAAGAAAAATTTTCTTAATTCAATAACGCTTTAAAATCACGGGCGATTTTCTAAAATTAAGGGCGATATTTTTTCTGAGTGTAATTTTAAAATCGAAATTAACAATCTAATCGAAAAACTTGATCCTTTTTACAATACAATCATTGCTGGTGATTTCAATGCAAGAAATACTGCACAGAGAGAATTCTGACGTTCTCATCTGAGTTGAAAATGTTCTTAAAAATAAAAATGCCTTTTTTAAGTTCAAAATGTTCAAAATGTTCTAAATCTAGTTGAGCTTAAAATGTTATTAAAATAAGAACGAATCGTTATTATTTTAGCGCATGGTTCTTAAACCAAATCGATTTTGTTCTCAAAAACCACAATATCTCAAAATGTTCTTAGTTTGAGAACGAAAAGGACTAAAGAAAGAACAACAACTAAGTTGCATTTCAACTTAAAACGAGGACGGAAGCTAACTTCGGCAAGCCGAAGTTTTAATACCCTTGCAGATTTCACCCTATTGTTCCTATGGGAGCTATAAGATATAGACGTTCGATCGGCACGCGCTTTTACCCTGATCAAGGTACGCACAAAAAAATACGATTTGGAAGTTTCATGGGAATAGCTTATATTCTGCGCGAAATATCCTGAAAAACGACAAATTTTGACCGATTTCACCCTATTGTTCCTATGGGAGCTATAAGATATAGAAGTCCGATTGGCACGCGCTTTTACCCTGATCAAGGTATGCGTAAAATAATAAGATTCTTGTCAATAGCTCTTACACTGAGCGAAATATCTTCATTTTGTGAAAGCTATATCCGATTGTTCCTATGGGAGCTATAGGATATAGACGTCCGATCGGGTCGGCTTTCAAACTTGATCTGCGTACACATGTTTTAGGACGACTGTGAAAGTTTCAAGGCGCTAGCTTTTAAACTGAGCTCGCAAACGGTATTGAAACAGACGGACAGACGGACATGGCTATATCGACTCCCCTATTGATTCTGATCAAGAATATATATACTTTATGGGGTCGGAAACGTCTCCTTCACTGCGTTACAAACTTCTGACCAAAATTATAATACCCTCTGCAAGTGTATAATGATTCAAAACTCTATTCTCTAATTTTTGTCAATTTTCTAAAACGCGTTAGGATGTTTTCGTTTGACACCTAGCACGCATTAGACAATTCCTATGATCAGCTTTTCGAAGTTTACCGCTCTGGCGACGCTATAATTCCCAACCAGTTATAGCGCGGCTTGCATGGTAACCCACTTCAAGACAGCGATTTCAATGCTGATGATTGTAGTCGGCTACTATATGAAACATGCATGTACAGTGAGCCTCTTTGTTCCTTTTTGTGTGTTGGCATAATGCCGACGTCTTGGACTTCTTGAAGTCTAAGCCGGTATAACCTCGAGTTAGCTATAAAATTCTCTATAAATAAAAAATATATTTTTTAATTAATTAGCTAAAATTCTCAACTCAAAATGTTATAGTATTGAGAGTAAAATGTTCTGGACAACAGAAGAAAAGAACTAATTTTTGCAACCATTTGATTCAAAAATGTTCTTATATTAAGGACAAAATCAACTTGAAAATAGAACGGAATGAACTTAATGTCGGATTTTTAGCTAACACCATTTCGTTCTGATGTTGAGAACATTCAACTCGAAATGAGAACATTTGTGCTTACCCGGTTTTTAAGAACGAATGTTCTTAATTTGAGTGCAATGCTCTTGGTTTTTTTTTCTCTGTGTATTTAAAGCAACTTGTAGCCACCGACAAATCTTAGCGTTTTTTTAAAAAATAGACACACGATGTTCTCCTTTGCGCAGTTTTATTCCAAGTTCCGTATGAGCCAATTCGCCGTAGGGCGAAAAAGCTAACAGCGGTCAGGGTTGCTTCGAGTGCAACTTAACATAATAGGTTTACAGCAGTGGTAGCCAGCAGAGGCAGCGCGCAGGGCCCGCGGGATAGGCAATTTCGCAGTCGCTGCTCTGCTGACGTTTCGGCGTACACGTACTCTGTGTATGTTCGTGTGGCTTCGGCTTGCGTCTTCGGCTCGTTTTTTTCATCTTCGGCGCGCTCTTTTGCCCGCCGCAGCAGAGCTTCGGCGTCACCGAGCAGCAGAAATCCGATTCAGCCGTCAACAGAGAGAGACCTATGCTGCTCAACTTTATGAATGCACACAGCGAAAAATGTTTCATGAAGATTGGGAAATTAAACTTTTCTTTATTGAAAATATGGATGGGGATGCGGAATGCCTTTTATGTAACTATATAAGTCCAGCCAAAAAAAAATATAAACTTAAAAGACATTACTCGAATCATACTATTTTCAAAGATTTAAATGAGGGTCGTATGGAAAAGTTGTTGCAGCTGAAAGCAAAATATTTTTTAATTTTTATTGCCGATACAATTGAGGAGAATGTCAAAAATTTAGCTGTTGGGAAGGCGCCTTATGTTGTCGAAAACACTTCTGATAGGGACAAGAGGAGAAAAGCGTCTTTTGTTGTTGCCTTATCTCTTGCAAAGCAATGCCGACCTTTTACTGACGGGCTTTATATTAAAAATATTATAGCCGACGTAGTGAAATGTTGTGGGAGCAATAGCAATGATATATTAGAACACTGCCAAAATATTCCATTATCCCGACAAACCATCGCTCGCAGGGTAGAAGAAATAAGCCAATTTATTTTTGATAAAGCAAAAAAAAGACTGAAAAACTGCAAACAATTTTCGATCTGCCTTGATGAAAGCACCGATATAAATAATATTTGTAAACTTATAATATGTATGAAAACTGTTGATGATAATTTAGATTGTTTTGAAGAAATTTTTGATGTAATTTCCCTTCATGGCCATGTAACTGGACAAATTTTATTTGACACTCTGGCTTCCACTATTTTATTAGACAATAAACACAAATTAAGCTCCGTTTGTACAGATGGAGCCAGAGTTATGACAGGGAAAAATAAAGGACTTGCGGGAATTTTTAAAACAAATGGAATTTTGTGTCCATTTATACATTGCGTGATTCATCAGGAAGCTCTATTTGCGAAAGATTTAAAAATGTTTTCGGTTATGCATACTTGTGTTAAAATAATTAATAAAATTAGAGGAGGGCATAATGCGTTAACGCACAGAAAGTTTAAAAAATTCATTGAAGATTTGAATGCTGACTACGGTGATTTACTAATGTACACGGAAATAAGATGGTTAAGCCGTGGGAAGTGTTTAGAACGCCTATTTAATTTAAGAATAGAGGTAGCTAGTTTTCTAAAAACTCTGGGAAACGACGGAGGCGATATTGCAAAAACATTTGAAAATCCTGTTTTTGTAATTGATTTTGCCTTTTTATGTGATATTACCTCTCTATTAAATGATCTCAACCTTAACCTACAAGGAAAAAATAAGAAAATTTTTAATTTGATTTATATAATAAGTACATTTCAAAGGAAACTTGCCTTACTAGTTACTAATTTAGAAAATAATATTTTAGATAATTAAAAAAAAACAAAAATAGTAGTCTTAGAATTAAATATAAGTGTACCTGAGAAAATTAAAGAATTTATTAGTATAATTAAGTCTCTACAAAAAGACCTAGAAGGTAGATTTCTTGATGTGAAATCCATTGAGAATATTTTTGATTTACATAATTATCCCTTTACCTGTGATTTAAGTAATTTAGACAGCCTGCTACAGGAAGAACTAATTAATTTGCGCAACGAAACTGGATTACCTTTAGAAACTGGGCAATCATTTTGGGTTCACGTAGATATTAAGAAATATCCCAACCTTAAAAATGAAATTTATAAGTTATATTCAATGTTTGGCACGACATATAACTGCGAGGTAGCGTTTTCAACGATGAAAATAATTTTAAGTAAATTGAGAAACTCCTTATCTGACCAACATATGGCAGATCTTATGCGAATTAAGGATTATAAAGAAGAAATTAATTTTTCGGATATTTGTTGAGTTTTTAATTTATTTTATTTTTTATGTTTTGATTAAATTTTTCGTTTTTGTTTTTCAATTTAAAAATATTTGCATTTATTTAAAATTTTTCGGTTTATTTTTGTTTGTTTAATTATTTTTAAGTTGTTGTGTTTTTTTTATTTTATTTGATTTTTATTGCTTTTTAAATTAAAAATTATAATTTTATTCGATTCTTTTCGATTTGCGCAGTGTAAAGCAGAAAAACGTCACGCATGCTGCCAGCTTCGGGTTTGCTCGCACTAATACAAACGCAATGCGCGCTTTCATTGTATGTGTGCTGCTTCTGCTGGCCACCACTGGTTTACAGGGTTGGTTAACATGATAGTACTCAAATTAAGTACACCCAAAAAAAAAACCTGAGTGTCAATTTAATAATTGTGGTACAAAATGTCACTACCCCTACACTCAGGGAAAAAATTGGTCTGATTGGGTCTGAAAACGTGTCTGTTTGAGTCTTGAAAATAGCTTTATACCGTTTGGTATCATTATAAGAATTTATGGTATCATTTTAAGAACGGATTTTTAAGACCGCTGCTCTTACTCTAAGCACGAAACGTACTTAAATTTATATTTATTTTTAGTCAAAAAATACATTTGTTTGAATACTCCTGTAGGCATTCTGCCATAGAAGAAAATAAATAGGGAATGGCTCATGGGCCAAGGTGCTAGGTTCTGGTATTATTTTGTTTTCGGGAGTACGAGGTTCAAATCCCGCTCACGACACAACTTATTTTTTTTTTTTATTTGTAACTAGCAATACCCGAAGCGACGTTGTCCGCTACTATTTGCAAATCACTTCTTGCTCTAGATAGTAACCTGATTTTATTATATTTCAGAATTTTAATTAATATCCAAGTAAAATCCCGCCCAACCTTAGCTGAGCACCACAGTAAACCCACCTAATATTTTACCATAACCCCTAACCATAACTATCCTTTCCTTTATACCGCCTTAACCCCACCTGTCTCTCATTCCAGGTGTGAGGGTATGAATTTTGTTGTCCCAAAATTTAAACGTAAAAGTCGGTAACAACAGACTTGCCCATAACAGAACGGAGAGTGCTGTTAACCTTAGCAGCGATAGTTCCCCAGACCCATGATCTGGCTACGCTGACATTTGACATATGTTAAACGTAGATCTGGCAACCTTGCAAACTGACAAGACAATTTCCGCTCAACCAAAGCGTTCTTTTACGTTTTGTTCAGCCAAGCTACCAGACGCATAGTTCAGCGAAAAGTTTTAAGGTTCACGCGTGTGCAACCATTACCACGCGCTCAAAGTCCTATAGTAAAGGCAATCGATACATCCGTGTTTGTACGGCATATCGCAATACGCGCAAGCTCCGAAAAGTTTTGATCAACAGCCCGCGAGTGTGTGAAAACCGCATAGGTGAGCAGAAACAACTGCAAACGCAAGATCGACTCTAATCGTCTTGTGTAGTTTCCAGCAATCAATCCGGCAGCGCCCGATCAAGGTCTCGGCAAGCTGTGTAATTGCAGTTTGCGACCCGAAATTTCGGCAAGCCGAAATTGACCGCTGCAACCGCAAGTCTCAGCCAGCTGAGGCAGTAAACAAAGGAATCAGGCCAAGACCAAAAGCACCTCTCTCTGTGGATATATATTTCAAGGTATTCGTAGCCAATTCGTGCACTAGTTCAGTTTCGATCTAACTCCCCCGTCCCATCTAGTTATCTCTGGATCAGCCCCTAAACGTGCAAGGAGCCAACGCTCTCGGGAGTAATCGGCAAATTGTGCGTGATTGGGGCAGCGCTTGATCTGGAGCGCTGACGTACTCAAGGGAGTCACATAGGCTCGCGCGCAACGTAACCTCACAGTGGATACTCGTGCGCAACATGACCTCACTTCGGCAACCCTCCTGGCCATAAGCTCATTTTGGCGAACGAGAAGGCAAACACAGTGCGGCAGCAGCTATTTCTGGATATTTCGACCCTGTTCCGACTCAAGCGATCAGCGGGAACGTGACGCTTAGGATTATTTACCCAATTTCATCAATTAACGGCGGCAAAACACCGCACATGCTGCGTACCGCCTAATTGCGGTTATATTTAATTTTCTTTAACAAATTTTTAAGTAATTTAGAGTAAATTCTTTTCACCATATGATTTGACCCCATACTCATATTCTTTCTTTTCTCATTTGGTGATATTTAGTACACATATCAAGACATCTATGCTAAATTAAATTTATCAACACATAACACCTCATCCTAGCACTACAGTCAACAGGCCTGCGGACTTCGAGGATTGGTCGTGAGTAAACATCTGTCTTTGATAAATAACGTATGGTGTAAACCAACCCAAATGTAAATCTCGAAAGAATATGAAACCCCCACTTAGATTATAAGTGTACTGATAGGTCAAATTAATTACCGTTTCGCTTTCGTAAAAGAAATTTAGTTGTTTTGCGAGTCTTGTAATTTACAGTTGAGAATCATGTATTTGAAGTCGAGTTTATTTGAATTTATATGAAGTTTAAAATTAACTGAAATGAAGTAAAGAACAGTAACATGGGCATCTGAGTTAAAGCGGTTTTCATTGAAAAGGGTAAGGGCGTTCAACATTAATGTGTCCTTATAGGTAGGGTGGGCGAAGCCGAAGAACATTACCACCTCAGTTCTTCAACAACATGGTTACCGATCGATATCTTCTCCTACGTCCAATCGGATAGTCTGACTCCTACCCGTAGCCTCCTTAACTCTGTCTACAAATTTTATTGTGTGGCGGTGATGCGGTTTAGGAAGTAACCGACCCCCTTCCTTGCCTCTTCCCTGAGCTAGGCCGATCCCGTAGGCAGAGTTTGCAACCAAATAGCATCCACGAAACCACTTGCGGACATCGTTTCCATCGCGCTTGCCTACATGCCTGGTTACAGCAAAACGAAACATGCCCAAATTGTCGACAGCCATGCCTATCTACTCAGATCGCTAATCTTGAAAGCGTATCTCAAAACGCCAACTTAGACATTCCCAGACCCCAAAACGAAGCTAGTTCGAACGCACGAACAGGCACTGTTCCAAGAACTCGGCCGAATACTAGACCTAGTACACGATCAGCCACGACAGCATCCAATGTCAGTTCACAAATACCGCGGTCAGTACGTTCTGCAGGCACACAAAGAGCAAGTAACATTTCAGAAGGGAGAATTCACGAACTTATAACTAATGCCTTAGAATCCTACCAAACCCGAATAACTGCAACCTTAACCGATCAAATCAACTCAGCAATGCAAAATCTTAATGTACCGTCTTCTCGTAGGCAATCACTCGAATGGGATGCGTCAGCAGAGCAACCGCCAAGGCAGACTTTCGAGAATAGCTTTTCCGCTTACCCGAATATGGCTAATAACCGTTCAGGGGAGTACCGTCGCGAAGATCAAGTTTAATTGCTCACTGGAACTTAAAGTTTTCCGGTTCACCTAAAGATATTTTCATTGAAGATTTCATATATCGTGTAAATTCATTGACTCGTCAAGCGTTGAATGGGAACTTTGATTTACTATATCAGTACGCAAATCTTTTGTTTGTAGGACCAGCTTTGACCTTTTATTGGCGATGCCACAGAGTGTCTGAGCAAACTGTGCTCAACTCAACTGTGCTCTCGTTTGAGGGAAAGATATAAAGATCAGAAGTCCGACCAAGAAATAAGAGATGCTATGCGAAGAAGAAAGCAGGGAATTAATGAATGTTTTGACGATTTCCTCGATTCTGTCTTGGCCATTGCAGATGCACTATCGGAACCTATGTCAGACTCAGAATTGGTTCAGGCGGTTCGGAATAATTTGCGATCCGATCTAGGACATGAATTATTACATATAGATACACCCACCATAGCGTCATTACGCAGACAATGTCACCGTCATGAAGACTTCTTTAATAATTTAAGAGTAAGAAACAATGCGCGTCACACAGCACCAAGGCGAGCTGTAAACGAGATAAATGTAGATGAGGAAACTGAGGAAAATACTCAGGAAAGTGATTCACCGATTTTCGCAATTCGCAACGACAATCAAGTGAAGTGTTGGAATTGTGATTCCGTAGGTCATCGATATAAGGAGTGCTTCCAACCACGCCGCGTATTTTGCTACGGGTGCGGAGCTCCGGATACCTATAAACCTTCTTGTCCAAAGTGTTCTCCAAAATCGGGAAACCTAAAACCGGACACCCGTGTCAGTCCGAGAACGGATGCCCGAATGTAAACTCGGATGACAAAATTTCTAAAATACCAGATTGTACGACCAACCCTGACAGATCAATTAAAATACCTGACCTTTCCAAAACTCGACATTTTAAACCATATCATATTCGACTCAAAGAATATAAAGAGACTAGGAGAAGGATATTTGAGGGCGTTGTAGAGAAGGATACAAAAAGTCGCGCAGCAATAAGGTTACGAACATTTTGGAAATCAAAACGCAGGTATCACAGTTACACGATATCGAGTATAACCCGAACTGCTACCGACATACGTCCTTTTGCAAATATAATTTTGTTCGACCAACCGTATTTAGCTTTACTTGATAGTGGGGCGAATAAGAGCGTAGTAGGAGGTTCCCTAGCGAAGAGTATAGTTTCGGGAAAACATAAATTCACTAGAACTCGTGGTAACGTACGAACCGCTGACGGAACAAAACAGACCATTTTAGGTACCATCCTTGTTCAGATGACTTACAACTTCATAGAGGCAGAAATGGAATTCTTAGTTGTACCATCGATAACACAAGACGTTATTTGTGGAATCGATTTCTGGGAAAAGTTCGGAATTTCAATTTCCTTAGGATTTACCACAAATGAATTAACTGTCGAGGAAGAGTCGCCCAATCTTAACTTATCGTCAGCAGAGAAACGTAGATTAAAAAGCCTTATAGATTCCTTTCCGTCATTTGATAGAGATGGTCTTGGCATAACAAACATTCCATCGATACCGGCAATGCCAAGCCAATAAAGCAGAGGCATTACCCCCAGCATTTTCACCAGCGCGTGAAAAACTTCTTTGCGTAGAGATCGACAGGATGATTAACTTAGGAGTAATTGAAGAGGCACCTTCGTCATCCTGGTCATCCCCAATCGTGTTGATAGTCAAGCCAGATAAAGTTAGGTTTTGCCTCGATTCAAGAAAAGTCAACGATGTTACGATAAAAGATTCTTATCCGATTCCGAATTTAGAAGGATTGATAAGCCGTCTTCCACCAGTTCACTGCATTTCAAAAATCGATTTGAAAGATGCTTTTTGGCAGATTAACTTAGATGAGGAGTCACGATCAAAAACAGCCTTCACAGTACCAAACAGGCCATTATATCAATTTAGGCGAATGCCTTTTGGACTGTGCAACGCCCCTCAGACTATGTGTCGCCTTATGGACCAAGTCATTCCATATCAAATTAAATCGCACACATTCGTTTATTTAGACGACCTTCTAATCATGTCATCTAGTTTCGAATCTCATTTAAAACATCTTGCCGAAGTTGCATCTCGTCTGCGTCATGCTGGACTAACTATCAACATTAAAAAGAGTCAGTTTTGTCTTAGAAAAGTCGAATATCTAGGTTACGTGGTGGGTGAAGGGACACTTCAAGTCAACCCCAAAAAGGTTAGTGCTGTCTCGGAATTCCCCATCCCAAAAAGCCAACAACACTTAAGAAGATTTCTTGGGATGTGTGGCTGGTATCGTCGATTTATACCCCAATACTCATCGATAACATTTCCTCTAACTGATCTTCTTCGTGGAAAAACATTCACCTGGAACGACGAAGCACAACTCGCTTTTGACGAAGTCAAGTCCAAGCTTTGCTCGGCTCCATTTTTAGTTCACCCTGATTATGAAAAGCCGTTTATAATACAATGCGATGCATCCATGTGTGGCGTTGGAGCAGTGTTGGCCCAGTGCAATGAATCAGGCAATGAGCGTTCTATCGCTTACATGTCGCAAAAGTTAAACGGTGCTCAACGCAACTATACAGTAACAGAGTTGGAGTGCCTTGCTGTGGTGTTAGCTATCAGGAAGTTTCGCATGTATGTGGAGGGTCATAAGTTCAAAGTCGTTACCGATCATTCAGCCCTACAATGGCTAATGAAGCAAACAGACCTCAGCGGGAGACTAGCCCGTTGGGCAATCAAGTTACAAGGATTTGTTGTTGAAATCGAGCACCGCAAGGGGACTCAAAACGTCGTGCCAGACGCGTTGTCACGTTCGTTTCAAGAAGAAATCACGTCCGTAGAGATCCTTCCAGAGATTGACTTGCATTCGGATGCGTTTCAATAAGCTGAGTACTGCCAATTAAAAGACCGTGCGCAGAACTCAGAAATACCAGATTTCCGTGTCGTTGACGACTACATTTATTACAGGACTGGTTTTGCAACTGGAAGCTCAGAAGTTGATGAGTCCGAATTTAAGCTGTTAGTTCCAAGCGAACTGACGATAGGCGCGATTCAGTCGGCACACGACCAACCAACCTCATCTCATTGCGGAGTTGCCAAGTGCTTGGAACGACTACGGAGACACTTCTATTGGCCCAACATGGTGATAGATGTTCGAAATTATATAGCTCAGTGTGGGATATGCAAAACGTCCAAACACCCAACGCAACGACTTCCTCCACTTATGGGTTGTCAAGCTACTAGCGAAAGGCCGTTTCAACGTATCTATATGGATTTCATTGGTCCATTTCCGAGGTCGAAAAATGGAAATATTGGCATTCTAATTCTTCTAGATCATTTCTCTAAATTTACTTGGCTAAAACCAGTAAAAAGGTTCACATCAAAAATAGTAATAGATTACTTAAAAGAAGAAATTTTTGCATGTTTTGGAACTCCGGAGGTATTGGTTAGCGATAATGGAACTCAGTTTAAAAGCCATGACTTCGCAACCTTTACATCTAAATACGGAATCCAACATACATTCACTGGTGCGTACGCTCCTCAATCTAATGCAGCGGAGCGCGTTAATCGTTCGATTAATGCCGCCTTGAGATCATACATTCGATCAGATCAAAGGTTGTGGGATATGTATCTTGCGAGCATAAACTCTGCATTAAGAAACTCAGTTCACCAATCAATTGGAAAGTCCCCATACTATGTAGTCTTTGGCCAGCACATGCTAACACACGGTAAAGATTATAAGTTGCTACGAAATCTTCAGATGCTGACCGATGGTTCAGCTAAGATCGATAGGGCAGATGAATTTCCAAAAATCCGATCCAATATCGCAAAGCATATGACCAAAGCATACGAGAAAAACCGAAATGAGTATGATTTGCGGTCTCGGTATCGAACCTTTGAGGTAGGTCAGGAGGTTATAAAACGAAATTTTGTATTAAGCAACCAGGCCACACACTTCAATGCCAAGCTAGCACCCATCGGGGTTAAGGCTAAGGTAAAGGAGAAACGAGGACAGTCACTGTATCTGCTAGAAGACCACAACGGAAAGGAGCTAGGAGTTTTTCATGCGAAAGATCTTTGGTAAAGCACCCTTTTCCAGCTTTCATCTCCTCCCAAAATGTATGTCAATAAAACCTGTGGTGTGAGGGTATGAATTTTGTTGTCCCAAAATTTAAACGTAACAGTCGGTAACAACAGACTTGCCCATAACAGAACGGAGAGTGCTGTTAACTTAGCAGCGATAGTTCCCCAGACCCATGATCTGGCTACGCTGACATTTGACATATGTCAAACGTAGATCTGGCAACCTTGCAAACTGACAAGACAATTTCCGCTCAACCAAAGCGTTCTTTCACGTTTTGTTCAGCCAAGCTACCAGACGCATAGTTCAGCGAAAAGTTTTAAGGTTCACGCGTGTGCAACCATTACCACGCGCTCAAAGTCCTATAGTAAAGGCAATCGATACATCCGTGTTTGTACGGCATATCGCAATACGCGCAAGCTCCGAAAAGTTTTGATCAACAGCCCGCGAGTGTGTGAAAACCGCATAGGTGAGCAGAAACAACTGCAAACGCAAGATCGACTCTAATCGTCTTGTGTAGTTTCCAGCAATCAATCCGGCAGCGCCCGATCAAGGTCTCGGCAAGCTGTGTAATTGCAGTTTGCGACCCGAAATTTCGGCAAGCCGCGGATTTCACGTGGCCCCCCCCACACAACTACGCTGCTGAAATTGACCGCTGCAACCGCAAGTCTCAGCCAGCTGAGGCAGTAAACAAAGGAATCAGGCCAAGACCAAAAGCACCTCTCTCTGTGGATATATATTTCAAGGTATTCGTAGCCAATTCGTGCACTAGTTCAGTTTCGATCTAACTCCCCCGTCCCATCTAGTTATCTCTGGATCAGCCCCTAAACGTGCAAGGAGCCAACGCTCTCGGGAGTAATCGGCAAATTGTGCGTGATTGGGGCAGCGCTTGATCTGGAGCGCTGACGTACTCAAGGGAGTCACATAGGCTCGCGCGCAACGTAACCTCACAGTGGATACTCGTGCGCAACATAACCTCGCTTCGGCAACCCTCCTGGCCATAAGCTCATTTTGGCGAACGAGGAGGCAAACACAGTGCGGCAGCAGCTATTTCTGGATATTTCGACCCTGTTCCGACTCAAGCGATCAGCGGGAACGTGACGCTTAGGATTATTTACCCAATTTCATTAATTAACGGCGGCAAAACACCGCACATGCTGCGTACCGCCTAATTGCGGTTATATTTATTTTTCTTTAACAAATTTTTAAGTAATTTAGAGTAAATTCTTTTCACCATATGATTTGACCCCATACTCATATTCTTTCTTTTCTCATTTGGTGATATTTAGTACACATATCAAGACATCTATGCTAAATTAAATTTATCAACACATAACACCTCATCCTAGCACTACAGTCAACAGGCCTGCGGACTTCGAGGATTGGTCGTGAGTAAACATCTGTCTTTGATAAATAACGTATGGTGTAAACCAACCCAAATGTAAATCTCGAAAGAATATGAAACCCCCACTTAGATTATAAGTGCACTGATAGGTCAAATTAATTACCGTTTCGCTTTCGTAAAAGAAATTTAGTTGTTTTGCGAGTCTTGTAATTTACAGTTGAGAATCATGTATTTGAAGTCGAGTTTATTTGAATTTATATGAAGTTTAAAATTAACTGAAATGAAGTAAAGAACAGTAACATGGGCATCTGAGTTAAAGCGGTTTTCATTGAAAAGGGTAAGGGCGTTCAACATTAATGTGTCCTTACAGGTAGGGTGGGCCAAGCCGAAGAACATTACCACCTCAGTTCTTCAACAACATGGTTACCGATCGATATCTTCTCCTACATCCAATCGGATAGTCTGTCTCCTTCCCGTAGCCTCCTTAACTCTGTCTACAAATTTTATTGTGTGGCGGTGATGCTGTTTAGGAAGTAACCGACCCCCTTCCTTGCCTCTTCCCTGAGCTAGGCCGAGTATGCAACCAAATAGCATCCACTTCACCGTGTTCGTCACACAGGCACACTTTTTTAACACCCTAATGCAGTTTTCACTATTTCCTCGCCTTAACTCCAGTATAACCCATCCACCCAACCACCTTTCTCCACCATAGCACCATTTCTTTCTTTCCTTAGCCAACAATTTTCCCACTCTAGTCTAGAGTCAAGAAAAAAATGTTTCCTTGCTTAAAACCCACTGTAATTCTACTTAAACATCACTTTTTCTTGTTTGTCATCTACATTTATCACCTTCACCCTTTCTTTACATTACCTGTTAGCGTCACCCTAATCTAGCAATTACCCCCTTAGCCACAACTTAACCCCGCATTAACCACACTTTATTCCCACCTTAACCCAATCGTTTTGGTATCCTAAATCTATCATTTTGGTCAGCTGAATTAAAGGAAAAACAAACAGAGTGCTGCAAATAAACCCTCGAAAAACCTTAAAAACTTGAAAAAATATTGAAAATAACACACAAATACCTATGGTACGCTACGGCCAACATGGTTTAACCGAAAAACGGATCCAATCGCAGGATCGGTGGGATAAAAGTAAATTAAGTGCCCCCATGTCGGTTGGGGCTCAACAGCTGGGTTAAAATAATTCCGATAATAAAAGAAAACTAAAACAAGGCGCACTAACTCTTTTGGGTTTAAACTGTAAGTAAATGCATATGAACGTATGTATGGATATTTATGTATAGTTCAATAGTTTTTTGATTTTTTTGTACAGTTTTCGAGTAGATCCCAGAAACTCTAAAACCTGAATATTTTACGGGCCACCTACACCTTTTGATTTAGAATTGCATCCATTAGATGATCCGTTTATTGTATCCCAATTGTGAAATTTAGATAATTTTACATACATTAATGTACATCCCGACTTGTCGATGTGTGTGTTTGTCGTTTCGTTTTTACAGGTAATTTTGACTACTGAAAGTTTTTTACTGCTCTCCCCTTGAAATCCGTTCTAAAAATTATTTGAAGTCAAGACAAAAATTCCTTATGGATTTAAGGGATTAGCTGCACATTTTTTCTTAGAAGTGCATCCATTAAATAATCAGTTTAGGTAACCAAATTGTTTTTTTTTATCAAATGTTCCTAAACCAGAAAAAAATTTGGCCGCCTCTCTTCCGCTTCAAATGACTCTCTCTACTCTTTACCCTCTCGCTCTGCTTCTGCTGACGTTTTTGTGAGAACTGTGTTCGAAAATCGTTCGGCGGTCCGAACTCCCGAAGCAAACAAAAAATAAAAACAACGTACTGCCAAATAGGAACACGCAACCTTGAAATCTAACAAAAAAAATCATATAAATACAACCGTGGGTCAAAAAAAAAAAACAAAAATACCTACTGATTGTACGGCATAGCTCCACACTCTAAGCAAAAACGGATCCGATCGCATAATCGGTGCGGAAAAATTAATTAAGTGCCCAACCGGAAGTCGGTTGGGGCTCAGCTCCTGGAGTTTTAAAGATTTCCATAAATAAAGCTTAAAATAAAAATATCAACTTGTTAGGTTGAAAACTGTGGGAATGGTTAACATGTTAAGCAACCAAATTCGCATTTTTCGAGAGTCCTGGGAGTCTTTAGGAGCCGAATTTCAAAAAATCCTTTCTTAGTGCACACCTCCTCTAACACACGATTCAGACCCAATTTTTTCCAGAATTTTAGGTCTTATGGTTTGGGCTGGGGGAACATGACGCAAATCGACATCTACTCTTTTATAGTAATACTCGATTAGTAATCTAACAACTTAATTTTTTAATACATTTTCGATCTTAAAGTTATTAAGGAAATGGTAAATATGTATTTTAAAAACTTTTTACTTACTGTGATTTATCCGGTTTTTGAACCGGGGTCCTTTAGCATCAGAGGCAGACGCCTTACCAACTGGGCCATCGCACCATTTCACGCACGAGTGCATAACTTCAACTTAAATCTAAAGTTACTGGTCTTAAATTAATACCGAATGGTATCAATATAAGAACATGGTCTTAAACAAAAATAAGAACAAAACGGTATTAATGTAAGAAATTCGGTCTTAGATTTTTTTCGGTCTTTTTTTTCTGGGTGTAGTGGACAATTTTGACTTAGACAATTCCTACCTTGAATTCCTTAAGGATCAGATCCAGAACTGTGGATGATGAATTGTTTGCCTTAAAAGAGAACGATAATCCGTTGTTTAGTTTGGATGATTTAGAAGAAGTTCTAGGCCGTAACAAGAGAACTGCCGGGGTGTAGATAAAATTACATATCAAATGCTAGAATCGTTGAATACAACTGAAAAACAGGAACTGGTCTCTTTCTACAATGATAAAGTATCCAAATGCAATTTTCCGGTTGAATGGAGAACCATCAAAATAACTCCCATCCCGAAGCGAAACAAAGACCTAAGTGACATCAAGAACTTCAGGCCTATATCATTAATATCTGTGCTAGCAAAAACAATAAATTGCATGATAAAATCGAGACTTGAACAAGAGAAAACGCTATAGTCGAGTACTTCGACTATTAGATACCCGTTCCTCAGCTAAAGGGAGTGGGAGAGAGATTAATATATGCACGCGTCAAAGCTACTAGCGCCATCTAGTGGCTGTTTCATTTTTTGCTCATAACTTTTTAATGGATTGTCCGATTTGAAAAATTTCTTCTACAATTCGATAGATATTGATAATCACAATAAAACTGCATTTTTACTTTTCCAAGATATTTAAAGGTGTGGGCGCCAGACACCTTTCAAAAAATGAATTAGGGCGATTGAGGGCGTTAGAGGGGGCGTGGCACCTTTTGGAAATAAACTTGCGCTGCGTAGGAACTCCAAGAATATACATGCAAAATGCCAATCCTCTAGCTTTTATAGTTTCCGAGATCTCAGCGTTCATACGGACGGACAGACAGACGGACAGACGGACATGGCTAGTTCGACTCGGCTAGTGATCCTGATCAAGAATATATATACTTCGGAAAAGCTTCCTTCTCCCTGTTACATACTTTTGCACGAATACAATATACCCTTTTACTCTACGAGTAACGGGTATAAAAACATATCCACGACAATGCTAGTCTTCCCTTCAGGTCATATGCATATCAAAAGAACAAGTCAGCAGCTATGTGCATTAACGATGTAATCAATTTTTAGCTTCACGGAAAAAGGATAAAAAATCAATTGTAATGGCTGTTGTTGATCTAAACAATGCCTATAATTGTGTTAATCTGAACTTTTTGAAGCTGCTTTTGGAAAATTAATGTATTCCTAAGGGGTTCACTGATTGGATAATTAGTTTAATGTCAAACAGGCTGTTAAGGCTGGGTGATGCGGTACAAGTTGTTCAAGGAGAAATTCCGCAAAGATCTTGCTTGTCACCATTACTTTTTAATGTGTATACTAAACGACTACATCAAATCAATGACGCCAATACACAGGTGTTCCAATTCAGTCGTCAGCTAGCTTTCTTTGCGTTCGGACGTGCTTATAATTCTCGCTATGTTGCTTCACCGCTGTCCCGAGTGCAATACCGATGTTACACCGGCCCAGCTTCGCGCCTCGGATGCTATCCGCTGTTCTTCTTTGTGCCGGCTTGCTTATCATACCTCTTGCGTTGACCTCCCGGACGATGTGATAAAAATTCTATTAAATCCAAACATACTGTGGCAATGTGACAGCTGTGTGGTTGCGAATGATTCGCATTCTAAAATTGATGAACTTGATGCTAAATTGCAAGCCCTGGAATGCTTATATCAGGGCCTTAATAATAAGTTTTTGGAGGCATTCCCACCTAAAAGTGATGCATTGGATCAAAATCAAATTATAAATCTTAAGCCTCGTCAACCGAGGCCTGCCAACGTAACTGCAGCTCCCCAGTCATATGCGGCTGCTGCTGCTACGTCTTCCGCGGTCGTTGACCCATCTAATCATGCTCTGGATATCGGGAGAGGAAATTTTATACAAGTTCGAAATAAGAAAAGAAGGAACAACAACAAGCCCAATAAGCATATTGTTGGAGTGGCCCCTAATGCCGAAGATCTTCACGTATTGCCAAGTAGTAAATTCTTGCATGTCGGAAAGTTTGCAACAGCTACCGATCCTGCTGCTGTTTTAAAATATGTGTCCACCAAGCTTAATGTGGACGCTAATTCTTTCACTTGTGTAAAACTTGTAAAAAGAGATTTTGACGTTGCAACTTTAAACTTTGTAAATTTCAAGCTTGGTATCCCTGATCACCTTTATGATTCAGTCTTCAAGAATGATTTTTGGCCAAACTCAGTTAAGGTCAAAAGATTTATTCATAGAGATCGGGCCGTTATGGACGTGGATAAAATCGTATCCAATTTGCCGGAGCCTGCACAAACTTCAACGTCAATTCATCCATCAAAAAACCCCTAGTAATCGGCGCCACTGGCGTCGATACTTTTGCGGGACATTTTTTGCAAGCTTTGGTCACTGCTCTCTCATCATCTTCCGCCTCTCTCCCGTCGCATTGTCAACAACATCAGCCGGAGCTGTTGTTGTCCGCTTTGTGTGACATTCGCCGTCCGCCAAGCTCTAACATCGGCGCGCTCCTCGGAGTTGCGCTCTCATCATCTTCCGCCTCTCTCCCGTCGCATCGTCAACAACATCAGCCGGAGCTGTTGTTGTCCGCTTTGTGCGACATTCGCCGTCCGCCAAGCTCTAGCATCGGCGCGCTCCTCGGAGTTGCGCTCTCATCATCTTCCGCCTCTCTCCCGTCGCATCGTCAACAACATCAGCCGGAGCTGTTGTTGTCCGCTTTGTGCGACATTCGCCGTCCGCCAAGCTCTAACATCGGCGCGCTCCTCGGAGTTGCGCTCTCATCATCTTGCGCCTCTTTTTCATCATTTTTTTCCGGTGTTCTCTGGAGTTGCTCTCCCCATCAACAACTACAATGGGCTGTGGCAGCTGGAGAGGGCTCTCGCGCACTATTAACAGGAGCGGATTCACCTGCGTGCAGTCATATTCGGAATGCTAATAATGACAGCCCACGAAACATTTGGAGCAATGATCACCAGCCTATTCGTATCCGCACAACTACTTTACGGAAGTTTCTTATTAACAATTCTAATACTTATGATAAGATCCCAGCAAGGCCTCTTACGGATTCGGGCCATGACGCTGGACCAAGTATTGATAGCATGACCAGGGATGACCGTACATGCACAAATAAAATAACTTTCAATATTTATTTCCAAAATGTCGGTGGTATGCGTACAAAAGCTCATTCCCTTTTCTTGGCAACATCTCAATGTGATCACGACGTCATCATTTTTGTTGAAACCTGGCTCAACATGGACTTCTTTGATAATGAATTCTTCGATACGAATCTTTACCATGTATTCCGTAAGGATCGTGATGCCGTTAAAACAAGATACTCCAGAGGTGGCGGCGTTTTAATTGCTGTGCGGCGTGGACTTCGTTGCACTGCTATTCGTCTCCAGAATGAGGATTCTCTTCTCGATCAAATCTGTGTATCTCTCTCTGGTCCTACAGAAACAATTTTCCTGACAGTCTCATATATACCCCCTAGCAGCAGTTTTGATCTATATAAAGCGCACGTTGATAACATTGCCCACCTACACCTGGAGGAGGGCCAGTACATATGTGTTTTGGGCGACTTCAACCTATCTTCGCTTGTGTGGGCTCATGATTCAGAGTCCTCAGCAATGGTTCCCAGTAACTTGCATCTTCCCTATGAAATCTTAGTCATTGATGAGCTTCTTAGTATGGCATTAGTCCAGATTAACCATGTATTTAATAATTTAAATAAGCTTCTAGACTTAATTTTTGTACATCCTGATTTAAGCATTAATTTATGTTGCAGCGATAATCCACTTGCCGCGTGTGATGCTCATCACAAGCCTTTGTTAATCTCTATTACTTGTTATATTTTTCGCCCAATTAATTCTCGCTTGCCTTTTACTTATATTAATTCTAGCAGTTTAGATTCTATCCGTAACGATATTTCTAATATTAGATGGGCGGAGGTCCTCTCGCATGCAGACGTGAATACAAGCTATGAAGTTTTTTTATCTTTTCTCTCTACTATTGTGGGCAGATATGCTAAAACTAGGGTTCAAAGTTGTTACAGGCTGCCATGGTACACGCAAGGTCTAAAGAAATATAAAAACCTTAGAAATAAATTCTATAAGCGCTACTTAGAAAGCGGTGATGCTGGTGACTTTGACCGTTACAAACAGCATAAACGTGAGTTTGAGTTCCTCAATAAATTCTTATACAACCAATATATTGCTGATATAGAGCGTAAATTAACCACCAATCCTAAATCATTCTGGCACTTTATTAACTCTAAACGAACATCTTCCTACTTTCCTTCCCATATGTCATTTGAAGATCATTCAGCCTCCTCGGATATTGGGGTCTCTAATCTATTTGCTAAGTTCTTTGCATCTAACTTTGAGCTTGGCTCGCTGTGGAATGACGATGATTCCCTCAATGCCATTCCTACTATGTTAAATATTGGTTGCTTAGATGTCACCGATTCTGATTGCCATCTGGCGGCTGAAAGCTTTAATGAGTCAGCAAAATTAGATTGTGATGGCCTTTCTCCATTTATTTTGAAAAATTGTATAGGTGTTCTTTGTGAGCCCCTTAAAATCATCTTTAATTTATCTCTTTCCACTGGTGTTTTCGCGCATAGATGGAAACTTGCCACTGTTACTCCTATATTCAAGTCGGGTTCAAAAAATTTTGTTTCAAATTATAGGCCAATTGCAAAGCTCAGCAATGTCTCAAAAATGTTCGAACGAATTGTAGCCAAGCAGCTAACTTTTCTTGTTGGTCGGATCATCAGTCCTAACCAACATGGTTTTATGCCTCGACGGTCGACTACCACAAACTTAGCTACGTTCAATAATTTTTGCACCCACTCGTTTCTCAGTTATCATCAAGTTGATGTGGTCTACACCGATTTCGCTAAAGCATTTGATAAAGTCTCCCATAATGCTTTATTAGCTAAACTGCAGAAAATGGGATTTCACTCACTATTACTTAGCTGGTTCAAATCATATTTAGATGATCGGATTTACAGAGTTGAATGCAATGCTGTTTACTCTAACCCATATGTGGCAACTTCTGGCCTTCCTCAGGGAAGTGCTTTGGGTCCGTTGCTGTTCAATGTCTTCATAAATGATATTAGCTATTGCATAAAGAACTCGGAATTCCTGTTGTTCGCTGACGATCTTAAAATATTAGAGCTGTGAATTCTATCTCTGATAGTGACCTTCTTCAAAATGACCTAGAAAGAGTGGGAAATTGGTGTTCTCGTAATAATTTGCCTCTGAATTTGTCAAAATGTTTCTTCGTTAGGTACAGTAAACGAATAATTAATATCCTTTTCTCGTATTCCATTGACTCCCATATTCTGTCCCTGAGAAATGAATCCCTGGACCTAGGAGTTATGTTTGACAGTAAATTTATGTTCATTGAACATATTAACTATATTATTCCTAAGGCCTACGCTATGTATGGTTTTGTAAAAAGAAATGCCGCGCAATTTAAAGATCCCTACACGAAGCTAAGCTTATATTCAGCCTTCATTAGGTCAAAGCTGGAATATGCCTCGTTCATCTGGAACCCGACGGGTACTATTCACATAAACCGGCTTGAGCGTGTACAGAAACAGTTTCTACGTTTTGCCCTTCTGTCTTTAAATTTCAATGACCCGGTCCCGTCTTATTCTGCCAAATGTCGGCTTGTTCACCTTTCTTTCCTTGAAGATCGGAGAACTACCAGTTCATTAGTTTTCATATGTGACTTGCTGACCTCTGAAATCGACTGCCCTGCACTGCTTGGCAGTATAGGGTTATCGGTGCCTGGTAGATCGTTCAGAACGTTTGAACCATTTTTTGGACCGGCTTATAGAGCCAATTATGCCCACAATGAGCCGTTGTGTAGAGCCCTGCATTTTTATAATAAGTTGCCATCTCACATGCGGTTGGACCCATGCTCCCCCAGAGATTTAATCAAGAAAAACTTATATAATTATTTTGCCTCACTTAATATTTAATTTAGTATTAGTTAGTAGCCAGTTAAGGTTTTTTTACTGTTGGCGAATAAAGAAATAAATATGAATTTGCGGACGACTTCTCGATTATTTCCTTTGGTTACGACTTTAACAGAACAGTTGAAAATCTGCAAAATAAGATCATCGATTTCAATCTCTTATGCAAAGATCTTTGTTTTTCGTTCAATACCGGAAAATCAGCTATACTCATTGTTGGCAAAGGTTTCAAAAAGGTGGTAAACGTTGTTGTTGAAAATCAGGTAATTCCAAACCAAACAAGAGAGAACGCTATAGTCGGGTTCGTGTCCCGACTATCTAATACCCGTCACTCAGATAAAGGGAGTGCAAACGCTGTACTCGGGTTGGTGTCCCGACTAATAATCGTAACTCAGCTAAAGGGAGTGCGAGGGAGATAGATATAGAATTTTTGATTGCGTATAACTTTTTAATGAATGGTCCGATTTGAAAAATATCTTCTACATTTCGATAGGTATAAATATGCACAACAAAATTGCATTTATACTTCTCGGAAATCTTTAAAGGGCGCCAGACACATTTTAAAATCGTTAGTGGGCGATTGTGGGCGTTAGAGGGGGCGTGGCACTCGGCTGAAATAAACTTGCGCTGCGTAGGAAGCCCAAGAATATGCGTGGAAAATCTCAACCTTCTAGCTTTTGTAGTTTCCGAGACCTCAGCGTTCATACGGACAGACAGACAGACGGACAGACGGACATGGCTAGATCGACTCGGCTGGTGATCCTGATCAAGAATATATATACTTTATGGGGTCGGAAACGCTTCCTTCTACCTGTTACATACTTTTGCACGAATACAATATACCCTTTTACTCTACGAGTAACGGGTATAAAAAGGATTACCTTTTTGGGCAGACTGTTGAGTGCAAACATGTCTTCAGTAGAACACGTCAAAAGAGTCAAAAGTGAATAAAAAAAAGTGATAAATTAGTGCAGTTTGCAACAACAATTAAATCTGGCTTGAAACATAGGACTAGTGCAAATATTTTCAAAACGTTCGTAAGATCTAAGCAAGAATATGCCATCACTAGCTTTGGTGACATGGGTAAAGGTGCTAGCAAGGACATGGAAATTGCGCAAGCATGGACTTTAAGGAGATGTTTGGGAGTTCCACCTGGTACAAGCAAACATGAGGTTTTTGTTCTGGCTGGTGTAATGCCACCTGTTTTCGTGCGAATATCCTCACTGCCAAAGAGTTGATGAGTTCAAATGCTCTCAAGCAATAACTAGCTATACAAATGTTATCAAAAAGTTTCAATACTTCTTTGATAATACTAGGATTCGTCAAACCTTTGTCTATTCTAATAAAATATGTGTGAAAGAAAGATTACTTGACAAAAGTATATTTGATTATTCTGTAGAGGAGATACGTTCTTTTTATAATGAGGTGATAAACCAATACACTGACCAGAAGTGGAATATTTTGTCAACAGATGCTTCAGTTACACACTCAATAAGCGGAATTGGCATACTGGAATTACCAAGTGGTATTTCTCATAAGGTGAGGATAGAAACCTCACTATCGTCAGTGGGTGCTGAATTATCCGGCATAAAACTTGCTGCTGAAATCTGCAAAAGAAATAAGTACAAAAAGGCTGTGATTTTTTGTGATAGTTTAGGTGCTACAAATCTTGTAAAGAACAAAGGCTGTGATTCGTTTATTGTACAGGATATACATGAGTGTATTGAAGACTCGGAGGTTGAAAGATTAGAAGTAGTATGGTTGCCCGGGCATAGTGGTATCAGTATAAATGAAAAGACGGACAGAATAGCTAAGCTAGCTGTGACTGAAGAGGAAATCGTTGAGGTAAAGTTGAGTGTCAGGGAGGCCCTAAGGGAAATTAAAAACATTGTACATTTTGAATGGAATGAGGATTTCAAAAACAAATGTCGACTCAAGGGATCCAATCTGATACACGTCTTTCCGGACATTCCAAATAAACCATGGCACCATGACCTAAGGTGGAAAGCTAAAAGTATAAAAGTAATAAATAGACTGATGACTGAGAACACACACGACAAAGTTTTTATTCACCGGATTAAGGCTGCTAAAACAAATTTATGTGATACCTGCAATGTCTTGGAGTATGCCGAGCATTTAATTTTTGATTGCCAGAAACTTACCAGTTTGAGATCTAAATTCAAAATTTTCAGATACTATCGAAATCTGAGAGAATTACTATCTCCATCTTAGAGAACTGGCCATCTTTATTAACAGTGCTAATTTTAACTTTTAATCCACCTCTTGAATCTAATTATACCCGTTACTCGTAGAGTAAAAGGGTATATTGTATTCGTGCAAAAGTATGTAACAGGGAGAAGGAAGCTTTTCCGACCCTATAAAGTATATATATTCTTGATCAGGATCACTAGCCGAGTCGAACTAGCCATGTCCGTCTGTCCGTCTGTCCGTCTGTCCGTCTGTCCGTCCGTATGAACGCTGAGATCTCGGAAACTATAAAAGCTAGAGGATTGGCATTTTGCATGCATATTCTTGGAGTTCCTACGCAGCGCAAGTTTATTTCAAAATGGTGCCACGCCCCCTCTAACGCCCTCAATCGCCCTACACCATTTTTTGAAAGGTGTCTGGCGCCCACACCATTAAAGATTTTGGAAAACTAAAAATGCAGTTTTATTGTGACTCTCAATACCTATCGAAATGTAGAAGAAATTTTTCAAATCGGACCATTCGTTTAAAAATTATGCCCGATCAAAGATTTTATATATCTATCTCCCTCGCACTCCCTTAGCTGAGTAACGGGTATCTGATAGTCGGGGCACCCGACTATACCGTTCTCTCTTGTTTTTATTAAATTCTACTAACAACTAACAATACTGGCTTTACGACCAGTATGCAATCTGTCGAACCCTTTCATAGGAAGTTTTTTGAGGACCACCTTCTGTGGTCTATAAACAATGGCTAGGGGTTGTGGGTCAATCATGCGTCCACTCCCATCTCAATCACTTTGTTGATAAGAGACAAGCAACAGCTTATCCAGTTTGGAATGAAGTCAATCTTTATTTGACGTTCTCTACATCTACATCTACCCTTTGGATTGAGACAAACAAATTGTTTACAAGAGGAAAGCTATGCTACAGCTTTTCTTACCCAGGAGCCGAACCAATTTTTGTGTTTACTGATGTGTGCATTGTCTCGCACATGCGCTCAAACCACTAGCATCTGGTCAATGCGGCAGTGTTGTTGCGACCATCAAGCTGTTCATCCACGCGATAAATTAATACAAAAAAAAAAAATAAATAAAATAATAAATAAGAAGAACAAGACAATATAAAAACAAAACTTTAATTATACTAAAACTAATAAAAACAAGAGAGAACGCTATAGTCGGGTGCCCCGAATATCAGATACCCGTTACTCAGCTAAAGGGAGTGCGAGGGAGATGGATATATAAAACTTTGATCGAGCACAACTTTTTAACGAATGATCCTATTTGAAAAATTTCTTTTACAATTCGATAGGTATTGATAAACACAATAAAACTGCATTTTTACTTTTCCAAAATCATTAATGGTGTGGGCGCCAGACACAGACACACACACACATATAATCGTTTAAGGCGATTGTGGGCGTTAGAGGGGGCATGGCCATCGTCTGAAACAAACTTGCGCTGCGTAGGAAGCCCAAGAAAATGTGTGGGTAATCCCAACTTTCTAGCTTGTGTTGTTTCCGAGATCTCAGCGTTCATACAGACAGACAGACAGACGGACAGACGGATATGGCTATATCGACTCGGCTAGTGATCCTGATCAAGAATATATATACTTTATGGGGTCGGAATTGATTCCCTTTAGCTGTTACATACTTTTACACGAATACAATATACCCTTTTACTCTACGAGAAACGGGTATAAAAATGTACTGAAGCCTAAAGGCTCCCGTTGCCGCCACTTGGAACGTGTGTCGATCTTCCAGACAAAAAAAAATTAAATTTTATTTCTGATGCTGGCCAGGGGAATTTCCACGCCGGATATGGCTCAAATTCGTGTCCTCTGACTTGGCAGCACAGGATCTGTGTTCTTAAAAAAAATTCGCCAGGCCAACTTGGTTGACCTGGCTGCTCACTGGGTCTTACTGGGTCTGGTCAGGTCTGGAATAGAGAGCCCATTAACTACGGCCTCATTCCTGGACTCAGAGCACTCACCAAATTTTTGTCCTGCACCGGCTTCCCAGGAGATCCTCCACATAAGTCCTGGTTTCTGGTTTTCTTATTTAATAATCGAACTATTTCTTTAATTTGGTCGTGTGTCACTGGCGCGCTGCTGCAGCTCGAATTAGATTTAGAAATATCTTATAAATAATTAAATCCGCATTTTCACTTTTAGACTTATGCAATCTTTTTTTGCACGTGCAACGCGAGACTTGGAAAAATTTGTTTGAGCGCAGCAGACGTAACGCCCTTGACCGTGACTTTCATTCTGATCAGCCTATTCCCTATTCCCTACCGTCAACCCGAATTCCGGGTCTCCGTTATTCGAATAGTCCGGGTCAACGGCCGGATAACATTCGGGTGACCAGGTCAAGCCAATCCTATTTTTCCCCAGAGATTGCCATCGACAACCGTGTGACCACCCTGTGCCGGCCACAACACATTGAAGATTGGTCTTTTGTTAGAGTATTCTAGACTACCCAGTTATTTTCATTAGGTTTCTCCATACAAGCGGAAGGAAGAAAACCTTCTTACCCCCTTACATTTCTTCCACATCTGGTTTCAAAATACACGGGAGTGACACAAAAAAGTAAGGGGTAAATGAGGTTTCTATGTGGATCTCTGGCAGTAGAATGCAGGGCAAAAACCATTGGTTTTTCTCCTTCCCGCAAATTAGGTTTTCCACATGTACTCAGCTTTGGTTTTCCTCTACCTGCAATTTCTGGTTTACCACACGCTCCCAGTTTTGGTTTTCCACTGCTTTGCAGTATCTGATTTCCCACAATAAAAATACATATTTTCATGTAATATTTGTACGTGTATTTATAATATATAATATTAATATTTACAGTAGAGGCATTGGAATTAAAAATTGTTAATGTCTGAAGCATTCCATGTTTTCGCTTGGCCGAATGCAGGTCTTAGGTATCCATGTCTTGTAAGGCTGTCTTCTGAAAATATCAAAATTAATTAAGATATGAATGTAGACTAGGAATAATAATAAGAGTATTTACCATTATTACATCTCCGTACAAAATTAAGGGATCTCTCCAGAAATTATTCCATGGCCGATCTTCTACCCTCTGATCAGCTGTTTTATGTCGGGTATCTACAACAAAAACTATGAGAAGAAAAAATGAAATATGGCAAATGCAGGCGCAACAGTTCTGGTCCCAAGAAGTCTCAATCGGCCTGGCTGAAATAAATGTAATATTTTGATTATGTTTAACAACTAAGTTTATACAACCATTTAATGAACACCGCACACCATTTACCACTGGTGAAGATTAAAAACATTTCAAGTGACACTGAAATTCAGAATTTGTGTTGAAAATAGCATCTGGAGGTGATTTTATTTATTAATAGCGAAAATATCTTTGGTACTAACTTCAACAACGACAACATTTATTTTATCACTCACCTTTTTCCTGTTTTTTAGATTTAAATTAACTATTTTTACTTTTCCCACGAATTTTTTACTGATGTGACCGGGCATCATGTATTTAATAATACCAACATTCCGAGAAAAGACATAAATTGGACATAATTTTGTTGTAACTTACGGTCATACCTTGCCTGCGAATAAATATTTCGTTTAAATAATATTTTTCAGGGACCGTAATCATTAAAGATTACGTATATTATAGGCATATTAGGTATTTTTCGCCAATTCAAGTGTTATCAATTTGAACATTATAATTTAACAACATTTAGAAAATGGCGTGGGCCACGATCTGACGATCAAATTATTTTATTTCATACAAAATTTTAAATAATGTTTAAAATCAATAATTGATTTCTTTGTAAGTTAATGGCAATCCTTTATAAATTTGATCGTCTGATCGTGGCTTTACTCTACAATTTTTTTTAATTTCATTATCTTAATTATTATTATGTGTATTATTTCTGGAATATTTTACGAAATCCAGTTTGTAGCTTTGGGGTCGCGTAACATGGATTTGAAATCAAATTGGCACACTTATTCATGCCGTGAGACATCTGAGTTTTGTTTTTGAGTAAAATAAATGAAAATCATCAATAACACTATGCAGCATCAAAAATTTACCTCGATGGATGCTACATTTTTGGATTCGTTACGAAATCCCAAGTTAAACTGCGTTTTCCAAAAAGTTTCCCGACGCAAGGATTCTTAGCAAAAGGACCTCAAAGTTCGAAAAAGGCTGAAATTGGCCAACTTTCCAGAGATCTCAGAGGCAAACGGATGTACGGTTTGATTCGATGTTAAAGTTTTTTAAAAGATACACTCTATCTTTCAAACCCCATACTTTACATAATTTTAGGATTTTTTTTAAGGCAGAAACAAATTCTAGAAAACATAGTCAAAGAACATAAAAGTATACAGCTGCGGTCAAAATAGTAGTAGTGTTGTGTATTTAAAAGTTTGATGTTGTAACTTTTTTTATCCAATTATTCTAATAGTAAAATTATAATCAATACAATATTACCAGGAAAAGATCAATTACAACATTAAAATTTTAAAAACACAGGGCGGCAACACTACTACTATTTTGACCGCAGCTGTATACTTTTATGTTTTTTGACTATGTTTTCTAGAATTTGTTTCTGCCATAAAAAAAATCCTAAAATTATTCTAAGTATGGGGTTTGAAAGATAAAGAGTGTAACTTTTAAAATACTTTAACATCGAATCAAACCATGCATCCGTTTGCCTCTGAGATCTCTGGAAAGTTGGCCAATTTCAGCATTTTTCGAACTTTGAGGTCCTTTTGCTAAGAATCCTTGCGTCGGGGAACTTTTTGGAAAACGCAGTTTAACTTGGGAATTCGTAACGAATCCAAAAATATAGCATCCATCGAGGTAAATTTAAAAAGCACTAAAAATGCTGCACAGTGTAATTATTGTAACCATAATAATTATTGATGATTTTTATTTATTTTACTCAAAAACAAAACTCAGATGTCACACGGCATGAATGAGATTGTGTGCCAATTTGATTTCAAATCCTTGTTACGTGACCCCAAAGCTACAAACTGGATTTCGTAAAATATTCATAAATATTCAAGAAATAATACACATAATAATAATTAAGATAATGAAATTAAAAAAAATTGTAGAGTAAAGCCACGGTCAGACGATCAAATTTATAAAGGAAAGGAATCAATTATTGATTTTTAACATTTTTAAAATTTTGTATGAAATAAAATAATTTGATCGTCAGATCGTGGCCTACGCCATTTTTTAAGTGTTGTTAAATAATAAAACTTCGTTTGGTTGTACACTGAATTGGCGAAAAATACCTAATATACCTTTAATATACGTAACCTTTAATGATTACGGTCCCTGAAAAATATTATTTAAACGAAATATTTATTCGCGAGCAAAGTGTGACCTTAAGATGCAACGAAATTATGACCAACTATTATCTTTCCTCGGAATGTTGGTATAATCAAAAATATGATGTGCGGTCATCAGTATACAATTTCGTGAAAAAAGTGAACAAATTTCAGTTAATTCTAAAAAACAAGAAAAGGGTGAGTGATAAAGTAAATGTTGTCGTTTAATAATGTTTATTTCGACGTTACAGAGGGTAGTACCAAAGATAGTTTTCGCCATTAATAAATAAATTCACCTCCAGATGCTATTTTCAACACAAATTCTGCATTTCAGTGTCACTTGAAATGTTTTTAATCTTCACCAGTGGTAAATGGTGTGCGGTGTGCATTAAATGGTTGTATAAACTTAGTTATTTAACATATGTAATCAAAATATTACATTTATTTCAGCCAGGCCGATTGAGACTTCTTCTCATAGTTTTTGTTGTAGATACCCGACATAAAACAGCTGATCAGAGGGTAAATTATCGGTCATGGCATACTTTCTGGAGAGATCCCTTAATTTTGTACGGAGATGTAATAATGGTAATTACTCTTATTATTATTCCTAGTCTTACATTCATATCTTAATTATTTTTGATATTTTCAGAAGACAACCTTACAAGACATAGATACCTAAGACCTCCATTCGGCCAAGCGAAAACCGCGAATGCTTCAGACATTAACAGTTTTTAATTCAAATGCTTCTACTGCAAATATTAATAATAAATACACGTACAAATATTACATGAAAATATGTATTTTTATTGTGGGAAATCAGATACTGTAAAGCAGTGGAAAACCAAAACTTTGAGCGTGTGGAAAACCAAATATTGCTGGTAGAGGAAAACCAAAACTGAGTACATGTGGAAAACCTACTTTGCGGGAAGGAGAAAAACCAATGGTTTTTGCCCTGCATTCTACTGTCAGAGATACACATAGAAACCTCATTTACCCCTTACTTTTTTGTGTCACCCCCATGTATTTTGAAACGAGAGATGGAAGAAATGTAAGGGGGTAAGGAGGTTTTTTCCCCTCCCCTTGTATGGAGAAACCTAATGAAAATTACATATTTTCCAGAGGAATTTTCCCGCTGGGTAATAAGACTAATTACCATTATTACATCTCCGTACGAAATTAAGGGATCTTTCCAGAAATTATGCGATGGCCGATCATTTACCCTCTGATCAGCTGTTTTATGTCGGGTATCTACAACAAAAACTATGAGAAGATAAAATCAAATATGGCAAATGCAGGCGCAACAGTTCTGGTCCCAAGAAGTCTCAATCGGCCTGACTGAAATAAATGTATTATTTTGATTACATATGTTAAATAACTAAGTTTATACAACCATTTAATGCACACCGCACACCATTGACTACTGGTGAAGATTAAAAACATTTCAAGTGACACTGAAATGCAGAATTTGTGTTGAAAATAGCATCTGGAGGCGAATTTATTTATTAATGGCGAAAACTATCTTTGGTACTAACATTTATTTTATCACTCACCTTTTTCTTGTTTTTTAGATTAAAATTAACTATTTTCACTTTTTCACGAATTTTTTACTGATGTGACCGGGCATTATGTGTTTAATAATACCAACATTCCGAAAAAAGACATAAATTGGACATCATTTTGTTGTAACATAAGGTCATACTTTGCCCGCGAATAAATATTTCGTTTAAATAATATTTTTCAGGGACCGTAATGATTAAAGGTTACGTATATTATAGGCACTTTAGGTATTTCGCCAATTCAATTTCATTTTAAGTGTTATCAATACTACCAACAGGAATTTTTATTTTTTAACAACACTTAAAAATGGCTTAGGCCACGAACTGACGATCAAATTATTTTATTTCATAGAAAATTTTTAAAAACGTAAAAAAACAAGAAAGGAAGACATCTTCGGCCAGCCGAAGCTTATATACCCTTGCATATCATTCCTATTCATTTACAAAAACATTAAATTTAAATTAATTTGCGTATATGTTACAACAATCCAAATTTTAGCTGCTTTCGTATTACTTGGGCATTCATTTTTTGATCCTTCCTATGGCAGCTGTATAACACAGGCGTCCGAATTTTTTTAAATTTAATTCGAAATTTTGAATTGTTAAAAAAAAGCTATATCCCAGAGAAGAAGAGAATGTAATAAAAATCAACAAAGATATAATTTTTTCCCATTAATTTCCCTTTAATTTTCCAACTTATGGCAGCTATATGGTATAGTCATCCGATTTTTGAAAAAATTTATTCGAAATTTAGAAATATTTAAAAAATGGTATTCCCAAAAGTAGAAAGTAATATTTCAAAAAACACCAAAGCTAGAATTTTTTTACGGTTTTTTTTAAGATTTTTTCTATGGGAGCTATAAGATATAGTTGTCCGATCCGGTCGGTTCCGTCATATATACTACCTGCAATAGAAAGAAGACTTTTGCGAAAGTTTGAGCCCGATAGCTCTAAAACTGAGAGACTAGTTTGCGTAGAAACAGACAGACAGACGGACGGACAGACGGACATGGCTAGATCGACTCGTCTAGTGATGCTGATCAGAAATATATATACTTTATGGGGACGGAAACGTCTCCTTTACTGCGTTGCAAACTTCTGAATGAAATCATAATACCCTCTGCAATGGTATAACAATAATTGATTTCTATGTAAGTTAATGGCAATCTAAATTAATAAAGGAGTAACAATAAAAAATGTCCAGTAGCAAATTCCACCCAGAACGGATTGACATAAAAATCTAAAAAAATTACATTAATTCGGAGAATAATTAGGAGCCGCGTGTGAGGTATACATTAGAACCAAAAACGACCCCCAAAGGCCCCAAAATGCGATTTGTTTTTTTTTAATTCTTTCTTTTGCCATTTTTCATTTATAAATGTTGTTAAAATGATTTAAAAATGTGATGTTCATAATCTTATGGCATACCCGCAAATAACTGCACTTAAATTTTTTGGAAATTCAGCCTCCTTTACCAAGTCCCCAATATTTTCAAATTTTGTTTTGCCTTCTGACGTCACGGCCTCCACATATGTATGTATGTATGTTCTGCTGGCGCACTTTAAGTGTGACCGCGCAAGGGGAATTTAAGTGTGACCGCGCAAGGGAAAAAAGATGAAAATTCCACAGTCACAGCAGATTTAAAATGCGCGGTTAAAATATCGATTATATCGAAAATCAATTCTTTTGCACCATTTTTTTTTAGCCAAACGTTAAATTTTAAAAAAGATTTTCCTGTATGCAAAATTATGCTGCTCCGATCAGCTTTAGAATTTGGAAACAGTTATACAGTCGAAGTTTTTCTTAAAGTTATTTTTATTTTTAAAATCCAAGAACCCGATCAGCTAAGACGATATGTTTCCCAACTATCTATTAGTATTCAAACGTTGAGTTATTGACAAACTGTGGCTTTGTAAAAAACAAAAAAAAAACATTAATTCGCTCCGCTGCGTACACACACACGCACTAAATATGTATTAGCAAAAAAATGCGTATTTAAAACACATCCACTAGATATGTGCGTGTGTACGTGTGTGTGCGCATTGCAGCTGACTAAGGAAGTGAGATTTGCTTAGATTCAAATTCATGATAATACTGATATCCTTTTGCTAAAAGAATATTTCATTTACATTCCCCAACAGATTTAAAACATTTTCTTACAGATTTTTGTGTTTTTAAATTCAAATCGCATTGAAAATATTAAAAGAACACCAAATATTCAAATCAATTGATTCTCTTGCTCTTCCTTACACGTGCCTCAAATTGTTTAAACAAATGGAAATGTTTAGGATAAGAAACATTAGTTCTACCACTTTTGGAAAAACTCGCTAGTTTAGCGGGAAAACAGCTATAAATGGCTAAATTTCGTAAGCCCATTACTTGCGATATACTTAAGCTACAGACTTTACCTCATATTAAAGGTATTTTGAAGTACAATAAACGCCTTCTCAACACTATTTATGTATATGCAATAGCTAAAAAATTATGCACAAAACCATTTTTTTTAAGGGTATTTTTAACTTTTTTTTTATTTTTCTCAAAAACGGCTCTAACGATTTTCTTTAAAACTTTAAACTATATAGCCTCTGAGAGACCTTAAATTTTGATATATTTTGATATCAGAAACAAAAATAGCCACTTTAGCCAGCTCAGAAGAATAAACGCTGCCCAAGCATTCAGTTGGAATCATTTCAATTGTTTTAAGAAGTTCCAAATAGGAAACTTTTGTTTTACGACTTTTGAAAAAACCCGCTGCTTTAGCGGGAAAAAGCTAAGAATAGCTAATTTCGTTAGATCGTAAGTTCTACACTACTAAAGCTACAGACATGTGTTATACCTCGTTTAAAAGTTATTTTGAAATACTTGAACGCCTTTTTAAGTTAATTCGTTTAAAGCCAATAGTTTAAGAATTATGGTTGAACCATTTAAATTTAAATGAATATATTAGCTCCTGTGAGAGCAAATGTAAACAAACAAAAACTTCTGATATCAAATAAAAACACCTTTTAACGAGGTAAAAAAAATAGTGACGATCGCACCTTCAACATACAAAAGTTCTGATATCAACATTTGTGACGAAAAATTATTACACTCGTCATCAAATACACTTTCTGAAATTTTCTCATTCGGCACGCTGCAATAGAAAATGCCTGTGAAGAGTGAAGACGAAAAAGACGAATAGTTTGCTAGGGCGAGCCGAATGAGAAAATTTCGGAACGTGTATTTTGTAACGAACACACTCGATGAGAGTTGTCCACCCTAACACCTCTGTCTACGTTTTGACCGGCCTACTCAGGGAGCTGGGTGTGGGTTTGTGTTAAGAGAGAACAAGAGTGTCACAGAACTAACAGTAGTAGACAGAGAGACGATAACAATAAGAATTTCAACCCAACGGCTAAGATTCGGACGACAGAGTGTACCTATCGAAGATGGAGGCCCAGGTGGTAATGGCCTCCTTCTATACCTACCCTACCTGTGAAGCCTAATCAGACTCCACCCTTTACAACCGCTGCTCTACATTACATCAGGGGCCCTCAAAAGACAACAGTTTAATGCATTTTAAACTTCATCTTTAATACAGAAAATTCGATAGTATGGTTCTGTAACGAACTGATTTTATATGTCTGCTCGCTACGAGATTCGTGCGGCTAGCTCAGAGAAGTTATGTGTTCGTCCCACCAAATTTATATAAACGTGACCGCCCAGTAGATCAGTGAGAAAGTACAGAATACAGAATTCGCTGGTCGTGAGGCTGGACGTAGCGTGGCTTCTGGTACTTGGGGTTACGGGCACGCCGGTCCCGGGCTCGTAGAACCGTTGGGTCTCTCTAGGACAGCGCCTTGAAGTGACCAACGGCCTGTTCTCTCTAGGACAGCGCCTTGAGATGACTACTGGCCTATTCTCTCTAGGACAGCGCCTTGAGATTATGACCGACCTACGGCTCGCCCTTTCTGGCTGGTCGTGCCAGGACCTGTTCGATTTCCACTTGACGGACCTGGCTGACGCCGCGACCCGCCAAAGTAGTTTTTGAACCAAGGCACCCTGGGTTTGGACGGCTCTCGCCCCGAATTCACGGTCTCTTGTCGCAGGACGTTACCGCTCGACTCTGAGGGACACGCCAGGCGCAATGCGAGGTTTTAGTCGTTCAGGAGTATGAACAGTTCGCCTTGGCTTAGCGGCGTGATGCCCACTGGACCTCAGCTACCTGCGTCTCAATTCGGAGATTCCTGATGATCCAATCCCGAACGTCTCGACGTAGCGATCTTGCTCCTTGTAGGCTCCCACGGCGCTGCTTCCGACGACTTGACTTGTGTTTTCACTTGTAGATTACTTGGCACTGATTGACTGACTTATTCACTTTGATATCTTGACTGATCTTGGCGGATTGATTCCTCGTGATCGACTGTCCTGTTGCCAGCGCCCGGCGGCTTTATATAGGGCCTCCGGGAACCGTTATTTCCCTTTCGTGCTCTGCCCGCTGCATCTCTCCACTCTAGGTCCAAAGTCATTGGCTCCTGTTTGAGTCCGTTGTCCATCTTTCTCTCCGAACTGAAGATCCCTCTGTTGCAGCCGTCCCGCTGATTCTCCTGGTGCACGTGGCAAGCCTGTGTGCCGCTCTGCTGCTGAGATGTGGCACTTATCCTCCTGGTCCAAAGTTCACGGCAGAGTCCAAAGTCAGTTCCGTTATTTCCCTTTGGCACACGGCACTCTGGCTCTGCCCGCAAAGTCTCCACTCTCTCACTCTCCGCACTACTTCTCCACACTCCACTCTCTCCGCCGTTAGGCTCTCCAAACTCTCCTTCTCCATTATTCATTCTCCACCCTCTCACTCTCCAAACTCTCTTCATCAGAGTTTCCTCTCCAAACTCTCACTCTCCAAACTCTCTTCGCCGCGCCGCTACTACGCTAATTCGCCGCGTAACTGGTAAGCGGCCGGCCATCCGTTATTCTCGCTGCTGCTATTTGTGGGGAGTTATTCAACTCCTCACAGTTCATTCTTAATGCTAAAATTCTAACACTAAGTCCTTAAGCCTAAACGTTATCTACGCTTAACAACTCTCTATATAATTTAGGTTGTACGTACTATTATCAAAAGAAAAGGAATGGATATAGTTTTTACGTTAAATTGTCGGTTGTTTACATTACGTTATCGATACGATAT
This sequence comes from Drosophila pseudotakahashii, assembly GCA_035046095.1. Lineage (NCBI taxonomy): Eukaryota > Metazoa > Arthropoda > Insecta > Diptera > Drosophilidae > Drosophila > Drosophila pseudotakahashii. The sequence continues at coordinate 319,080 of JAWNOE010000112.1, read as the reverse complement.
TCTTATTTAATCCGAGGCCCTGAGGCTGATTACTTTACGTGCAACTGATTCTTACTTAATTTATATGATTAAATAATTGTAGATATGTAAATATATATATTAAATATGTGTTATGCTCAGACAAGAATGAATATATATGTAAAGGAAGTTAAATGTTTTACGGCTATGCCGTACTTACCAACTCACCAACGAAGTCAGCAGGCCTGATGACGATCGATGTGCGCTGTTATATATGTCAATCTATGTCATAAGCACACACGAATTAATTTTGGCTTAATAAGTAAAGTAAATTAGAAATTTATCTTAAATGTGTTGCAAATAGGGACTACTAATCTACTTTTACTTAATGAGATACAAAAATGAGTTGGCAGTCCTGGCCAACGTTGAACTGGAACAATCGAGAACCAGAATTGGAACTAAAATTGGAAATTCACTCGCGGATGGTTGGATGCAATCGAATTAAACAATTTTTCCGGAGCGAACGAACTGGTCACGAGAGACGCTAATATGAAAGAGGCGGAAATCATGTCTTCGAGAGTGGACGTAGTATGCATGAAATCCCAAAATCCCTATGTATGGTGTTATCGGGTATTTCGTGTGAGGATCGGATCCTTGCTAATAGCTGGGTTGCATTTATATATATAAATATATATGGACGTTGATGCACTACACTCATAAAAATGTATTTATCAATTTTAGAAATCTCGCCATTGAATCGGCTTACCCTTGAAAATGAAAAAAAAATTTCTTGTAATTAGAAAATTTGCCTTTAAATATAGAAAACCTTTCTTGATGGAAAAAATTCAAGAAATAATTTTTCTTGAAAATAGAAAAATGAAAATCTCATATGTTTGTTTTGCCGTCGCAAAACATTTTCTACGTATCGCCTTTGAATATGTGAAAGAAATGTCCCTTGAATATAAGAAAGTAGCCATTGACTTCCTTCGGCTACCGAATGTTTACGACAGAAAAAAACGAAGTAGGACGAAGGGCCTACTCGGCCCGACTACTACCCGGCTACCGACTTCTCTGATCATGCGAGCGTCAGTTGTGAAAAAAGATTCGTAAGTGATTAACGTGATTTTTAAGCGGATAAAGAGTGAAGCCTTTTCCAATTATTCAAAGGTATGTACATATATAATTTTTTGTATAGCGCGCATACAAATGTATGTTTGTATCTAATTAAAGGAAAAATTCGAAATCTCTTAACCAAGTTTTACACAAACTTAGTTGAATTGAATAAAAGCTACGTACATACATACATTTGTACATCTATTTGTAGGTGTAGAGTTCTATAATAACTTCGCCTTATTACTTGCATTATATTAATTTTTCAGAGTGAAACATGTCGGAGAAATCTCTAAAATACCTGCAGTGAGAGCAGTTGCATCTGCCAAATAAATGGTTTGGCGAAGCTGTAATTTTGTTTTAAAACCTTCTAAGGTAAGTATATAAAAAAGAAAAATATGTTGTATTTGTTTGACATACTTAGGCATGTAAATATGTATGCAGGTACGAGATTCACCCGATCTGAAAGCCGATTTTCAACCCTTCTATCTTTTGCTCCTCTCTATCGCTCTTTTGACCGACGTTTCTCTCTTCTACTTCTTCAAACTGTCATGATCTGGCCTGCTTACATTCGGTCTTCCTTCGCTCGTACGTGTCTCTCCCGTGTCTCTCTTTCTCTGAACTTCGATTTTCAACCCCCATCTTCGAGTTCTATCTGCCTTGCCTCTCTCTCGCTCTCGGTCTTTTGACCAACGTGTTTGTATTTTGGCTATTATTAACATTACATTATTTCAAAAAATGTTGTGTATCTAAAATAAAATATTTTATATCCCAATAACTCTTTATTTTCAAGATGAAGGAATGCGAAGAAAATGGTTTTTATGCCTGTAACTAAATACTGAGTTTTGTGATCACCTTATGTCATATAAAGTTCAAAAGGCCATGGGGTATACAATAGTTAAATTATGTGAATTAAATACACCACCAATAATAACTCATATGCAATTAAGCAAAAATTTGATAATTAAAAATGTTTAAATGTTATGTGTTAAATGTTTCAAATGTAATTAAATAAAATATGCCATATCAAAAAAAAAACGAAGTTACATTTTATTTTATATTTCAGGGTTAATGTAAAACTTCCATTCAAGAAATATTATTTCTTAAATCAAGAAATAAAATTTCTTGAAAGGAAATTTTAAATTTTTTAACAAGAAAGAATCCACCTTTAAAACAAGAATTTATTTTCTTGTTTCAAGAAATATTTTTCCTTGTTTGAAAGGTGCCTTTTTAAAAAACCATTTCTTGTTTTAAGAAGTTTAATTTCTTAAAACAAGAAAGAAATCACCTTTGAAACAAGAATCGCCTTTCTTGTTTTAAGAAATATTTTTTCTTCTTTTAATGGTGGCTTTCCAAAAAACCCTTTCTTGTTTTAAGAAATTTAATTTCATGTTTCCAGAATAATTATTTCTGGTTTTAAAGGTGCCTTTAAAAAAAAAACATTTCCTAAAGCAAAGGTGAGGTCGCTTTTGGCAAAAATTCAAGAAAGAATTTCCTTGATTTAATGGAAATTCGTCGATTTTTTTGTATGAGTGTACGAGCAGTACAAACAAGTGGCCCAACGACACCAAGCACGTGCTTGTTACGCGCGGGCCCTTTTATCAATTTGGGCAGAAATGCGAGTTCGCGAGGATGAATACATAAAACAAAAAAAACGGGACACATAATGAGAATAAAAAAGCAATTAGGAGTGAAGCAAATGAGTTAAAATATTAGTTTTTAATACCGGGATAGAAGTTGAAATGCAAATTAAATGATAAAGGTTGTTATAATTATTGCATAGAGCGCGAAAGGGCTCGTGCAGACTAAAATTTGATGTACATCGAGGCAAATTAAGAGGATAATAATTACGTGTTAGTCTAACGGGAATATTAAAATTTAGGCGGCTTACAAGTTCTACAGAGTCAATATCACCTCTTATAAGATTATGCATAAAAATAGTACCAAGCATTTTTCTACGATTTGCAAGTGTCGGTAAATTAAGCAATAATAATCTACTCTGGTAGGAAGGTCGCCTTACGCTTTGAAACCAGTTCAAACTACGAAAGAAGAAATTGTTTTTGTACCGACTCTATACGGTCAATGTGCACTTGGTATTGTGGGCTCCAAACCGAAGAACAATATTCCAATATAGGACGGACAAGGGAGGTAAATAATAATTTGGTTATATAAGGGTCGTCAAATTCTTTTGACCAACGCTTTATAAACCCAAGAACACTCCTAGCTTTGTTAACAGTCAACATTATGTGGCAGTCAAACTTAAGCTTCGGGTCCAGAAGAACGCCTAAATCATTTACTGAATATATACGGTCAAGTGGCAAGTTCTGAAGCAAATAACTTATAAACGTTGGAGTACCCCTGTGGAAGGACATTACATTACATTTGAGGCAGTTCAAATTTAAGAGGTTATACTCACACCATACTTGAAAATTGTCAATGTCTGATTGTAAGCGGAAACCAGACTCTATATTGTTGTATGTCAAACAAAGCTTAACATCATCAGCATACATTAGTACACGAGAATTTGTTATGATAGAGGGAAGATCGTTAATAAACAAAGTAAACAGCAAAGGGCCCAAATGACTACCCTGGGGCACTCCAGAAGCAGCGTCTGCATTTTATTGTTAAATCCGTTTATTACAATAGATGACAATTCAAGTAAGTTGGTGGTAGTTGATCTTCGCTTAACGAAACCATGCTGACACGGTGATATTAGCGAGGAACATAAATGTTGCAAATGAGAAATGATAATACGTTCAAAGGCTTTTGGAATTGCCGACAATTTAGAAATACCTCTATAATTCTGGGCATCCGCCTTCGCACCCTTTTTGTGAAGTTGAATAATAAAAGAGTCCTTCCAGATAGTTGGAAAAACTGATGATGAAATAGACAAATGAAAAATTTTAAGAATAGGTTTGCAAATGGTTTGTGCACAAAACTTAAGCACACACCCAGGAAGTCCATCACGACCGGGAGAATAAGTAGGCGTTGTTGTTGTTAAATCTCTTAAGAGAGAACTTTCGGTAATTATAGGGGAAAAACTACAATTTGCCCTATTTAAGGGATAAGGGTAGATTGATTTTGACCATGAAGAGGAGCTGTAAGTGGTTAGGAAAAAGTCGGCAAATAAATCAGCAATTTCAGAATCTGTCGATGCCTTTATTGAGTTAAAACGAACCGATGAAGGCAAAGCCGATGACTTACGTTTAGCGTTAACAAAGTTATAAAACTGCTTCGGATCATTTGCAAATTCAAATTTACAACGATTTAAATACATAGAATAGCAATGACTGTTAAGAACATTAAAATCAGATCGAGCCACCACATATTTCGAAAAATCGGATGGCTTACCCGATTTTTTATACTTTTTATAAGTGTTTGTTTTAAGATTTTTAAGTCTTTGAAGCGCATTTGTAAACCAGGGGGGCCTGTTCGGTCTTGGAGGAAGCCTATCAGGAACGCATTCATTAAAAAAAGTGTTTAGAACGCTATAGAAAAGTTCGGTGGCACTTTCGATGTCCATACAGTTAAAAAAATCTGTCCAATTATATTGCGAAATCATTAAGTTTAGTTTATTATAGTCACATTTACGAAAGCATCTCATTTTAGTTGGAGAAACTAATGGAGAGAGGGTATCAAGGTAGGGGAGGCAATTCCATTGTTGGATGGTATCGGACTTCTGGTACCTCAAGAGCGTCCATTCTAGATACCGTGACTTCAGACGGCTCTGAAACAAACACAAGATCTAACTGTCTATTTAATGAATTTCGTATAAAGCTAACTTGCTGTAACGATAATTCAGAAAGGCCATCCACAAAAACATGGGCGGATAAGGGAATAGCGACAAGTGAGTCAGTAGAAGGGGACCAAGAAATATCTGGGAGATTAAAGTCACCCAAAAAATCAAAAGGTCTCTGTTGGAAAGAGAGGATAGAATAGTTTTAATAGCAGATAGATGTTGCTCATAAATTATTAAGTCAGAGCCAGGTGGAATATAAGAACATGTAACAAAAATAGACAAGGATTGCAGGGAAACTTTTACACAAGCAAATTCTACGTCATTGGGGACATGAGAGTGAATTCTCTCCGAATTTAGGGTAGAGGTAACGGCGATCAGAACACCCCCTCCCCTACGGGAAAGGCGATCGGTTCTATAGGTATTAAAGCTGTTTGACAAAACTTCAGAGTCGGTTATCTCTGGTTTCAGCCAAGTTTCTGTAAATGCCAGGATATCGTCCGTAAATGCCGCGGAGTCAGCATAAAGTTGGGTAGCTTCATGTTAGGTCCTCTAACATTTTGGTATGCCAAAAATAAACTTTTCAGTTTTTTGGCACCATGGGAGGCCCGTTATATCATTAAGCCAAAAGCTTTCAGAAAAAAGTTCTTTAAACACATCAGGCGGAGCAAATATTTTAAAAGATGATATCCTACGAGCGTAAGAAAAACGAAATTGTTCAACGGCAATGTCCTCGGATGGGAATTTTTCGAATAAATTCCAAAACATCCTCGGATGTTGTATCTGGGGTAAATCTAGATACGAATAGTGGCTTCCTATGTGGAACAACCGACAGTTTTTTACGACCCTGAACCTCGCTCGTCTGGGACCCAGAAGCGGTTCCTACTGTATCAATAGGTACAGTCAGCACCGAATTCTGTGCCTCAGGTTGGCTGTCAGAAACCGGGTCACCTCCGGAACTGGCTGTTTCCATAGGCACAGTTGGCTCGCTTACCCCTGTGCTGACAGGAACTGCTGCACCTACCGTGTGCATTATTTTGTTCTGTTTCACGGTCTTATTAACTGCCCCTGAGCTGGCTTTTTTGCGTTTAGGCGACTCGGTTAATAATAATTATTATTATTAAATTGTTCACAAACAGAATTGAACCCGTCATTGAGGTGTTTAAAAACTCGTGAAAGGTTCAATAGACCGTCTCGAGTCTGCCTCATAAAGCTACTCATCTCGACTGTCATTTCCTTGCAGGACTCACATGCCCACATGAGACCGGTATGCATTTCAATGAAGTCTTTAACTCTGCCAGTAAATTCGGCACATTTGACGTGCATGACCGATTCGCAGAGCCAGCAGATAATAAAAGAATCTTTAGTTGACATCGGAAGAACAACTTTTCTTGGTACAGATAAGAGCCATTATAAAGAAAAAAAATAGGAATAAAATGTTGAAAAAAAAATACCTCAAGTAAATTTGGCACTGGGATCAAATTCCAAAACGGCAAAGACACAAAACAACGAAAAGTATAAGAGCGCGAGATCGCGATTTTAATTATAAGCAAGAGAGCGCGAGAGAAAAAATCTTCTATCGACTGAGCGTGGCTTGTGCGGCACCAACAACTATACGCACGAACAGTTACAAATGTAAAGCAAGCAAGCAAGCAAGCAAGAGAGAGAGAAATTTGAAGTACAGCAAGCTCTCAGAGAGTGAGAGCATGAGAGTGGGAAAGAGATTACAAGAGTTTTAGCAAGTTTAGAGAGTGTAATTTACACTAACAAAGACAAGCGATTAAACAAATCCAATAGAAATGTTAAAATAACTATAACCATGTACCCGTTTATTGGGAGATTTATTTAAAAACACTAACACAGTTGTTAGGCTAAGCTTTGCTTATAAACAAACGCAAGACACTCGCAAAAAATCACTGAAAAACACAAAAAACTTAGAGCACAAAAGTAAACATAACCGTTTACAAGCGACGCTAAATCGATGATGCATTTGGGGCGAATGACTTAGCTGGAATGTCTTAGCTAATACTTAGGCAAAAATATACTGACTCTCACAATTTGATGACGAGTGTAATAATTTTTCGTCACAAAAGTTGATATCAGAACTTTTGTAAGTTAAAGGTGCGATCGTCACTAGTTTTTTACCTCGTTAATAGGTGTTTTTATTTGATAATTATTATGATTAAAGTCATTATGATTATAGTTATTGAGTTCAATTTATTTGATTACTTTTGATTTGATTGTCTACGTATTTTGTAATAATATTAATAATTTGTAATCAAATAAATTGAACTCAATAACTATAATCATAATGACTTTAATCATAATAATTATAATCAAAAACAAGAGAGAACGCTATAGTCGGGTGCCCCGACTATCAGATACCCGTTACTCAGCTAAGGGAGTGCGAGGGAGATAGATATATAAAATCTTTGATCGGGCATAACTTTTTAACGAATGGTCCGATTTGAAAAATTTCTTCTACATTTCGATAGGTATTGATAGTCACAATAAAACTGCATTTTTAGTTTTCCAAATCTTTAATGGTGTAGGCGCCAGACACCTTTCAAAAAATGGTGTAGGGCGATTGAGGGCGTTAGAGGGGGCGTGGCGCCATTTTGAAATAAACTTGCGCTGCGTAGGAACTCCAAGAATATGCATGCAAAATGCCAATCCTCTAGCTTTTATAGTTTCCGAGATCTCAGCGTTCATACGGACGGACAGACGGACAGACGGACATGGCTAGTTCGACTCGGCTAGTGATCCTGATCAAGAATATATATACTTTATAGGGTCGGAAAAGCTTCCTTCTCCCTGTTACATACTTTTGCACGAATACAATATACCCTTTTACTCTACGAGTAACGGGTATAATTACACTATGCAGCATCAAAAATTTACCTCGATGGATGCTCTATTTTTGGATTCCTTACGAATTCCCAAGTTAAACTGCGTTTTCCAAAAAGTTTCCCGACGCAAGGATTCTTAGCAAAAGGACCTCAAAGTTCGAAAAATGCTGAAATTGGCCAACTTTCCAGAGATCTCAGAGGCAAACGGATGCATGGTTTGATTCAATGTTAAAGTTTTTTGAAAGATACACTCTTTTTCTTTCAAACCCCATACTTAGAATAATTTTAGGATTTTTTTTATGGCAGAAACAAATTCTAGACAACATAGTCAAAAAACATAAAAGTATACAGCTGCGGTCAAAATAGTAGTAGTGTGTCACCCACATGTATTTTGAATCCAGAGACGGAAGAAATGTAAGGGGTAAATGAGGTTTTGTCCCTTCCGCTTGTATGGAGAAACCTAATAAAAACAAGAGAGAACGCTATAGTCGGGTGCCCCGACTATCAGATACCCGTTACTCAGCTAAAGGGAGTGCGAGGGAGATAGAGATATAAAACTTTGATCGGGCATAACTTTTTAACGAATGGTCCGATTAAAAAAATTTCTTCTACATTTCTATAGGTATAACTAAACACTACAAAATTGCATTTATACTTCTACAAAATGTTATATATTTGGTGCGTGTGTGTGTGTACGTAGCGAAGCAAATTAATGTTTTTTAAAGTTTTTTACAAATCCACAGTTTGTCTATAACTCGAAGTTTCAAAACTTATAACTTATGATTTTAAAAATAAAAACGATTTGAAGGAAATCTTGCAATTTAAAACGGTTACGGTTTTAGTCAACAGCACTCGTTAATGTATTTCCTATTAGAAAAAAAAACAAGAGAGAACGCCATTGTCGAGAACTTCGACTATCAGATACCCGTTACTCAACTGATTTCAGTCTCACAATAACTGTTATTTTTAGACATTTATTATAAAAGTTATGGAATAAAAGTTAAAAAAGACTTTAATTTTGTTGGTCAGAAAATAACTGTTATTCTCTGAGTTTAATTAAAAATTCTAAAATAACTGTTACTCTTTAACCATTTAAAAAAAAAAAAATAATACGTCATTGCGGATGTGAATAGACTGTATTAATTTGGTTTTATGATTTTTTTTCTCAAATTCTTTGTGTTATCCCTTCCGTAAGATTTTTTCATAAATAATAATAAAATAACTGTTATTTTTGATCCCTATTATATATATCAAATAAAAACACCTCTTAACGAGGTAAAAAACTAGTGACGATCGCACCTTCAACATAAAAAAACTCTGATATCAACATTTGTGACGAAAAATTATTACACTCGTCATCAAATACACTTTCTGAAATTTTCTCATCTCATTTGTCTGTAGCTTTAGTAGTGTAGAACTTACTAACGAAATTTAGCTATTTTTAGCTTTTTCCCGCTAAAGCAGCGGGTTTTTCCAAAAGTCGTAAAACAAAAGTGTCCTATTTGGAACTCCTTAAAACAATTGAAATTATTCCAAGACCCTGAAATGCAGTTTGGATACGCACGTACAAAATTGAATGCTTGGGCAGCGTTTATTCTTCTGAGCTGGCTAAAGTGGCTATTTTTGTTTCTGAATAACTTTTAAACGTGACTTTTTACAGTAATGTGTTATATATCAAAATTTAAGGAATCTCAAGGGCTATATAGTATACAGTTTTAAAGAAAATCGTTAGAGCCGTTATTGAGAAAAACAAAAATAAACGAAAAATAACCTTAAAAACAAGAGAGAACGTTATAGTCGGGTACCCCGACTATCAGATACCCGTTACTCAGCTTAAGCTCAGCTCCCTCAGAGTGCGAGGGAGATGGATATATAAAACTTGGATCGGGCATAACTTTTTAGCGAAATTCCGATTTGAAAAATTTTTCTACATTTCGATAGGTATTGACAAACACAATTAAACTGCATTTTTAGTTTTCCAAAATCTTTAAAGGTGTGGGCGCCAGACACAGACACACATAAAATCGATTAGGGCGATTGTGGGCGTTAGAGGGGGCGTGGCCCTCGGCTGAAACAAACTTGCGCTGCGTAGGAAGCCCAATAATATGTGTGGGTAATCCCAACTTTCTAGCTTATGTAGTTTCCGAGATCTCAGCGTTCATACAGACAGAGAGACGGACAGACGGACATGGCTAGATCGACTCGGCCAGTGATCCTGATCAAGAATATATATACTTTATAGGGTCGGAAATGCTTCCTTCTAGCTGTTACATACTTTTGCACGAATACAAATACCCTTTTACTCTACGAGTAAAGGGTATAAAAAAATGGTTTTGTGCATAACTTGTAAGCTATTGCATATACATAAATAGTGTTGAGAAGGCGTTTATTGTACTTCAAAATACCTTTTATATGAGGTAAAGCACAAGTCTGTAGCTTAAGTATATTGCAAGTAATGGGCTTACGAAATTTAGCCATTTATAGCTGTTTTCCCGCAAAACTAGCGAGTTTTTCCAAAAGTGGTAGAACTAATGTTTCTTATATCGAGCTGTTTAACACCAAAGATATTATAAACACTAAGATGTGTAACGAGGAGCAAGAAAATGTACGGAGGCAGCGTCATTTTTGTCAAATGCGACTCACACGTATTCAGTCTATTTTTAGAATGCCGTTTCTTGACTTCTCTCTCTCTCGCTCACTTGCTCTCTCGCTCTCAAAACTCCGCGCTGCAGAAAAGTCGAAATTCAATTTTTGTCTCATTTGTTGATTCTTGAATTATGTTCCCGAAAAGGAATCGTCCTAAAAGGCACATTGCGCACAACATTTCAAAAAGGGCTGTGGCGCATTGCGTTAGTTGGTGGCCCGCGAATAATGCGATTGAGGTTCGAGTCCACTCTGAGGCGTATTGATTTTATTTTTATCTTCATTTTTTTTTATTTATTTTACTTTGTTTTTTTTTTTGTTTTTTGAATTTTTTGGTTTGTTTTTTAATTTTTTGTTGTAGTTTTTTGTTTGTTTTGAATTTTTTTTGTAGTTTTTTGTTTGTTTTGAATTTTTTTTTGTAGTTTTTTGTTTGTTTTGATTTTTTTTTGTAGTTTTTTCTTTGTTTTTAAGTTTTTTTTTAAATTTTTTGGTTTGTTTTTTAATTTTTTTGTAGTTGTTTTGTTTGTTTTTGTTTTTATTTAAGAATCCTAGAAAGAAATGATTTACACCGAAATCATTCAATCCATTAATGGTCTTTACCTTTCTTTCAATTTAAAAAAAATATATTCAATGAACAATGTTAAAAAAAAAAAAAAAATACTTTAAAAAAAAGGCTGCGTTCAGTCGGAGTTGAACTCGGTCCGACACGATCCGCAGTCGAGCGATTACACCCCTAGCCCACAGTGCCTTGTTTCGAGACGTCAGACAGATGCGACATTGAGCCTATTTCGCAGTAGAGCAAACGAAATTTCACACTAACACAACCAAAGAATCTAACACGGACAACGCACACTAAGAAATTATAAATCCACTTTCTGAATCCACACCAAAAATTTTGTCGTACATTCAGTTGTATGGGCGTTACACCTCTTAGTGTTTATATTCTCTTTGTTAACACCATATAAAATTTCCAGGATTTTAAACCAACGTTTTGGGACAAACTCACAAGCTCACAAACTCACAAACTCACAAACTCACAAACTGACAAACAGAATTAAATTTCCATTTTGGGAAAAAAAATTTGGCTATAACTTTTGAACGGAGCATCGGATTTTATCATATGACCCCTCATTTGCAATTGGAACGCATTTGTCCCCACCGGCCCCCGGACAGCTCCAAAATTCGAAATTTTCACTTTTTTACTTTCTCTGCTCTCTCTACCAAGCCAATTGATTTTCTTTAAGTCTCGGTATGCAATCCTTTTAGTTTTTGCGATACCTTTCGATTGGTGTACCCCTAATTTGATCGGACCATCACAGCAGATTTTCAATTCTGCGGCTATATATAGTAGTCGCCGTCGCACACTCTCCTTGTGCGCTTCGTCAATTCATGGACTGCCGCCCATAGTGATATGTATACTATATACTCATATGGGACGTTCGATATCAACCCGGCCACCCAACTTTTTTTTTTAAAGTGGAGAGTACCACATTGATTGCATAGCTCCTTGCTTTCAATATTTTACCTCATATTTAGTTTGTCAATGTTACCACTCTTTCGCCGTATACTCGCGTTAAAAAGAAAACACAAAATCTTTCTTATCTTGTGAACGGAAGACAATATTGCCATGCACAGTGGTCGGGCTTGTATGGAGCCGCGGCCATAAATACTTTTAGATGTGCTATTGTTATGAAACTTTTACCAAAAATCTAAAAAAATTGTATAAATATATGTTACAAAAATTGGTCAGATCGTACCACTATATCCTATAGCTTCCATTGGAACGAATTTCTCAGTGGTTGCGTTCACATGAGAGAGCAGTCATAAATTAATTTCTTGTAATCATAATAGGCTGAACTTTTTAATGTAAGTTATTTACAAGCTTAGAACTGTAATATAAAAACGTGGGAGTGATTATTCACTCCCACCTCCCACGCCCACCTGCCCAAAAAAGTTATAACAAGCAAAACAAACAATAATAAAAAATGATATAATATTTAAATGGTTTCATCAAATAGCAATTTTAAGATCATTAATTAACCCAATCAGCACACTTTTAATTCTTTGGGGTTGATTGCCGCATTTATTCTGCCAAATGCTAAAAACATGCTTTCGAGAATACTGGTAGTTGGTATTGGTTCCTAATAAAATAATACATTAATAAAACGACAAAATAATCTAAAAACATAAAACATAAAACACACAGCAAAAAGAAGCAAGCAAAACAGAAAAAACAAACTACAACTAAGCACACACAGACACAGAACAAAAAAGTGCTTCCTCCTAGATAGAGCTGCTAAAATAAATGAGGTTAGGTTGCATTTTTTAATGGCACAAGTGCATCGGCAAGTTTCGGCAGCTGAACAAAACATTTTTATAATCTTGAAATATTAATAAATAACAGAATATAAACATCATTGGGGGGTAACCGGGGGAAAGCACTTAAAACTCTACCTAAAACATTGTAATGCACACTATTTACGAACTAAATAGGACGCACTTTTTACCACTTAATTACACAAAACACAGGACAAGTTATTAATTTATGTATCTGTATAAACAAAGTATATAATGTTATGAACAATATCCATTATAAACGAATGGGATTAAACCGTGCTATATAATTTATTAGAATTTATTTAAATTCACTGCGTTGCACTGCACTGTTGACAAATTGCAAGTAAGTAAGCAATTGTTCGCACTTTACATTCCAGTGTTGGAAAGTCCCGTCAGAAATTCGAAAAAAAAACTATTGTGTCGTAAAGCTTAGACAATTAGCTGATCATAAAACCGGGTTTCGGTAGAATATCTCAAAATCAATTTTTTGATTTTTGGCCTATGGCAGCGACCACTGTGCCATGGTTCAAAAGCAGAAAAATCTGTCTTTCCAAGACGGATTTCGAGAAACAAAATGGATTTTATTAGACCGTAAATGACCAAGCGATAGCGTTTTTAGAGTCTAAAAGTTGGATTTCGTCCAAAATATTGTTCTTAAAAATCACCAAATTTAACGAACCACTGTTTTCAAAGTGGGATCTATTTTGATTTTCCTGTTTTTCCATAAATCTTTTCTTGTTTTGAGAAAATTGTTCTATGTTTCAGATAACCACTTTCGGTAATTAAAGAAATTTTCTTAAATTAATGGATAATTTTAGGTTTTATAAAAATAATTCTTCTTTTCAGAAAGTGTGTACTATATTTAAGAAAATCTTCTTCTGAAATATATGGTCAATCGGCATCGTCTGAAATTCATGGAAGTTTCTTAATTTATTTTCCGAATAAAAATTATCCATACGTTGCTTCATTTAAGCAGGCCATCCGCAGTCGAATTTGTTCGGCGAACATTTTCGCGAACACAGGCAAGATAGAATCGTTTTTATCTATCTAGAACAAAACGTCGAACAAATTTCTATGAAAATTGAACGCCTACTTAATCCTTCACGAAATGGGAAAATGCCATTTTTGTACTCGGCAAACCTACTAGTAAAGAAAAGGATTTTAGTTCAAGAATTTTGGATTAAACAACAACAGCGCAACGTCTAAGAAGAGAACATAAAGATACGAGCTCTCCCGCGGGAAAAGAGCAGCAACAGAAGTGCTCTCCGGCGCTCTTCGGCGTTCGTATTGCTGTTCTCTTCTTACACGTTGCGCTGTTGTTTGATGAAAAGTTTCTATCTCTGGAATACAGTCCCGAAATTTCAGGTAATTTCTACTACAATGTCGCATATCAATTCCGTTTTTCCCAAACCACGTTTTGAATGTCCGTGTTCACTGGCATTTTTAAAAGGCTTAACCAAGAAATCTCCCTTAATTTTAGAAAATCGCCCGTTATTTTAAAACGCCATTAAATTAAGAAAAGTTTTCTTGATAATAGAAATTTTTTCTTAAGTTTATGGATATTCGTCATACATTTTTTTTTAAATGAATAATTAGAAGAGTCGTTGCATTTTTTCTTTGATTAATGGCGATATTTTTTGGATTAATGCAATATTTTACGGACTTTTTTCTTGAAGTAATCGAGAAATCACCTTTGGTTTTAGAAAATAAATACTTATTATTCAGGAAAGTAGTGTAATTGTTTGGTATTCTAGTGTGGTGGCATAGCTGTTAGAAAAAGTCGTTGCGGGAACCGCGGTTCGACCCCACGCCACGACGAGTGGACATTTTTATTTTCTTTTAATTTTAATTTTAATTTTATTTATTTATTTGTTTTATCCCGATGCGACAAGACTAGCTCTTATAAATTAATACATCGGTCATTTTGGAGATATTAATAATAGCGTATTTTACAAAAATTAAAATCTAATACAAAATTAATAAAGAGGAATACAAAAAATAAACGAAAGAAAAAATAGTCACATTTGACATTAAATTAATTAAAATTAAACAAATACAATAGTAATAAAATTATGATGATGTGCTGTTCAAGTAATTGGTAAGATCTTTTTTAAATTGCGTTGCGATCCTTTAGTTTTTAATATTATTAGGGAGGTCATTCTAGTAGCGTATAGCCTGAACGAAAAAATGTTTTTCAGCTATTGATAGCTTTATCCGTTTGGAGATTAAATTATTAGTCCTGGAAGACGTTGCCAATTGCAAGTGTTCCATCAAGTAAGGGGGTTCGTTTAATACAACGACTTTGTGGAGAAATAGAAGGGTTCTAAGTTTAATCCATGACTCAAAGCTTAGTCCAAAGATGTTCGTAGCGTGTCTTGTAACGTGATCCCTACGGTTCAGGTTAAAAATATATCGAGCGATCGAATTAAACGCTTCTCTGAGTCTTCGCATGCTTAAATATGAGGAGATTTCCATGCTGTAAAAGAGTACCGGGATTAAAAAAGTCTTCGCCACCAACAGTAGCTTTAATGATTTGATTGGTCCACGTTAAGGTTGTGTTAAATTCGATTCCTAAATTTGTGGCTTGCTCAACAAACTCTATTTATACGTTATTAACGAGAACGTGGGAAAGATGCATTCGATTAAAGGGTTTCTTATAGATAATAAGACACTTTGTCTTGGTTGGATTCAATCTAAGCCCATTTTCTTCGGCCCAGCAGTTTATTTACTGGATTTCATTATTGCTTATTGAAACGCATCGTTGACTTGATTCAGAGGACGACTAACATATAATTGGACATCATCTGCGTATAAATGTACATCACAATCGGACAGACATTTAGGGAGGTCATTTATGTATATTGAGAATAGCAACGGCCCCAGGACCGACCCTTGTGGGACTCCCTGAGATACTGATACAAGATCTGATCTACGGGATCCTGAAACGACAGCCTGTAATCTGTTGGTCAGGTAGGTGTCAAGAAGTTTTATTCCACTCGGAGAAAAGTTATATAGTGTACGAAGTTAAGTACATAGAATTGTGTGATTGATTGAGTCGAAGGCTTTGCTGAAGTCAAGTACGGTAAGGATAGTTACTTTGCTATTATCAATTTGTTGTCGGATATCTTCCGACATCTTGATGATTGCCGTTGTACAACTCCTGTTATTTTTGAATCCCGACTGCCGGCTACTCGATATGTTATTATTGTCGAGGAAAGTTTGGATTTGCTGGGCTACTAGTCCCTCAAAAGCTTTTGCTAAAAATGGAAAGATGGAAATAGGCCTGAACTCGTTTTTCGCTTTTGGGATCGGGATAATTTGAGCTATTTTCCACGTTTTAGGAAAGATGGAAGTAGTAAAAATTGTATTGAATATGTGGCTGATTTGAAAAATTATTTGTGGGATCAGTAGTTTGATGAATTTAGCGCTTAAATTATCCAATCTTTCCGCGTTAGATTTCACTTTTAACAAAGATTCAAGAACTTCACTGGGACTGACACACATGAAACTAAAGATATTATCACAGACAGTTGTCGAGTTCAGGTACATGTTTAGCGTTGGAGTCCGGGATTGACTATACCTAAATTTTTCATTAAGTAAATTAACAGCTAGGTCGGATTTAGCCATCTTAGTTGGTTTGCCCACTCCTAGATTTCTTAAATCCTTCCACTTGCCCACTCCTAGATTTCTTAAATCCTTCCATACCTGCGTCGAGCTCTGTGCATTTCCAAATTTAAAGTTCTAGAATTTTGTTTTTGAATCGGATATCGCTTTCCTAGCACGACTTTTTAACTGTTTAAAAGTTTTATTCAGTGCTTCTGTTCTGTAACGTTTCCATCGTCTATAGGCTCGGCTCTGCTGTTGGATTAGCCGTTTTATCTCCATATTGAACCAAAGCAGTAGAACAGATTTTCGAGTTTTCGTTTTAAGTGGGACACAGTTGTCAAATAGCTGATGAATGTTAGAATTTAAGAGTGAGAGTTGGTCTTCAGCAGATGTCCAGTTATAAATTGTGGTCCAGTGAGTGAGTTAAGTGAGTGGGTTCGAGACGATTTACCAGTTTAAGACCAAGAGACGCAATCTCATTATGCACATGATGTTCAATGATCATGTTACTATTGTGGTAGGACAACCACATATACACACACATATAGACATATACACACACATATAGACATATACACACACATTGCCTGTCACAATCCCGTTTCCCAACAAGGTGGAAGCAGCAAAACCTGGTGCTCATACCGAAACCGAGGAAGGCTAGAGACGACCCGTCTGCATACAGACCAATCTGTCTCTTGGACACTGCGGGGAAAGTGCTTGAAAGCATCATTAGTCAAAGATTAGGCGAGGCAATAGAGGCCGCCGGTGGACTGTCCGATAGCCAGTATGGCTTTAGGAAAGCTCGCTCAACCCTGGATGCCCTGGAAACGGTAGACAAAATAGCCCGGAGTGCTATAGCGGGTACACGTTGGCTTGGAGGAACCAAAGAGTACTGTCTGGTGGCTACACTGGACATAAAAAACGCATTCAACTCCGCATCGTGGAGCAGGATAATCTCGGCCCTCGAGAGACTAGATATCCCACCATATCTAAGGGCGATTGTTAGCGACTACCTCGATAACAGATGGCTACACTACGACACAGACGACGGCCCACAAATCTACAGGGTCACGGGCGGAGTTCCGCGAGGGTCTGTTCTAGGCCCTCTACTATGGAACACCATGTATGATGGCATCCTACGACTGGACTTCCAACCAGGAGTCAACATCGTAGGTTTCGCCGATGACGTCGCGGTAGTAGTAGTACAAAAAAACAAAGAGGACGTGGAGAGCACAGCAAACGGGGCCATCCGTATGATTGGGGACTGGCTTAGATTGGCTGGCCTTGAACTGGCGGAACACAAAACCGAAGCAGTGCTCATAAGCAGCAGAACAGCAGTGGAAACGGTAGAAATCACAGTTGGTGAGTCGACTATAACCTTAAAAAGAGCCATCAGATACCTGGGTGTCATGCTAGACACACGGCTAACCTACAAAGAGCACCTACAGGAAACACATAAAAAGGCCCGGGGCGTCACTGCGGCATTATCACGCATGATGCTAAACCACAGAGGCCCGAAATCATCGAGTCGGAGACTGCTCTTCAATGTAGCAAAGTCTACCATCCTCTACGCAGCACCAATCTGGGCCCAAGAATGTAAAGAAAGCTACCTGAGTGGTATACACCAAGACTACAGGCTGGGGGCACTACGAGTAAGTTCAGCCTTCCGAACGGTCTCCACAGAGGCCATACTGGTGATCAGTGGCATAATTCCCGTGGAGCTCGCAGCGATTGAAGCCAAGGAGAACTTCGAAGCGAGAAAGGCAGCAAACTCACTACCGGACCGCAGCCTGGCGAAACTTAGAGCCAGAACCAAATCCCTCGAAAGCTGGCAACAGAGGTGGAACGCGGCGACAACTGGCCGCTGGACGCACCGTCTTATCCCAAGCATTGCGGAGTGGTTCAACCGTAAACATGGGGAGCTGACCTTCGAGCTAACACAAGTGCTTAGCGGACACGGCAGCTTCAAGGAGTACCTCTGCCGTTTCGGCAAAGAAGCAAGCCCCCTGTGTGACGTTTGTAGAGTTCCGGAGAGTGCTGACCATGTGCTGACATCTTGCGTCAGGTTTGGAGAAGCACGAGGGAAAGCGGAAGAGGTCCTGGAATCCCGGATCACGGCCGAAAACTTGGTACCAGGCATGCTAGAAAGCCAGGCCAAATGGACAGCGGTTTGCCTACTGGCGACGGAAATTACGCGTGAGCTGAGGCGTCTAGAACGCATACGCAACGGACAGTCCTAAAACCTGGTCGCCCAAAAAGAGCAGCTGGTCTTGCGAAGCAAGTACCGCAAGCCCAGCAATTCCCCCACCCCCTGTATATGTATATGTAAAAGTATCTTGTACTAAATTACCGTTGAATAAAAAAAAAAAAAAATATACACACACATATAGACATATACACACACATACTTATACACAAACATACTCATACATTATTGCATAACTCACTGTTCCTTAATTTAAGCGCTAAAACCTAAAGCTAGTTAACTGTAAATATCATATGGTCATCCCTTTCTTTCATGTACTTTAACATAAGAGATCAATTGTACATATAGTTGTCTCGCTCACACGAATGAGCGAGCACAAGGGAGAGCGTGGTCTGAGGCATCATTCTGCGTTCTACCTTCGAATGAAGCGGTTGTGAAATATAAGAAGAACTATTAATATACAAATTCGGAGTGCGTTTGACCTATTACAATATCAGAAGTGGTTCTTACTCACTATGCCTGACACAGACTTAAATCAGTTCACGGTCGTTCAACTTAAAACCTGGTTAAGTGCGCTCGGGCTACAAACCTCGGGCTCTAAAGCAGAATTAAAGGCGCGTCTGCAGACCCTCTCAGCGGAGGCACGTGGTGACCCACCAATTAAAACAACAACTCGTCTAGAGCAGCCGCCAGAAACCGAGATGGACGGAGCCGCATCTTTGCCGCTGGAACAGCAATTGGAAAACGCAGGGGCTTTGATCGACTCTGATCCGATGACGTCACAATCAGTTAACGACATCCGCATGGAGCAGCTTTCGCCCGTGGACGTCGAAAGGGCCATGTTGCAGAAAATACGAGACGAAATCGAAGCAAATAAAACCGTATTGCAACGCATTCAGTCGGAGATCAATGACGTCACCAGGAACAAAACCAATCTTGTCCAACAGTTATTCCATGACGTCATCGACAACAGCTTCGAAGAGTCCGGCAACCCTAACGATTGCGCTTACAGCACCACTGTTAACGTTAACAGCAACGAGGCTAACATCAACAGAGGTATCGAAATCGATAAATCCAGTACTGGAGAGGACATCGAAAACAGTGTTGGACAACACCAAGTCTCAAACGTAAACAAACTGCTGGAATCTCCAACAACTTCGCTCGCACTGGCAAAAGAAGTCACAATGGATTACGATGGCAACTTGTGCGCCCGCAGCTGGGTAACACAACTGCAAAACATAGCGCAGGTGTACAAGTTGGACACCTTTGGTATACGAATGCTTCTTATTGCCAAACTCAAAAGAAAAGCCCAAATCTGGCTACACGCAAACGCCACCCGCATTTTGGAGCCAACCGATCGCCTTTGTGAACAACTGGACTTAACCTTTGGAGCCAAAATGTCAAAAGGAGAGCTAAGGAACGCATTCCAGAGTCGTCAATGGCGTTCTGGAGAGAAGTTTGCCACATACTTCGACGAAAAAATCATGTTGGCGAACGACATAAACATCGACAAGGAGGAGCTCTTGGAGAATATCATCGACGGAATTCCTTCTACAGGACTGCGCGACCAAGCGCGCATACAATGTTTCTCCGAGCCAATGCAGATGCTAAAAGCCTTCTCAGGAATTCATCTGCCTCAACGCAAGCAGGAAGCCAATTCTTCGCAACGCTCTTCGGAAAAAACTACAGCCACCAAGGATTTCCGCTGCGTCAATTGCAACTCAAAGGGGCACTACGCCAAAGACTGCCGCAAACCGAAAAGGGAGCCCGGTTCCTGCTACGCATGTGGGAAATTCGGACATTTTGTGGGACAGTGTCCGGAGCGCAAGAGCGCCAATACAAATAATTATGTAAGATATATAAAAATATTTTTTTTACAACAGTTCTGAAACCCCATTAATTTCAGCATGCCTCATAGACACTGGTAGCCCTATATCATTCGCTAAAAGAAATATTATATCCTCTAAAATTAAAATCGAGAGCGTCTCTGAAAACTACTTTGGGCTGAACAAAAGCCAACTGAAAATTTATAGAAGAATTTTATGTTACATTATAAAAGAAAAATCAAAATGCTATTTCTACCTTTACATTGTTCCTGCCGAGTCTATGAGCCATGAGAAAATTGTTCTATGTTTCAGATAACCACTTTCGGTAATTAAAGAAATTTTCTTAAATTAATGGATAATTTTAGGTTTTATAAAAATAATTCTTCTTTTCAGAAAGTGTGTACTATATTTAAGAAAATCTTCTTCTGAAATATATGGTCAATCGGCATCGTCTGAAATTCATGGAAGTTTCTTAATTTATTTTCCGAATAAAAATTATCCATACGTTGCTTCATTTAAGCAGGCCATCCGCAGTCGAATTTGTTCGGCGAACATTTTCGCGAACACAGGCAAGATAGAATCGTTTTTATCTATCTAGAACAAAACGTCGAACAAATTTCTATGAAAATTGAACGCCTACTTAATCCTTCACGAAATGGGAAAATGCCATTTTTGTACTCGGCAAACCTACTAGTAAAGAAAAGGATTTTAGTTCAAGAATTTTGGATTAAACAACAACAGCGCAACGTCTAAGAAGAGAACATAAAGATACGAGCTCTCCCGCGGGAAAAGAGCAGCAACAGAAGTGCTCTCCGGCGCTCTTCGGCGTTCGTATTGCTGTTCTCTTCTTACACGTTGCGCTGTTGTTTGATGAAAAGTTTCTATCTCTGGAATACAGTCCCGAAATTTCAGGTAATTTCTACTACAATGTCGCATATCAATTCCGTTTTTCCCAAACCACGTTTTGAATGTCCGTGTTCACTGGCATTTTTAAAAGGCTTAACCAAGAAATCTCCCTTAATTTTAGAAAATCGCCCGTTATTTTAAAACGCCATTAAATTAAGAAAAGTTTTCTTGATAATAGAAATTTTTTCTTAAGTTTATGGATATTCGTCATACATTTTTTTTTAAATGAATAATTAGAAGAGTCGTTGCATTTTTTCTTTGATTAATGGCGATATTTTTTGGATTAATGCAATATTTTACGGACTTTTTTCTTGAAGTAATCGAGAAATCACCTTTGGTTTTAGAAAATAAATACTTATTATTCAGGAAAGTAGTGTAATTGTTTGGTATTCTAGTGTGGTGGCATAGCTGTTAGAAAAAGTCGTTGCGGGAACCGCGGTTCGACCCCACGCCACGACGAGTGGACATTTTTATTTTCTTTTAATTTTAATTTTAATTTTAATTTTATTTATTTATTTGTTTTATCCCGATGCGACAAGACTAGCTCTTATAAATTAATACATCGGTCATTTTGGAGATATTAATAATAGCGTATTTTACAAAACTTAAAATCTAATACAAAATTAATAAAAAGGAATACAAAAAATAAACAAAAGAAAAAATAGTCACATTTGACATTAAATTAATTAAAATTAAACAAATACAATAGTAATAAAATTATGATGATGTGCTGTTCAAGTAATTGGTAAGATCTTTTTTAAATTGCGTTGCGATCCTTTAGTTTTTAATATTATTAGGGAGGTCATTCTAGTAGCGTATAGCCTGAACGAAAAAATGTTTTTCAGCTATTGATAGCTTTATCCGTTTGGAGATTAAATTATTAGTCCTGGAAGACGTTGCCAATTGCAAGTATTCCATCAAGTAAGGGGGTTCGTTTAATACAACGACTTTGTGGAGAAATAGAAGGGTTCTAAGTTTAATCCATGACTCAAAGCTTAGTCCAAAGATGTTCGAAGCGTGTCTTGTAACGTGATCCCTACGGTTCAGGTTAAAAATATATCGAGCGATCGAATTAAACGCTTCTCTGAGTCTTCGCATGCTTAAATATGAGGAGATTTCCATGCTGTAAAAGAGTACCGGGATTAAAAAAGTCTTCGCCACCAACAGTAGCTTTAATGATTTGATTGGTCCACGTTAAGGTTGTGTTAAATTCGATTCCTAAATTTGTGGCTTGCTCAACAAACTCTATTTATACGTTATTAACGAGAACGTGGAAAAGATGCATTCGATTAAAGGGTTTCTTATAGATAATAAGACACTTTGTCTTGGTTGGATTCAATCTAAGCCCATTTTCTTCGGCCCAGCAGTTTATTTACTGGATTTCATTATTGCTTATTGAAACGCATCGTTGACTTGATTCAGAGGACGACTAACATATAATTGGACATCATCTGCGTATAAATGTACATCACAATCGGACAGACATTTAGGGAGGTCATTTATGTATATTGAGAATAGCAACGGCCCCAGGACCGACCCTTGTGGGACTCCCTGAGATACTGATACAAGATCTGATCTACGGGATCCTGAAACGACAGCCTGTAATCTGTTGGTCAGGTAGGTGTCAAGAAGTTTTATTCCACTCGGAGAAAAGTTATATAGTGTACGAAGTTAAGTACATAGAATTGTGTGATTGATTGAGTCGAAGGCTTTGCTGAAGTCAAGTACGGTAAGGATAGTTACTTTGCTATTATCAATTTGTTGTCGGATATCTTCCGACATCTTGATGATTGCCGTTGTACAACTCCTGTTATTTTTGAATCCCGACTGCCGGCTACTCGATATGTTATTATTGTCGAGGAAAGTTTGGATTTGCTGGGCTACTAGTCCCTCAAAAGCTTTTGCTAAAAATGGAAAGATGGAAATAGGCCTGAACTCGTTTTTCGCTTTTGGGATCGGGATAATTTGAGCTATTTTCCACGTTTTAGGAAAGATGGAAGTAGTAAAAATTGTATTGAATATGTGGCTGATTTGAAAAATTATTTGTGGGATCAGTAGTTTGATGAATTTAGCGCTTAAATTATCCAATCTTTCCGCGTTAGATTTCACTTTTAACAAAGATTCAAGAACTTCACTGGGACTGACACACATGAAACTAAAGATATTATCACAGACAGTTGTCGAGTTCAGGTACATGTTTAGCGTTGGAGTCCGGGATTGACTATACCTAAATTTTTCATTAAGTAAATTAACAGCTAGGTCGGATTTAGCCATCTTAGTTGGTTTGCCCACTCCTAGATTTCTTAAATCCTTCCACTTGCCCACTCCTAGATTTCTTAAATCCTTCCATACCTGCGTCGAGCTCTGTGCATTTCCAAATTTAAAGTTCTAGAATTTTGTTTTTGAATCGGATATCGCTTTCCTAGCACGACTTTTTAACTGTTTAAAAGTTTTATTCAGTGCTTCTGTTCTGTAACGTTTCCATCGTCTATAGGCTCGGCTCTGCTGTTGGATTAGCCGTTTTATCTCCATATTGAACCAAAGCAGTAGAACAGATTTTCGAGTTTTCGTTTTAAGTGGGACACAGTTGTCAAATAGCTGATGAATGTTAGAATTTAAGAGTGAGAGTTGGTCTTCAGCAGATGTCCAGTTATAAATTGTGGTCCAGTGAGTGAGTTAAGTGAGTGGGTTCGAGACGATTTACCAGTTTAAGACCAAGAGACGCAATCTCATTATGCACATGATGTTCAATGATCATGTTACTATTGTGGTAGGACAACCACATATACACACACATATAGACATATACACACACATATAGACATATACACACACATTGCCTGTCACAATCCCGTTTCCCAACAAGGTGGAAGCAGCAAAACCTGGTGCTCATACCGAAACCGAGGAAGGCTAGAGACGACCCGTCTGCATACAGACCAATCTGTATCTTGGACACTGCGGGGAAAGTGCTTGAAAGCATCATTAGTCAAAGATTAGGCGAGGCAATAGAGGCCGCCGGTGGACTGTCCGATAGCCAGTATGGCTTTAGGAAAGCTCGCTCAACCCTGGATGCCCTGGAAACGGTAGACAAAATAGCCCGGAGTGCTATAGCGGGTACACGTTGGCTTGGAGGAACCAAAGAGTACTGTCTGGTGGCTACACTGGACATAAAAAACGCATTCAACTCCGCATCGTGGAGCAGGATAATCTCGGCCCTCGAGAGACTAGATATCCCACCATATCTAAGGGCGATTGTTAGCGACTACCTCGATAACAGATGGCTACACTACGACACAGACGACGGCCCACAAATCTACAGGGTCACGGGCGGAGTTCCGCGAGGGTCTGTTCTAGGCCCTCTACTATGGAACACCATGTATGATGGCATCCTACGACTGGACTTCCAACCAGGAGTCAACATCGTAGGTTTCGCCGATGACGTCGCGGTAGTAGTAGTACAAAAAAACAAAGAGGACGTGGAGAGCACAGCAAACGGGGCCATCCGTATGATTGGGGACTGGCTTAGATTGGCTGGCCTTGAACTGGCGGAACACAAAACCGAAGCAGTGCTCATAAGCAGCAGAACAGCAGTGGAAACGGTAGAAATCACAGTTGGTGAGTCGACTATAACCTTAAAAAGAGCCATCAGATACCTGGGTGTCATGCTAGACACACGGCTAACCTACAAAGAGCACCTACAGGAAACACATAAAAAGGCCCGGGGCGTCACTGCGGCATTATCACGCATGATGCTAAACCACAGAGGCCCGAAATCATCGAGTCGGAGACTGCTCTTCAATGTAGCAAAGTCTACCATCCTCTACGCAGCACCAATCTGGGCCCAAGAATGTAAAGAAAGCTACCTGAGTGGTATACACCAAGACTACAGGCTGGGGGCACTACGAGTAAGTTCAGCCTTCCGAACGGTCTCCACAGAGGCCATACTGGTGATCAGTGGCATAATTCCCGTGGAGCTCGCAGCGATTGAAGCCAAGGAGAACTTCGAAGCGAGAAAGGCAGCAAACTCACTACCGGACCGCAGCCTGGCGAAACTTAGAGCCAGAACCAAATCCCTCGAAAGCTGGCAACAGAGGTGGAACGCGGCGACAACTGGCCGCTGGACGCACCGTCTTATCCCAAGCATTGCGGAGTGGTTCAACCGTAAACATGGGGAGCTGACCTTCGAGCTAACACAAGTGCTTAGCGGACACGGCAGCTTCAAGGAGTACCTCTGCCGTTTCGGCAAAGAAGCAAGCCCCCTGTGTGACGTTTGTAGAGTTCCGGAGAGTGCTGACCATGTGCTGACATCTTGCGTCAGGTTTGGAGAAGCACGAGGGAAAGCGGAAGAGGTCCTGGAATCCCGGATCACGGCCGAAAACTTGGTACCAGGCATGCTAGAAAGCCAGGCCAAATGGACAGCGGTTTGCCTACTGGCGACGGAAATTACGCGTGAGCTGAGGCGTCTAGAACGCATACGCAACGGACAGTCCTAAAACCTGGTCGCCCAAAAAGAGCAGCTGGTCTTGCGAAGCAAGTACCGCAAGCCCAGCAATTCCCCCCACCCCCTGTATATGTATATGTAAAAGTATCTTGTACTAAATTACCGTTGAATAAAAAAAAAAAAAAATATACACACACATATAGACATATACACACACATACTTATACACAAACATACTCATACATTATTGCATAACTCACTGTTCCTTAATTTAAGCGCTAAAACCTAAAGCTAGTTAACTGTAAATATCATATGGTCATCCCTTTCTTTCATGTACTTTAACATAAGAGATCAATTGTACATATAGTTGTCTCGCTCACACGAATGAGCGAGCACAAGGGAGAGCGTGGTCTGAGGCATCATTCTGCGTTCTACCTTCGAATGAAGCGGTTGTGAAATATAAGAAGAACTATTAATATACAAATTCGGAGTGCGTTTGACCTATTACAATATCAGAAGTGGTTCTTACTCACTATGCCTGACACAGACTTAAATCAGTTCACGGTCGTTCAACTTAAAACCTGGTTAAGTGCGCTCGGGCTACAAACCTCGGGCTCTAAAGCAGAATTAAAGGCGCGTCTGCAGACCCTCTCAGCGGAGGCACGTGGTGACCCACCAATTAAAACAACAACTCGTCTAGAGCAGCCGCCAGAAACCGAGATGGACGGAGCCGCATCTTTGCCGCTGGAACAGCAATTGGAAAACGCAGGGGCTTTGATCGACTCTGATCCGATGACGTCACAATCAGTTAACGACATCCGCATGGAGCAGCTTTCGCCCGTGGACGTCGAAAGGGCCATGTTGCAGAAAATACGAGACGAAATCGAAGCAAATAAAACCGTATTGCAACGCATTCAGTCGGAGATCAATGACGTCACCAGGAACAAAACCAATCTTGTCCAACAGTTATTCCATGACGTCATCGACAACAGCTTCGAAGAGTCCGGCAACCCTAACGATTGCGCTTACAGCACCACTGTTAACGTTAACAGCAACGAGGCTAACATCAACAGAGGTATCGAAATCGATAAATCCAGTACTGGAGAGGACATCGAAAACAGTGTTGGACAACACCAAGTCTCAAACGTAAACAAACTGCTGGAATCTCCAACAACTTCGCTCGCACTGGCAAAAGAAGTCACAATGGATTACGATGGCAACTTGTGCGCCCGCAGCTGGGTAACACAACTGCAAAACATAGCGCAGGTGTACAAGTTGGACACCTTTGGTATACGAATGCTTCTTATTGCCAAACTCAAAAGAAAAGCCCAAATCTGGCTACACGCAAACGCCACCCGCATTTTGGAGCCAACCGATCGCCTTTGTGAACAACTGGACTTAACCTTTGGAGCCAAAATGTCAAAAGGAGAGCTAAGGAACGCATTCCAGAGTCGTCAATGGCGTTCTGGAGAGAAGTTTGCCACATACTTCGACGAAAAAATCATGTTGGCGAACGACATAAACATCGACAAGGAGGAGCTCTTGGAGAATATCATCGACGGAATTCCTTCTACAGGACTGCGCGACCAAGCGCGCATACAATGTTTCTCCGAGCCAATGCAGATGCTAAAAGCCTTCTCAGGAATTCATCTGCCTCAACGCAAGCAGGAAGCCAATTCTTCGCAACGCTCTTCGGAAAAAACTACAGCCACCAAGGATTTCCGCTGCGTCAATTGCAACTCAAAGGGGCACTACGCCAAAGACTGCCGCAAACCGAAAAGGGAGCCCGGTTCCTGCTACGCATGTGGGAAATTCGGACATTTTGTGGGACAGTGTCCGGAGCGCAAGAGCGCCAATACAAATAATTATGTAAGATATATAAAAATATTTTTTTTACAACAGTTCTGAAACCCCATTAATTTCAGCATGCCTCATAGACACTGGTAGCCCTATATCATTCGCTAAAAGAAATATTATATCCTCTAAAATTAAAATCGAGAGCGTCTCTGAAAACTACTTTGGGCTGAACAAAAGCCAACTGAAAATTTATAGAAGAATTTTATGTTACATTATAAAAGAAAAATCAAAATGCTATTTCTACCTTTACATTGTTCCTGCCGAGTCTATGAGCCATGAGGTTGTTCTTGGGAGGAATTTTATGGATGCCTGCAAATTAGAATTAGATTTAAATGTTCTAAAAATGGTCACAATAGAGCCTGCGAATACTGAACATATTGTAAATGTGAATAAGAAGCCAGCCGAAGTGGAGGCCATGGCCAACTCAGCGGTAAGGAAGGTTGAGTCATGGCTGTCACTTGCCGGGCTCCAACTCGCAGCACACAAGACAGAGGCTGTCCTTATAAGCAGCCGGAAGTGCGTCGAGACAGCCAAACTGACGGTTGGCGGGGTTGAAGTAGTTTCGCAAAGAGCAGTAAAATATCTAGGCGTCATGATCGACACCAGGCTGTCTTTTAAAGAGCACCTGGAGTATGCCAACAAGAAGGCCGCAGCGACCGCCAGGTCGCTCTCGCGGATTCTACTGAACACGAGGGGCCCAAAGCAGGAAAGGAGGAAACTCTTAGCGAGCGTCGTTACCCCCCCCCCCCCGGTATGGGCCAAGGCCGCCGCGACGCCATCGTACATGAGTGGCGTGGAACGCACCCACAGACTATGTGCCATCAGAATATCCTGCGCTTTCCGGACGATTTTTGAGGAAGCGGCGCTGGTCATCGCTGGTCTAGTTCCGATAAACGAGCTGGTAAGAGAGGCAGCAGAAGTAGAGGAAGCGGTAACGAGCACGGACGACCTATCTAGGCGTGAGGCGCGACAGCCCGCGAGAAGAAGATCAATTTCTAAGTGGCAGGAGAGATGGGACTCCACGACATCTGGGCGCTGGACCCATGCTCTCATTCCAGTCTTGAGTCCATGGCTGGAAAGAAAGCATGGGCAGGTGGATTTCTACCTGACCCAGATTCTGAGTGGACACGGTTGCTTCCGGTCGTACTTGAAGAAGTACGGTCACGACACAAGGGACGGATGCCCAACCTGCGGTTCTGGAATCAAGGAGGACGCGAACCACGTCCTATTCGAGTGCGTGCGGTTCTTAGAGGACAGGACCGCCTTGGAAACGGCGACCGGTGTCAGCATTAGCCCCAGCACGCTAGTGCCAACAATGCTGAAAGGTCAACTGGAGTGGGACGCGACGGTCAATTTCGCTGCGTCTCTGATGCAGAAACTCAGGAAAGCTAAGAGAGAGAGGAAAGAAATGGCCACGTAAGCTGCCGCGGTTGTGCGAAGCAATGCTTTGCGGCCGTACCGCACAACTTCTTCAGTTTATGTCCATCTATATGTATATATGTTAGTAGATGTAAGAAAAATAAAGGAATATAAAAAAAAAAAAAAAAAAAAATATATACACACACATATAGACATATACACACACATACTTATACACAAACATACTCATACATTATTGCATAACTCACTGTTCCTTAATTTAAGCGCTAAAACCTAAAGCTAGTTAACTGTAAATATCATATGGTCATCCCTTTCTTTCATGTACTTTAACATAAGAGATCAATTGTACATATAGTTGTCTCGCTCACACGAATGAGCGAGCACAAGGGAGAGCGTGGTCTGAGGCATCATTCTGCGTTCTACCTTCGAATGAAGCGGTTGTGAAATAAAAGAAGAACTATTAATATACAAATTCTGAGTGCGTTTGACCTATAACACTATTAAGGTCCCCTACCAGAACAAAATTTTGATGTTCAACGGATAAATCTAAGACCGTCTTCAGCAGATCGTTAATGGGGATTAGGCGATGGGGTCTATAGACACAGCAGACGAAAATTTTGGACTTAATTTTTTTGTCCGTGATTTCAATAAACGCATATTCAAAACTCCTGTCCGAATGGTTTGCTTGAATGAGCCTGGTTGAGAATTTTGTGCTGACATAGATGGCTACGACACCGGCATGACTAAGCCTATCGGATCTGAACAATTCATTACCTTCACACATAAAAGGATCATCACTAAATCCGTTAACAAACCAGGTATCAGAAACACAAACAACGTCATCATTGGAACCAACAAATATTTCTCTAAACTCATCCATTTTATTTACTAAGCTTTGAGCATTTACGTGGACAATCTTAAGACCTTCCTTTTGCTAACTCAAAATTCTAAGCAGGCTGCTCGCTATATGGCTATATGAAAGGACCTACATTGCTAACTTTTAAAGATACACGGAACACGCAACTATCGGTTTGAAAAGCACAAGCATCAATTGAAGCTAATATGGTCATTGGACTGGATAATTTACTCTTAAAAACTACAGGTAAAGAGGGGAGAGGGCTATAGGATAACTTAGTTCCGAAAGTTCTGACTCTCAATGTGCTTGTCTTCGTCAGGCGGACAGTGAGAAACAGAGAGGGATTCAGCGGGAGTAATCGCAGCAACCTCTTCGACTCGCTGAATGATGTACACATCGTCTCTCCCAGTGCACTTCACGTGCACGATCCCACGACGCGTAAAAACAGCAGAGAGTGTTTTATGCTTTTTAATGCGAATGGGTTCTTTAAAAATTATAAAGCTCTCTCTCGAAAGCTGCTCATTTACATAGAGAACTGCCGGTGAGTCAAAACCAAGCAGGTGAATGCTCAGTTGTTGTTGATTTGATCGCCGGTAGGTGCCCAGTGCGCGTAGAAGGGGTACCTTTTCCCTCGTGGTTTCCAATCTTACAATGATTGGAGGGTCGACCAACGAACTTTGCATTTTTCGAGCCCTGAAAATATCGTGAACTCTTGGGGTTGGCACAAGGCCCACCACGAAGCACAGCTTGTTGAAGAACGATCCAAGCCTTTCCCCTTCAACAAAAGGAACCCCATGCATACATACTGCACATGCCTCGGTTTCAGCACGTTGCGCCTGGAGCTTTTCTTCCACGGCTCCAACTTGGATTTTCTGTGACCTCCTGCTCCAGTAGCGATAGTCGATCGGCCATCTGCTTCATCTCGGTGGTAACATCTATGGTTGCCTTACAACCAAGGTAATATGTTGCACTTATTAAAACACAAAGGGTATAAAGTTTAAACTATATTTTGTATTTTGCACTTGCACTTGGGTTAAATTGAATGTTAAAAGGAAATCTCGTTTCTTGTGGGCTTTCGTAGCGTGGTTTCTTAAGAGAGTGACCAAAAGTATATTTTGGATAAATCTCTAATTTCGCAAGTCCGGGAAGTTTTCTGGCGATGCCAGATGGCAAAACATGATCGCCACAGTACTCCCCCCTTGAGCTCATGTTGTGAAACGAACAGGGGTCTAATTGTGCGATGAGGTCTTGATGGTTGATTAACCGAAGGGGTCGTCTTGATATCCTCAGTTATGATGTTGGAGTTACTGGATGGATTTGCCGAAGGTGTTGGTGTTGGCTGCTGAGCCTCTATGAAGGCTGGCTTGAGGCGATCAATAGAAACTTTAATGCATCGGGCGCCGGTGTTTATGGTGAAGTATTTGGTTTGCTTTTCCTTTACTTCAAAGGGTCCATCGTAAGGCGGCAGAAGGGATCTACGGACGCTGTCGTTGCATAGAAAAACGTGGGTTACATGTTCCAGCTCTTTCAAAACGAAAGGCTTAGATGAGTCGAGGTGTGACGTCTGGGTTGGTCGTATTTCTCGCATAATCTCCTCCAGTTCCTTTGCGAACTCAGTCTGCGGTTGGAAATTTGACTTTTGGTGAAAAAATTCTTCTGGGAGGCGAAGGGTTGTGCCGTACACAAGTTGTGCTGATGTTGCTTGAATGTCTGGCTTAAATGATGATCCCCGAGCAGGATCATTGGAAGCTTCTGTGGCCAATTTACGCGATTTTTGCACATAATGGCTGCCTTAACTGTTCTGTGCCAGCGTTCGATGATTCCATTCGCTTGCGGGTGACATGCTGTTGTGCGAAGGGCATCTATTCCTAGAATTCGTGACAATTCATGGAACAATTTGGACTCGAACTGTCTTCCCTGGTCTGTTGTGATGCGGGCAGGAACTCCAAATCTTGAGATCCACAAGCCGATGAGTGCTGAGGCTACCGTGTTGGCGTGCATGTCCTCGATTGCGATGGCTTCCGGCCAACGTGTATAACGGTCGATGATTGTTAAGCAGTATCTATATTGACCTGATTGGGGTAATGGCCCGATGAGATCCAAATTGATGTGGTTAAATCTTTGAGTAGGAAGCGTGAAGTGCTGTAGCGGCGAACGGACGTGTCGGGAAATTTTCGATTTTTGGCAAGGAACGCAGTGTTTTACAAATTGAGAAATGTCCGTGTGCATTGAGGGCCATACGAACCGTTGTTTGATGAGCTCTATTGTTGATCCAATTTCACTGTGAGAAATGTTGTGTAGTTTGCTGATGACGTTCTTCCTTAGTGGCTCTGGGACAAAAGGTCGGACGCTGGATGTGGATAGATCGCAAATTACCGAGTTTGTAGAGTTGGGAATGCTGATTGACTTTAATTGCAATGCTGTGGTGTTGTCGCTAAGTAGTCGTCTTAGCTCTTCGCAACTTGCTTGTGCGATGCTCAGTTGCTTGTAGTCGATAATTTCGCGGTCGATGGATGAGATGTGAGAAAGCGTATCAGCAGTAGTATATTCTATACCAGCCACGTGAACAATAGAGGTGGTGAATTGGCTGATGAAATCCAGTTGCCGGAGTTGTCGCGGAGAGGCTTTTCCCGGTTTTTGCGAAAAAGCGTATACCAAAGATTTATGATCTGTGCGAGTGTTAAATGTTCTTCCTTCTAGCATGTCGCGAAAGTGTTTGATGCCGAGGTATATAGAGAGGAGCTCTCGTATATAGCTATACTTGCGTTGCGTTTCTGATAGTTATACCCGTTACTCGTAGAGTAAAAGGGTATATTGTGTTCGTGCAAAAGTATGTAACAGGTAGAAGGAAGCGTTTCCGACCCTATAAAGTATATACATTCTTGATCAGGGTCACTAGCCGAGTCGATCTAGCCATGTCCGTCCGTCCGTCTGTCCGTCTGTCTGTCCGTCTGTATGAACGCTGAGATCTCGTAAACTACAAAAGCTAGAGAGTTGGGATACCCACACATATTCTTGGGCTTCCTACGCAGCGCAAGTTTATTTTAGCCGAGGGCCACGCCCCCTCTATCGCCCGCAATCGCCTTAAACGATTTTAAAATGTGTCTGACGCCCACACCTTTCAAATTTTCGGAAAAGGAATTTTATTGCGTTTATCAATACCTATCAAATCGAACCATTCGTTAAAAAGTTATGCCCGATCAAAGTTTTATATCTTCATCTTCCTAGCACCCCCTTAAGCTGAGTAACGGGTATCTGATAGTCGGGGCACCCGACTATAGCGTACTCTCTTGTTTTACACTGAAAAATCCCATAGGTTGTAACTGGTTGTCGACGACTTGATGTAGCACCGCTCCCACTGCGAAATCACTTGCGTCTGTACAGAGAGACAGTGGCGCAGCCGACGCTGGGTGGACAAGTAGTGTTGCCTCTGCAAGGGTTCTTTACATTCATCGAAATTTTTGATGGTGGCGGCAGTCCAAGTGATTGGAGTTGAGTCATTCTTCTTATTTTCAGGGATAAGTTGATTTAGCGGTGCCTGGTGCTGGATTGCATTTGGCAAGAATCGTCTGTAAAAATTAATCATTGCCAAGAACCTGCGTAGCTCCTTAGCGATCCGAGAAATCCGGGATCCGGGAAATCCGAGTTGGCGTTAACTTTTTCTGGAAGTGGCTTGATGCCGTTTGGATCGATACGGTGTCCAAAAAATTCGATCGACCTCTTTCCGAAACTGCACTTTGCTGGATTAATGGTGAGGTTGAATTGCCGTAGTCGTTCGAACACTTTGCGGAGGTGAAGTTGGTGCTACTTCATGTTGACTGATGCGACCGCAATGTCATCGACATAAACGAAGACAAAATCCATTTCTGACAGTGCGGAATGCATGTATCGTTGGAATGTTTGTGCCGCGTTGCACAACCCGAATGTCATGTGGGTGAATTCAAATAAACCGACAGGAGTAGTTATGGCCGTTTTAGGGATGTCTCGAGCCTCGATGGGGATTTGATGGTAAGCTCGGTTTAGATCGATTTAAAATATATGAGTACAGTGTTGTATGTGCGGTTAGGGATACCGATCTTGGGTGGTTTGTGCGTTGAGAGCTCGGTAATCACCACATGGACGCCATTCACCAGTAGCCTTACGGACCATGTGTAACGGGGGGCGAAAGGGCTTTTTGACGGGCGGCAAACGCCAAGGTTGATTAGGTACTGGAACTCACTTTTTGCTGCTTGGAATTTTTCTGGAGTTAGCCTCCTGGGCCTAGCGAATGGTGGAGATCCTTTGGTTTCGATGCAATGTGTTACGTTGGTGGCTCTTGCGTGTGGAGGACATGAGTTGAGCTGTGTGATGTCCTTAAATTTTTTCAGTAAAAATTCGCAGTGAATGTTGTATGTCTTGATCTCCGAAGCTGATTGTTGGCTGAATATACCGCAGCATGATAGGCGTGTCTCGACATCGACTAACTTTGAGTTTTTAAGGTCGACCAGTAGGTTAAAGTGCTGCAAGAAGTCTGAACCAATGATTGGGTTTTTCGTGTCGGCTATGGTAAAAAGCCATGTGAAAGGGCGACGTAACCCGAGATCCAGCGTAAGTCGAGTGGCTGCAAATAGTGTATGATTATTAGTAGCTGCAATATGTCGATTAATTGTGTTTGGTGGTAGAACAGATACGTCAGCTCCAGTGTCGATGAGAAAACTTTTACCCGATTTGGAGTCTGGAACGAAGAGACGATTGGAGGACGAAATTCTGCAGATGTTTACTTTGAGCAATTGGTAGCGTTGTGAGGCATTTGCGTTACGACCGTCGGGGCTGCCCTCTTGATTTCCAACGGTGGTGCTTAGTTTTTTAACTGTTGTTGGTGTGGAAAGAGCACGGTTGGATGCAACGTTGGGCACTGTCTGCGTACTTATTGTGCTACCAGCAAAATTGAGGGTTAGAATTGTCTCTGGATGGTGTGTTGATCCGGTAATTATTGTTGCTGGGCGATCGATTGTAGCTCCGACCGCGTTGCTGATATTTGGTGCCAAGCAGTTGACTTAGCTTGTTGTTGATCTGCTGCAGAATCCTGTCATTGTCGTCCAGGCGTTTACCCTGTTGCGTGATGCGATCCTTCTGTGTATCATGGTGGGTGTTTTGCTGTGATACCGCACACATGTGGTCTAAAGTGTCGTAATTAAGAGAATGCATCACAGCATCGGCAGCAGTTGCGAGCTGTGCGAGGGTGGTGTTGGGAGAGCTTTCAAGCAGGCCTACGATTACAGCACGTGCAGGTGGTGGTAGGCGCTTGATCCGGTAGCGACGCACAACGGATTCGTCATTAGTGGCGTTTGTTTGCTGATGTTGGCTGAGAAGATGACTTGGATGACCGTCGCCGAGTTAAATTCCTGTCGCCAGTCTGTCGAGGCTCACCATTTCTGATTCGGCAAATTTAGACAAAATTGCTTGTTTAAATGTGGAGTACGGATTTGTTTGTGGTGGGTTATTGGCAAGATCGTGCACTTGATCAAGGTATTTGGGATCAGCGTACGTGATTACTGCTGCGTATTTCTCTTGTTCTTTGCGTGCACCGAGCCCTTGCAGCAAAAACCATCTCTCCAGTTTGGTGAAAACATTTCGATGTTCGTGATGAAATGTAGTTAAGGGAAGGTCATTTTGGCAATACTGAGTTAACGGCACTCGCATCAGGAATCTGCAATGATTCCTGCGCATCGATGAAATTATCGTTCTCTTGTATTGTGTTAGGTTAAGTTGAGGCTCTGAGTAAGTTGGACTTTGTTCGTTTTGATTGCAGATGTTCGAATTGTCGGGGGTCACCAGTTATCGTTGCCTTACAACCAAGGTAATATGTTGCACTTATTAAAACACAAAGGCTGTAAAGTTTGAACTATATTTTGTATTTTGTACTTGTACTTTATTGGTTAAATTGAATGTTAAAAGGAGATCTCGTTTCTTGTGGGCTTTCGTAGCGTGGTTTCCCAAGAGAGTGACCAAAAGTATATTTTGAATAAATCTCTAATTTCGCAAGTCCGGGAAGTTTCCTGGCGATGGCAGATGGCAAAACATGATCGTCACACATCCATCAATCTTGCCTGCAGCACCTTGAGCATTCGATCCTCACCTACTCGCATGGTGGCCTTGATCAGAGTGGCCTTCTCATCGAATCGGCTATTCATTGCCGCGATTAGGATTGGGGAGGTAGTGTCGGTGGTGGCATCTGAAGGTCGGCCTCGCTTGTGGATTGCGCCAGAGGTCTTCTTCAGGCGTTTTGTCCAGTAAAAGTTTATTCAAACGCGAAAAAACTAGACCTTGGACGAGCGCAAAAAAAACCTGACCTTTCTTTATACCGCTTTCTTCTCTTTTTTCTTCATTTTTTTAAAAAGGTTTTTTATACCCTTGCAGAGGGTATTACATATATTCTTGATCAGCATCACTAGACGTGTCGATCTAGCCATGTCCGTCCGTTTCTACGCAAACTAGTCTCACAGTTTTTATGCTATCGGAGTGAAACTTTCCCGAAAGTCGTCTTTCTATTGCGGGTAGTATATAAGTCGGAACTGATCGGATCGGACAACTATATCTTTTAGCTCATATAGGAAAGATCGAAAAAAAAGTTATACAAACTATAGATTCGATGTTTTTTTATACCCTTGCAGAGGGTATTTTAATTTCAGTCAGAAGTTTGTAACGCAGCGATGGAGGCATTTCCGACCACATAAAGTATATATATTCTTGATCAGCACCAATAGCCGAGTCCATCTAGCCATGTCCGTCTGTCCGTCCGTCTGTCTGTCCGTTTCTATGCGAACTAGTCTCTCAGTTTTAAAGCAATCGCGATGAAACTTTCCCAAAAGTCTTCTTTCTATTGCAGGTAGTACATATGTCGGAGCGAGCCGTATCGGACCACTATACCTTAAGGCTCCCATAGGAATAATCAAACAAATATAAGAAAATTCATTGTAACTTTGTAAGAAGTAGGCGTTTTGATTTTTGACAACTTAAAAACAACATTTTAAATAGGCACGCAGAATCCGGAATCCCTGGAACTGCACCGATAGAGTGGGCATTAAGCTT
This sequence comes from Drosophila pseudotakahashii, assembly GCA_035046095.1. Taxonomy (NCBI): domain Eukaryota; kingdom Metazoa; phylum Arthropoda; class Insecta; order Diptera; family Drosophilidae; genus Drosophila; species Drosophila pseudotakahashii. The sequence continues at coordinate 282,298 of JAWNOE010000112.1, read as the reverse complement.
GTTTGCCTAATGCAAATGAGTATTTAAAACAACTTGTAGCAACCGACAGAACTTAGCGTTTTTTAAAAAATTAGACACACGATGTTCTCCTTTGCGCAGTTTTATTCCAAGTTCCGTATGAGCCAATTCGCCGTGGGGCGAAAAAGCTAACAGCGATCAGGGTTGCTTCGAGTGCAGCTTAACATAATAGGTTTACAGGGTTGGTTAACATGATAGTTAATTCAAAAGAAAGCCGTTACATGTGGTGCTGTTGGGGGTGTTTTGATTAGCGATTTCAGCAGGCTGTGCCCCGCCTCACAGCTATCTGTGGCGCAACATGTATCAGCTGTACAAAATTCAGAATACTATAAAAAATACGATAAGCATATGAAATGACTATACATCGCCCGCGTTGAAGAGCTCCAGATCTTCAATTCAATGGTAATGGGGCTAGGTAGTGAATTGCTCGCTTGTAGGTTGCGCATTTGGTCTTGACAACTGCCACTCGCACCTTGCCGTCGGTCCCAGCGATCACTTCTGTGACGACGCCGAGTAACCACATCTGGGGTGGCAAATTATCCTCTTTGATAACGACGACGGTTTCAGTCTTGATGTTTACGAGATCCTTTTTCTATTTGGCCCTTTGTTGCAAGCTTGTGAGGTAATCGCGAGACCAATCTTGCCAGAAACGTTGCTTGATTGCTGATACGTGTTGCCACCGCTGCAGGCAACTCAGATTATCCATCATCGATGGAGGCAACTGCACTGGTGGCAATGTAGCGAGGGTGGTGCCAACGAGAAAATGTGCAGGAGTGATAGCTTCCCCATCGTTAGGGCTGTTGCTATCTGCGACCAATGGACGTGAGTTTAGCCCCTCTTCGACCTCGACGAGCACCGTCTGGACTTCGTCTTCCTTCAACAGAGCGTTTCCGACTGCTTTGATGAAAAGATGTTTGGCGGACTTCACAGCAGCTTCCCACAAGCCCCCAAAATGGCGTGCTCGTGGGGGTATGAAGACGAAATCGAAGTGGTGAGATACGCCGAGAGTGCTGTACGTTTCCTTGTTATCTGCGAGATTGGCTTTGATCTCCTGAAGCATTCTTGACGAACCCACGAAATTTGTTGCGTTGTCGCAGTACAATTTTTCGAGAGGTCCGCGGCGACCAATGAATCTGCTGAGACAAAGTAGAAAGGAGTTAGACGTAAGATCCTTTATGAGTTCCATATGAATAGCTTTTGTCGAGAAGTAGATAAAAACTGACACGTACATTTTAAGTGGGGTTTTGCCGCGGATTCCTAATGACACTCTAATTGGGCCGAAAAGATTTACTCCGCTAAGTCTGAATGGCCGATCGCTTAGAATGCGATCAGCTGGTAGATTGCCCATTATTTGAGAAAACAACCTAGGCTTGTATCGAAAGCAGTGAGTGCATTGACGTACAACAGCACTGCATTCTCGACGGGTGTTGATCAGCCAAATAGTTTGGCGAAGCAAGCAAACGAGTGCGCGTGGCCCAACGTGGCAATTGGTGCGATGAAGATTAATAAAGGAAACTTGGCATTATGTTCTAATGGAGCGTGCAACAAGCGGCCACCAACTCGCATTAATTGTAACGTACAATTACCAACTGTTTCTGTGATAATGAATGGGTTAAGCTTTTGAAAGGAATTTTGTACGTACTGGTTCTTAGACAACTTTTCAAATTCGATTGCAAATGATTCACGTTGAACAGACTGAACGATCGTTAAAAACGAGAAAGCTAATTCGGAAGCTGAGAGCGTAGTGCTAGTCCAGAGAATCCAATTTCTGCCTCTTGTAAAGCGAGAAATATAGGCGACGATTCGTATTGTTTTTAGATATGAGGAGAAATTTTCAACGATGCGAAGAATTGGATTCGACTCAGCCTTTGAGTTGGTGTGTGATGCAGCATTAGCTCGAATTTTAACCTGGGCGTCTGGTAAAGTCTTCGCCAAATGTTCATTGATTGGCCAAGTACTGGGGTCAGCACTCAAGAAGTGTGGGCCGTCAAACCAGAAGGACGCGTCTAGCTCCTTGACCGTACAGCCTCGCGAAGGCAGGTCTGCAGGATTGCAACTGGTTGGCACATGTCTCCAAGTTGCAGTTGGGGCGAGTTCATGAATGGCTGAGACCCTGTTGGCTACGAAGGTTTTGAGGGTTGAGAGACTTGTGCGTAACCAAAAAAGAACTACTTCGGAATCTGACCACATTACTACCATGTCTACACTAAAATTGATCAATTTCTGGACATCGCTCTAAAGTTTAGCAAGTAGATGGGCTGCGCAAAGTTCTAACCTCGTTCGACCTTCGACTTTGCTGTCAATAAAGTTGTTTTGATGCCCTCTGTAGTCACAGCACGGACGTAGATACAGCAACCATGTGCATCTTCTGATGCGTCCGCGAATCCGTGTATTTGATAGCTGCTTGTTTGACTTGTGCCGACGTATCTGGGAATCTGAATGAACCCTATCTCTTGAAACGAGGGAGCGACTGCATTCCAACGCTTATACACCTGGCGAAATTTCTTCATCCCAATCTATTTTCAGCGACCAAAGTTTTTGATTAAGATTTTGGCAAGCGTGACGAGAGGACAAATCAAACCTAATGGATCGAACAGGCGAGATGCGAATGAAAGGATCGAACGTTTTGTTGGTGGGGCGTTTCCATCCAGTTCGAGAGTATTAAACTTAAACACATCCTGCTTTGGACTCCAAGTAAGCCCTAAAGTCTTAGTGTCTCAAGTGTCGCCAAGAGGAATTTTTGCTTCTTGCAACGGACTTTCGCTAAGGTCGCAGTTTGCTGCCCATTGTGCCAGCACAAAGCCAGCAGATTCGAGGATCTGTGAAATTTCCTCTTTGAGTGATTTAAGATCGTCCAGGGAATCTGCTCCTGATAGAAGATCGTCGACATAAAAGTCGTCGACTATTGCCTGTGATTCTTTCGGATGCGATTTGTCAAATATTTCGCTTAACTGTTTTAAGCAACGTATGGCGAGAAACGGAGCGCTAGCGGTGCCATATGTAACTGTGTTAAGTCGATACAGTTGTGGCTCTTCTCGGCTGCGCCGCCAGACAATCATCTGAAAATCTCGATGAGTCTCCTCTACTAACACTTGTCGGTACATCTTGGTGATGCCGGCGGTCATGGCAAATGGCCGTAAGCGAAATCTCAGCAAGGTTGCATACAGCAAGGCTGGATTGTTGGACCCACCATAAGGAGGTCGTTTAGTTATTGTTGTGAGGTTGTTTTTGAAGAAGCATCGAACACCACCCTAAGCTTTGTAGACGAACTTTGAGGTCTGAGTATGCACTGGTAAGGGATGAAGTAAAGAGGTTTGCTGGGAATGACATTGTCTGTTGCTGACATATGTCCTAATGACAAATACGCTTGCATGAAATCTGTATACATCTCAAGCATTGTAGGGTTGGCATACATGCGTCTCTCGAGCGCTAAGAATCGTCTGCGTGCTGTTTCGTACGAGTGCCCTAAGCAATTGGGGCTCGATTTGAAGGGAAGGCTTACTATAAATCGGCCAGAAGAATGTTAACGTATTAAATCAGCGAACGCTTTTTCGCACGCCGCCTGCTCGGGTGTGTACAACTGGGATTTTAAGGGTCGCGGAACCGTCCAACTTCCGGAAGCTACCCAACCGAATACTGTGTTCTGAAGAGTGGGACCGGAGTCGCTTTGTCGAATCTTTCCTGTTGTCAGCAAATCAAAAAACACGTCTGCCCCTATGAGAAGGTCGATGCGCTTCGGGGTGTTAAAAATGTGATCAGCAAGGCGAATATCTTCGGGAATCCAATCAATGGGTGCTGTGGAATGCACAGGATGATACTATGAAATGGCTTTTAACACAATAAATTCAACCACGACCTCAAAGGAATTGACACGAGAGCAAATGGTAGTTTGAACTGCATGGCGAGCTGTGAAATGTGAGTTACCGATGCCTGATAGTGTTGTGTTGATACCTCTTTAATTAAAGACCCTTTGCCAATTCTTCTGTTATGAAATTAACCCGAATCTAAAAGAACCCTCGCCGTCTGTTTTTCACCTAATTGACTCTTTACATCCATCAGAGCTGTGGCTAGCAAAACCTGATTGACACCATTTTGTTGACTATGGCTCAATGATGCGTTAAGTGATTGCTGAGTTAGTTGAGTATCGATAATCTGTGCAGTTGCTTCGACATTGCCAGTTTGACTTGGCGGTACCACATTGTACCTGTGTAGCAGTGTGTGGTGAGGCTTTTAGCAGACTCGGCAAAATGAGGATTCGCATTGAGGGACGCCATGTCCTTTACGTAAACAATTTATGCAAAGCGGACAACTTTTGGCAAATTTAAAACGCGATTCCACGGATGCGTTTGCGAAGGACGGACAAGATTGAATGTAATGTTCCTTTGCAGAAGTAGCATTTTGTGTTCGCAGCTTCGGTAGACTGTGAAACAGTTAGGGAAGTTTTACTAGCCTTTCGGCTGTTGCCGTCGCGATTGGGCTTAGTTTGCTTTACCCTCCCGGAGGTCGATTCATCAGCTGCAAGATGCTGATACCGCTTGTTTAATGCGTCAGCGCATTCCTGCCACAAGGGAATAGATTGATAGTCTATTTGTTCTTTCCACCTAGTACGCGTTTTTGGGTCTACTTTGGTCATTACGATGTGGATCATAGCGTTTGCTATGGTTTTGTCGTCACCAAGAGATAGTAGAGGCTCATAGATGGCCGTGACTGTGTCGATGAGCGATCTCAACGAGGTGGCAGACGGCGAAGAAATTGTGGGAATACTAAACAGCCGCGCTACGCTATTGAAGAAGATTAAGCAAGGATTGTCATAGACTCGACTAAGACTCTCCAGTGCCTTTGGGTAATTATCGTCCGTTATTTGATATGCCTTGACAGTACCTAGAGCTTCCTTTTCTAAGCACGACAGCAGGTGATTGAACTTTTCTACGTTTGTTAATTGGGGATCTGCATCAACTAAGCTTTTAAAGAGTCCTACAAAGTTTCTGAAATCCGCATAATTACCATCGAACTTCGGCAACTTCATGTGCGGGAGATACCTACTGTGCGACATGAACGTATTTAGTCCCAAGTTGTAAGACGATCTCGAGTGTTCCCTATCTGCATCTGACCTACTGCAAAGTGACTTAAGAAACGACCTCGCTGAAATGCATAATTTTTCTAGGTCCGCACGACTTGCTATGTCCAAGCTGATTTCCTCGATTTCCTGCTGAAGGGTGAATGCCGTTTTAATATAGTCGTTGAGAATTTCTAATCGACATTCCATCTCGCACGGCTCGAAGGGATGCGTCTGCGTGCGAGCTGCCTTATTGATCCGTTCAATGTTTCGCCTAACACGGTCCAGCTGCTCAAGCAGATCATTTGTATCGGTATGATCTTCTTCGACGAAAGAAGTTTTGCCTATACGCTTTTTGCCCATATTTAAAAAAAGAAGATGTTGGCAGTTGTACGTACAAGCACTGCGAAGGGATGAGAGAATGAATGGTAACTTTATTTTAATGCACTGCTACTTCCGACGTATGTATACGTTTGTATATAGACCCAAATAAAAACGAAATCAATTAAGCTTGAAATTTCGGCCCAAAAGAGATCAATAAGAACACGCGGTTCCCAACGAAAATGAGAAAGCCAAGGAATGCAAATTGTAGTGCAGCTTATCCTCGCAGATATAGCTGGTGTCGCTGTATTAGTGTGGCTTCACGTATTTAGGTGTCTGTGTGCGCTTGCAGCGCAGTTAACCTTTGCCGGCGAATATCGCGACAAAGCAACGAACGCAAAACGGTGAAATTTGCTTCTATGTATTGGTGTAGCGACCACGTGCTACAGATGCCACTTTTATGTCCACGAATAAAAATGTGTGTTTGCGAAAATGCTGCTTATTAGCAGATTGTTACATACTTTATTTGGTGATACTTAAGCAATTCCAACGGCGAAATGACTTCCAACGTGCGCTTACGTGTATGTGTGTGGGAGTGGAGCCGGCGAATCCAACGAGAGTTTGTGCCCAAACGGTAGCTACATATGTATAAAGCGGCTTCCACTTAAGTAAAATTGCGGCTTTACGGCCGGCTGAGATCCAACGATGACTTGGAGTCGGCAGGAGCGATGATTACAAGACACACACGCGGTGGCACTTGAAGAGTTGATGAATTGACGAGTTAAGTGAGAGTGCGCAGTCCACGCAGATGTGCGGCGATCGAACTATTGTTTACAAAAAACGCTTAAATTCTTGACAGTGTCCACCCGGGGGCGCCATAATGTTTGCCTAAAGCAAATGAGTATTTAAAGCAACTTGTAGCCACCGACAAAACTTAGCGTTTTTTTAAAAATTAGACACACGATGCGGCAGGAGCGATGATTACAAGACACACACGCGGTGGCACTTGAAGAGTTGATGAATTGACGAGTTAAGTGAGAGTGCGCAGTCCACGCAGATGTGCGGCGATCGAACTATTGTTTACAAAAAACGCTTAAATTCTTGACAGTGTCCACCCGGGGGCGCCATAATGTTTGCCTAAAGCAAATGAGTATTTAAAGCAACTTGTAGCCACCGACAAAACTTAGCGTTTTTTTAAAAATTAGACACACGATGTTCTCCTTTGCGCAGTTTTATTCCAAGTTCCGTATGAGCCAATTCGCCGTAGGGCGAAAAAGCTAACAGCGGTCAGGGTTGCTTCGAGTGCAACTTAACATAATAGGTTTACAGGGTTGGTTAACATGATAGTAAATTCAAAAGAAAGCCGTTACATGTGGAGCTGTTGGGGGTGTTTTGATTAGCGATTTCAGCAGGCTGTGCCCCGCCTCACAGCTATCTGTGGCGCAACATGTATCAGCTGTACAAAATTCAGAGTACTATAAAAAATACGATAAGCATATGAAATGACTATACAAAGCTATTGGTATTTACTTTATCTGCAAGGGTATATAAGCTTCGTCTGGCCGAATCTAGCTTCCTTTCTTGCTTTAAATATTACCTTCTACTCTTGAATATATCATTGTTTTAATAATTCTGAATTTTGAATTTAATTTTATAAAAATCAGACGACTATATTATATAGCTGCCATAGGAAAGATCGGAAAATTAATTGGTAACAAACTTTCTTCTACTCTCGAATATGACTCTTTTTAATTATTTCAGAATTTCGATTTAAATTTAAGAATATTTGGACGACAATATTATATAGCCGCCATAGAAAGGAAAGAAAATTTATGTCAAAATTATACGAAATTTTACATTTTGTAATTTGTAATTAAATAGGAATGATCTGCAAGGGTATATAGGCTTTGGCTGGCCAAAGTTAGCTTAAATTTTTGTTTTTGTATATATTAGGTTTTGATTGATTAAATTGTTAAAATGTTGATAAAAAGATTTTATTAAAGTAATTGTAATTTCTTCCAATAATTTAAACATACCAATAATTGCACTTGAGCCTTCTAAGCTTTTGGAATGCAAGAAGCACGGTTGGCCTAGTGGTTAAAATGTCTCTGCACGGTGTAAACGGTCGCGGGATCGATTTCAGGCCGAGGTAAGAGTTTTTCCTTTAAGTCTTTTATCTGTTTACAAAAAGTTTTTTCTGTACTTAAAACGTATTGTAATTAATAATCATGTATAACACTAGTTTACAACTTTACATTTTATTTCGAGATAAACGCAGAGACCAAATTTTTTTGATTAGTTTTGAGTTGCTGATCACGCTGAACAAATTAAAAAAAATTCCCAAAGAACCGTTCTGAAGATATTCGCAAAAATCCAGATTTTCGGCACTTCTTTTATAAAACCTAACAGATTTCAAAAACAATTAGACCAATAAACTTGTAACTTACACTATTTAAAAGGCAATAGATGCACCTTTCCGAAAAGCTTTTACTCGTTGTGATCGGGTCGCAATTAATGGAGGTACAACCTGTGAAAGCTCAAAAAAAGATTCATTTCTGGCGTTTTTTGTTATAGCTTGTTTTCATTTAATTAAAAAAAATACAAATAAAAATGTAATAATTATATTGTGCTTTCAGATCTAAAGGCCCTTTTGTTGTTAACAAGTTAAGGCCATATTTTTGCAAATGGAGTGCAAATTCTAGGAGATATGCATTTTTTTAGTGAAACAACCCATTTCCAAAAAATGCTTTTGAAGGCAAGTGGCCTGCTTCTGGTAGTTTGCTTTTTGACATATGAACAAAATAGGAGTATTTATTGTACATTAAGTAGTATACCTATACAGTATTTCAAATACATTTAAAGTACTTAAACAAAAATCGTAAAACCAAATCTGTGGAGCCTCTTTGAAGAAAATATGATTTTCGGTGAGCAACAACGCCAAAAAAAAAAAAGAAATGTTTAAGATCGGCAGAAGACTTTATTATTTGAACTTTTTCCCTCATGATGAGAAGAAACTTCCCGAACTTGCATCCAGCAATAGTCGCCTGCATTCCTTCATCCCAGAAACCTTTTGTTTACAAAAAACGCTTAAATTCTTGTCAGTGTCCACCCGGGGGCGCCATAATGTTTGCCTAATGCAAATGAGTATACTCATAGAAAGGAAAGAAAATTTATGTCAAAATTATACGAAATTTTACATTTTGTAATTTGTAATTAAATAGGAATGATCTGCAAGGGTATATAAGCTTTGGCTGGCCGAAGTTAGCTTAAATTTTTGTTTTTGTATATATTAGGTTTTAATTAATTAAATTGTTAAAATGTTGATAAAAAGATTTTATTAAAGTAATTGTAATTTCTTCCAATAATTTAAACATACCAATAATTGCACTTGAGCCTTATAAGCTTTTGGAATGCAAGAAGCACGGTTGGCCTAGTGGTTAAAATGTCTCTGCACGGTGTGAACGGTCGCGGGTTCGATTTTAGGCCGAGGTAAGAGTTTTTCCTTTAAGTCTTTTATCTGTTTACAAAAAGTTTTTATTTATTTATTTATTTATTTCGTCAACAGACTTCATGTCCTTTACTTGCTCCTTAACTAACTCTTAACTAGTTACTAAATCTAGAAAAATATAATAACAGTGCTTTCTTATTGCTATCCCTGGACGAACTTAGGTCCAATCGCATGCTAAGTGGCATACTGTTGAAAAGATGTAAAGCTCTGTAAATAGGCTCATTTAGAGCGTAATTCGTTCTATGTGTAGGGATAAAAAAAGGTTCAGTCGTTCTTAGAGCCCTACTAGGCACGGATAAGCTAATAATATTTAGCAAAATAGGGCAATCAATTTTGCCGGAAAGTAAGTCTAATATAAAAAGCAGTGCAATTACACTCCTACGATCTTGTAATGTTGCAAGCTGTACACCTAGCAGCATAGGAAGGAGTGGGATCACGGAACCGGAGGCTTTGCAGGGCGAAACGTAGCAAAAGCTTTTGCACTCGCTCTACCCGACGAATATACACAAGTCCAGTCGGATTCCAGACAAATGCCGCATATTCTAATTTAGAACGCACAAATGAGAAGAATAGGGTAAGCTTAGTGTATGGGTCAGAGAAGTGAGTTGTGTTGCGCCTAATGAATCCGTACATGGCATATGCTTTAGGAATGATGTAGTTAATATGTTCAACAAAGAGAAATTTAGAATCAAAAACAATTCCTAAATATAGGCACTCGTTTTTTGTGGCAAGGAGATGAGCATTAATTGAATACGAGCAGATATCATTGTTTATACGCTTGCTGTATCTTACTAAAAAGCATTTTGAAAAATTTAAGGGAAGCATATTTCGGGAGCACCAATTACCTAATCTATTTAAGTCATTCTGGAGGAGTAGACAGTCTACAGTTGAATTAACGGACTTGAATAATTTGAGGTCATCTGCAAATAATAGAAACTCAGAGTCATGTATGGAGTTACTTATATCATTTATAAATAAAATGAATAGAAAGGGCCCCAAAGCACTTCCTTGAGGGAGGCCAGACGTTGCCACATACGGGTTCGAAAAAACTCCAGTATTTTCCACTCTGTATTCTCTATTGGTTAGGTAGGACCTAATCCAATCTAAGATTAGAGAGTGGAATCCCATTTTTTGAAGCTTAGCTAATAAAGCAGTATGACAGACTTTATCAAAGGCTTTGGCAAAGTCAGTATAGACTACTTGGTGATGATTCACAAACGAATTTATGCAGAAGTGATTGAAGGTTGCTAAATTAGTGGTAGTCGATCGTCCTGGCATAAATCCATGCTGTTAGGGGTAATAGTGCGGCCCACAAGAAAGTTTAGCTGCCTAGCCACAATGCGCTCAAACATTTTTGAAATGTTGCTCAGCTTGGCAATTGGTCTGAAATTAGATATGGAACTTTTTACACCTGATTTGAGAATTGGGGTCACTGTAGCTAACTTCCATCTATGAATGAACATACCACTGGAGAGGGACTTGTTAAAAAATATTTTGAGGGGGTCACATAGAACATCAATACAATTTTTTAGGATAAAGGGAGAAAGGCCGTCGCAATCCATACGTTCTGAATCATTAAAGCTCGCGGCAGCAATATGGCAGTCAAAGTCTGACACATTTAGATTTCCTATATTTAATAGGGAGTCGATGGAAAGAAGCGTTTCATTATCATTCCAAGACGAAGTTGGCTCGAAATTGGGTGAAAAAAATTTAGCAAACAAGTTAGCAACCTCCAAGTCCGAGGAAGCCAATTCACTATTAAGAGACATGTGGGAAGGAATGTTCGATGTTCTTCTTTTGGAGTTTACAAAGTGCCAGAAGGATTTGGGATTCATACGTAATTTACTTTCAACATCTGACAAATATTGGCTATAACGAAATTTGTTTAAGAATTCGAATTCACGCTTGTGCAGCTTGTATCTTTCAAGATCGGCAGGGTCACCGCTCTCAAGGTAACGCTTGTAGAACTTATTACGGAGATTTTTGTATTTTTTGAGCCCCCGCGTATACCAGGGTAGTTTATAAGAACTTTGAACTCTTTTTTTAGCATACCTACTAATGATAAGAGAAAGCATATAAATAAAATGATTATAGCTATCAACATTAGCATGCGAAAGGCTATCGACCAATTAATATTAGAAATATCATTTCGAATAGAATTTAAATTATTAGCACTTATTACATTAAAGGTGTGAGTGATTTGTTAGCTGAATAAATATGACATGTTATTAATAGTAATAAAGGCTGATGATGGGCATCACACTCTGAGAGTCGAATATTACTACAACTTAATTTTGTTCCTAAATCCGGGCTAATAAAAATTAAATCTAAAAGCCTATTTAACTTATTGAATATACTGTTAATCTGAACTAAGCCCATACTAAAAAGATCCTCAATTAGTAGAATTTCATTAGGCAGATGCACATTACTGGGAATCATACTTGAAGAATCTTCATCCTGCACCCACACCAGCGATGACAGATTGAAATCACCCAGAACGCACATAAACTGGTGATCTTCCAAATCCTGATGAATACGAGCAATGTTGTCCACATGAGCCTTGTATAGCTCGAAACTGCTGCATGGGGGTATATACTATACCACCAAAAAGATTGTGTCCAAGGGTCCCGAGAGCGATACGCAAATTTGATCCAGAAGAGAATCTTCATTTGCTAGCCGTACAGATGTACACCGCAAGTTGCGCCGCACAGCAACTAGGACGCCTCCACCTCTAGCGCATTGCGTTTTTATAGAATCCCGATCTTTGCGGAAAACATGATATAGTTTAGGATCGAAAAATTCATTGTCATAAAAATCCATGTTGAGCCAAGTTTCAACAAGGACAATTACATCAAAATCACAATTTGAAGTTGCCAAGAAGAGAGACTGCGATTTGGTGCGCATGCCAGCAATATTTTGGAAATAGATACTGAAAGATGTATTGTTAGGGCTTGCCTTTTCGATCTGGACTTCACTATCAATGATGTTCTCCGCTACAGGGCACACGTCCGCCGAAGACCTATCCAGCAAAGTCCCACAACTTCCTTGGGGTTTACACAGAATCTTAAGAATTGTTGTAGTGCGGATAAAAATTGGGAGCTGATCGTCAATGCATGGGTTCGAAATGCAATCCATAGAGTCGTATCCGAAAGATTGCGATGAAGTTGCAGAGAACCAAGTAATAGGGAGCGATGGCCGAACTCTTAAGTCCTGAGAGAGCGCCCCATTGAAGAGAAGTAAATCCAGACCAGATGATGATAGCGAGCCAGAGTCTCCTAGAACTTACAGATGACGGTGTTGAAGAGAGTTTCCAAATATGGCCCCGAGAGAGAGCGCAGCAACTCTTAAAGCAGCTGGCGAAAACAAAGAATGTTGCTGCGTACGGTGCATTGAAAGCATGGCGATAAATGATGAACGTGTGATAATAAAGAGCAATTGCCATGGGCGAATGTCGCACAAAGCGGACAACGAAAGCTCCAGCTGACGTTGTTGTTGGTTTATCGTTGAAGAGCGCACGCCAACAAAGAGTGCACTGAGAGAGGCAATGAGTCCAGATGACCGGCTAATGCAACCAGCAGCTGGAGAAACCAACGACTGCTGATATTGTGAGAACGAAGCAAGATGAGGTGTATCGGAAAAATGTCCCGTAAAAACATCGACCCCAGTGGCGCCGATTATTGGCATATTTTGAGGCTGATGATTGTTGATTATCCAAGTCCAGAATTTTATCATCAACAATTGGCCTATCCCTGTGTATGAATCAGCTAAATTTGATCGAATTGGGCCAGAATTCATCACTATACACGGCCTGAAAGTGTTGCTCTGGTATCCCCAGCTTAAAGTTCACGAATTGCAGTGAAGAGACGTCCACACCGTTTTTTACTAACGGCTTGCAGATTATGCTGGCTAAAACCACGCCTAGCTTGGTCGCAACATATTCACACACCGTTTCTGACTTGACGTGAGCTTTGAATCTGCCAAAATGCAAAAATTTATTGCTCGGCACAACTTCGAGTTGCTCACAGCTAGCAGCCTGACCAACTATGTGCCTTTTGTTCCTATGATTCTTCTTATGGTTTTTAGCAATAACCGGTGCAGGGGGAAGGGGTACCGGGTCCGCACAGTCCGCCTGACGGGCAGCCAACGGGGCTGGAGCTGGAGCCAAGGGTTTCACCACTTTTTTACGCTGACTGACATTAGGATTATCAGTAGCCATAGTAGGAAAGGCCTTTAAAAATTTGGAATTTAAATCATTGAAGAGACTCTTTAGGGCCTGAAGTTCTTCCATAACTTCTCCGATTTTAGAGCGTGAATCATTGCCCACAACACAGCTGTCACATTGCCACAATAGATTGGGCATATAGGTAAGAATTTTAATTGCCTCATCTGGCAAATCAACACAAGCTGTGTGAAATGTACGGCGACAAAGAGAAGCGCAGCGAACCGCCTCAAAACCACGAAGCTGTGCAGCTGTAACTTCAGCTTTGCACTCGGAACACGAATAGAAGTCCATAGCGAAGGAGAAACGCGTCTGAATGCAACGAAAGCTGATCAGAGACTGATCTGTACTTAAAACGTATTGTAATTAATAAACATGTATAATCAATGTGAATTTTAATTTGATAAATTTATATTAATCGTATCCTGAATACGATTGTCATTAAAACAAGAAAAACAAGGGAGAACGCTATAGTCGGGTGCCCCGACTATCAGATAGCCGTTACTCAGCTAAAGGGAGTGCGAGGGAGATGGACATATAAAACTTTGATCAGGCATAACTTTTTAACAAATGGTCCGATTTTAAAAATTTCTACATTTCGATAGGTATTGATAAACACAACAAAACTGCATATTTACTTTTCCAAATTCTTTAAAGGTGTGGGCGCGAGACAAAGACAAACACACACATAAAATCGTTTAAGGCGATTGTGGGCGTTAGAGGGGGCGTGGCCCACAGCCCACTTGCGCTGCGTCGGAAGCCCAAGAATATGTGTGGTTAATCCCAACTTTCTAGCTTTTGTAGTTTCCGAGATCTCAGCGTTCATACATGGATTTTAGAAAAGCTTACCGTAAATTCAAGAAAATTATTTACCATAATGCGGTTATTTCACGACATTGTTCGGCTTATTCATTAAAGCAATTTTTTCTCTGCCTATTCAATTTTACGTAGGCGCGAGCAAGACAGATGTATATCAGCTGCAATGAGCAATTAATGAGCAAAATTGTAAAAACCGATGGGTACTTCTGGTATTTTAAAATACCTCCATACGGTACTACTTGGACATTTAGCAATGAGCAAAATGTAATCAAAAAAGTACATTTTTGCAATACAAAACAAGAAAGAACGCTATAGTCGGGTGCCCCGTCTATCAGACACCCGTTACTCAGCTAGAGGGAGTTCGAGGGAGATGGAGATATAAAACTTTGATCGCGCATAACTTTTTAATAATTGAATAATTTCTTCTACATTTCCATAGGTATTGATAAACACAATAAAACTGAATTTTTACTTTAAATCTTTAAAGGGATGGTCGCCAGACACCTTTTTTAAAATCGTTTAATGCAATTGTGGGCGTTAGAGGGGGCGTGGCAATCTTCTAGCCTTTATAGTTCTCGAGATCTCAGCGTTCATCCGGGCGGACAGAAAGACGGTCAGACAGACATGGCTAGTTCTGCTCGGCTAATGATCCTGATCAATAAAAAAGCTTACTTCTCCCTGTTACATACTTTTGCACATACTTTCGCGCACTGGGTGAATACCAACGGACAACAAAACAACAACTGAGCATACACCTGTTGGGCTTTGACTCGCCGGCCGCTCTTTATGTTAACGAGCAGCTTTCGAGAGATAATTTCATTATCTTTAAAGAAGCCATGCGCTTAAAGAAGAAGAAATCTCTTGCTGCTGTATCTACGCGCCGTGGGATTGTGCACGTGAAGTGCAGTGAGAGAGTTGACATACACGTTATTCAGCAGCTTGAAGAGCTTTCAGCGATCTCCGCTGCTGAGTCAGCTCTCTCCGTCTCCGGATCCAGTGCCCTGCTTGCCGAAGGTACCTCTTATGTCCAAAATAGCTTTCGTCAATAACATCTCCTATCCAGTTGAACTCTTTAAAAGTATAGTTTTTAAGAGTAATTCTAGCATTCTATTGTAATCTCTCTTATCTAAATCTAGCTTGTGCCTTCTCAATTCATATGTGCGTTTCCCAATTTTCCGTATATCTTAATATTAATGCAGGTCAATACAAATAATGCAACAGCGAGCAGTCTGCTTGGAATTCTATGTAAACAGAAAGTGGGGTTAATGGTTATCCACCTAAATGCTCAAAGCCTGGTCAGAAAAATGGATGAGTTTAGGAAACTATTTGTTGGTTCAAATGTTGATGTGGACTGTGTTTCAGAAACATGGTTTGTCAGTGGCTATAGTGATGTCCCTTTTGAATGTGATGGTTATGTATTGCACAGATCCGACAGAGTAAGCCACGCAGCCATTTATGAAAGCAACAAATACACTTCGAAACTTATTCAATCAAATCCGATTGATAGCAGAGTTGTATATATATTTTTAGATCGTAGATCGTCGTTTTAAATCAAAAATTATAATCTGTTGCATTTATAGACCTCATCGAACGACCGAATATAATGAGCTCACACAGGCTGGAATCTTAACAAAGAACAAAATGTGCAGAATGATTTTAGATCTCTTGGACTAAACTTGGTTAACTTCAACTTACCCACCCATTTCACAAGCACATGCAGCTCTTTGTTAGATGTTTTCTTTGTTAGTGATCCGTCCAAAATCCTTCACTATGATCCGATCGAATCGATTTAGCGTCGCTTGTGAACGGTTGTGTTTACTTTTGTGCTCTAATTTTTTTGTGTTTTTCAGTGATTTTTTGCGAGTGTCTTGCGTTTGTTTATTAACAAAGCTTAGCCTAACAACTGTGTTAATGTTTTTAAATAAATCTCCCAATAAACGGGTACATGGTTATAGTTATTTTAACGTTTCTATTGGATTTGTTTAATCGCTTGTCTTTGTTAGTGTAAATTACACTCACTAAACTTGCTAAAACTCTTGTAATCTCTTTCCCTATCTCCCGCTCTCACTCTCTGAGAGCTTGCTGTACTTCTAATTTCTCTCTCTCTTGCTTGCTTGCTTGCCTTACATTTGTAACTGTTCGTGCGTATAGTTGTTGGTGCCCCACAAGCCACGCTCAGTCGATAGAAGATTTTTTCTCTCGCGCTCTCTTGCTTATAATTAAAAACGCGATCTCGCGCTCTTATACTTTTCGTTGTTTTGTGTCTTTGCCGTTTTGGAATTTGAATTTGAATTTCCTATTTCTTTGAATAACCTTTTTTTTCTTTATAGTGGCTCTTATCTGTACCAAGAAAAGTTGTTCTCTTCCGATGTCAACTAAAGATTCTTTTATTATCTGCTGGCTCTGCGAATCGGTCATGCACGTCAAATGTGCAGAATTTACTGGCAGAGTTAAAGACTTCATTGAAATGCATACCGGTCTCATGTGGGCATGTGAGTCCTGCAAGGAAATGACAGTCGAGATGAGTAGCTTTATGAGGCAGACTCGAGACGGTCTATTGAACCTTTCACGAGTTTTTAAACAGCTCAATGACGGGTTCAATTCTGTTTGTGAACAATTTAATAATAATAATTATTATTAACCGAGTCGCCTAAACGCAAAAAAGCCAGCTCAGGGGCCGTGAAACAGAACAAAATACTGCACACGGTAGGTGCAGCAGTTCCTGTCAGCACAGGGGTAAGCGAGCCAACTGTGCCTATGGAAACAGCCAGTTCCGGAGGTGACCCGGTTTCTGACAGCCAACCTGAGGCACAGAATTCGGTGCTGACTGTACCTATTGATACAGTAGGAACCGCTTCTGGGTCCCAGACGAGCGAGGTTCAGGGTCGTAAAAAACTGTCGGTTGTTCCACATAGGAAGCCACTATTCGTATCTAGATTTACCCCAGATACAACATCCGAGGATGTTTTGGAATTTATTCGTGAAAAATTCCCATCCGAGGACATTGCCGTTGAACAATTTCGTTTTTCTTACGCTCGTAGGATATCATCTTTTAAAATATTTGCTCCGCCTGATGTGTTTAAAGAACTTTTTTCTGAAAGCTTTTGGCTTAATGATATAACGGGCCTCCCATGGTGCCAAAAAACTGAAAAGTTTATTTTTGGCATACCAAAATGTTAGAGGACCTAACATGAAGCTACCCAACTTTATGCTGACTCCGCGGCATTTACGGACGATATCCTGGCATTTACAGAAACTTGGCTGAAACCAGAGATAACCGACTCTGAAGTTTTGTCAAACAGCTTTAATACCTATAAAACCGATCGCCTTTACGTAGGGGAGGGGGTGTTCTCATCGCCGTTACCTCTACCCTAAATTCGGAGAGAATTCACTCTCATGTCCCCAATGACATAGAATTTGTTAGTGTAAAAGTTTCCCTGGAATCCTTGTCTATTTTTGTTACATGTTCTTATATTCCACCTGGCTCTGACTTAATAGTTTATGAACAACATCTATCTGCTATTAAATCTATTCTATCCTCTCTTTCCAACAGAGACCTTTTAATTGTTTTGGGTGACTTAAATTTCCCTGATATTTCTTGGTCCCCTTCTACTGACTCACTTGTCGCTATTCCCTTATCCGCCCATGTTTTTGTGGATGGCCTTACAGCAAGTTAGCTTTATACGAAATTCATTAAATAGACTGTTAGATCTTGTGTTTGTTTCAGAGCCGTCTGAAGTCACGGTATCTAGAATGGACGCTCTTGAGGTACCAGAAGACCGATACCATCCAACAATGGAATTGACATTTGGCCTCCCCTACCTTGATACCCTCTCTCCTTTAGTTTCTCCAACTAAAATGAGATGCTTTCGTAAATGTGACTATAATAAACTAAACTTAATGATTTCGCAATATAATTGGACAGATTTTTATAACTGTATGGACATCGAAAGTGCCACCGAACTTTTCTATAGCGTTCTAAACACTTTTTTTTAATGAATGCGTTCCTGATAGGCTTTCTCCAAGGCCGAACAGGCCCCCCTGGTTTACAAATGCGCTTCAAAGACTTAAAAATCTTAAAACAAACACTTATAAAAAGTATAAAAAATCGGGTAAGCCATCCGATTTTTCGAAATAAAAATCTTAAAACAAACACTTATAAAAAGTATAAAAAATCGGGTAAGCCATCCGATTTTTCGAAATATCTGGTGGCTCGATCTGGTTTTAATGTTCTTAACAGTCATTGCTATTCTCTGTATTTAAATCGTTGTAAATTTGAATTTTCAAATGATCCGAAGCAGTTTTATAACTTTGTTAACGCTAAACGTAAGTCATCGGCTTTGCCTTCATCGGTTCGTTTTAACTCAATGGAGGCATCGACAGATTCTGAAATTGCTGATTTATTTGCCGACTTTTTCCAAACCACTTACAGCTCCTCTCCATGGTCAAAATCAATCTACCCTAATCCCTTAAATAGGGCAAATTGTATTTTACCGAAAGTTCTCTCTTAAGAGATTTAACAACAACAACACCTACTTATTCTCCCGGTGCTGATGGACTTTCTGGTGTGTGCTTAAGTTTTGTGCACAAACCATTTGCAAACCTATTCTTAAACTTTTTCATTTGTCTATTTCATCATCAGTTTTTCCAACTATCTGGAAGGACTCTTTTATTATTCCACTTCACAAAAAGGGTGCGAAGGCGGATGCCCAGAATTATAGAGGTATTTCTAAATTGTCGGCAATTCTAAAAGCCTTTGAACGTATTATCACTTCTCATTTGCTACATTTATGTTCCTCGCTAATATCACCGTGTCAGCATGGTTTCGTTAAGCGAAGATCGACTACCACCAACCTACTTGAATTGTCATCTATTGTAATAACCGGATTTAACAATAATATGCAGACCGACGTTATATATACAGATTTTAGTAAAGCCTTTGACTCTGTTAACCACTCTCTTCTTTTATTCAAACTAGACTTGCTTGGGTTTCCATGTAATCTTTTAGCATGGATTTCAAGTTATTTGAATGGGAGGACTCAGCGGGTTATATTTAAGAAGGCTGCATCTAAAATGATCCACGTGACATCTGGAGTGCCCCAGGGTAGTCATTTGGGCCCTTTGATGTTTACTTTGTTTATTAACGATCTTCCCTCTATCATAACAAATTCTCGTGTACTAATGTATGCTGATGATGTTAAGCTTTGTTTGACATACAACAATATAGAGTCTGGTTTCCGCTTACAATCAGACATTGATAATTTTCAAGTATGGTGTGAGTATAACCTCTTAAATTTGAACTGCCTCAAATGTAATGTAATGTCCTTCCACAGGGGTACTCCTACGTTTATAAGTTATTTGCTTTAGAACTTGCCACTTGACCCTATATATATAGTAAATGATTTAGGCGTTCTTCTGGACGCGAAGCTTAGGTTTGACTGCCACATAATGTTGACTGTTAACAAAGCTAGGAGTGTTCTTGGGTTTATAAAGCGTTGGTAAAAAGAATTTGACGACCCTTATATAACCAAATTATTATTTACCTCCCTTGTCCGTCCTATATTGGAATATTGTTCTTCGGTTTGGAGCCTACAATACCAAGTGCACATTGACCGTATAGAGTCGGTACAAAAACAATTTCTTCTTTTTGCCCTTCGTAGTTTGAATTGGGATCAAAGCGTAAGGCTACCTTCCTACCAGAGTAGATTATTATTGCTTAATTTACCGACACTTGCAAATCGTAGAAAAATGCTTCGTACTATTTTTATGCATAATCTTATAAGAGGTGATATTGACTCTGTAGAACTTGTAGCGTGGACTCCACCATAGGAGGAACGGATTCCAATGTGGCCCATAACACAGCCAACGTGATCAACACTGTTAAAATAATAGATCACAAGGACGACATACAGGATGTCAACCAGAACCTTAAGATCGTCATCGGTATATTTGTTTTCGTGACCATCTTAAAAATGGTCAAAAAGAAAACAAGCGATCTGTACAAGGACGCCGGGACCAAAAACGCGCACTCGAGCAGGTGGTATGCCGCCAAGCCTAAAAACAGTAAAAGTGCAGAAAAGGCCTGATACCAAAAATACAATAAGCAGTGACAAAGAAAAGAAAAATAAATGCATTAATTGCAAACAAAAGTGAAGCAAAAACAAACTTAAATTGTGAACTCATGCATTTATGAATGCAAGTGCAAAAGAAAAGAGAACAGCAATTAAAAGTGCAGTGACATTGGAGACGCCGCTGCCCGCAACCCAATCATCAAACTAGACGTGTGCCGCCGTGGGATATACGTACATACATGCATGGACATACATACCTATATAGATATATACAATAAGTGATTGTGCTTAAGAGAAGGAGTTTTTTTTTTGTGTTATAGTGTTTGCACGTATATATACATATATGTCTCTAATGTCTTCAAAAGCCCAGAATCCAGCGCGTCGAGATCTCACCGCTGCTGACGTGTGCACCCTGTACGGGTGGTAAATTCGATACTCTCCGCTAACAAACTTTGTTGGTCAATTAGAAATAAACTCATATGTATTCTCCATAATAATATTACTCATAAATGGCACTAGCCAATATTTTATTCAATAAATTTGTAATGTGAAAACGAGCTTAAATCATGCTGTGCTAAGTTTTCAAGCGGGGGGGTTGCTGACGCGATACGTGGAGTAGGGTAAGAATAATGACATAACTTTTGACGGACAACCTTGACAATAGGGGATCGTATTGCGCGGCCCGCGACGATCCATTTGGAGCACGATTGTGTGAAGGAGAGGGAATGTGGCCGAAACATTGCCCGATCGTATTACGATCAAGCAAAAGCTTAGCTTGTGGAGCAATGTAGACTGATGACCGACGGACTTTACAACTCTTACTACTTTTCAGGCATCTTTAATATTTATTCTCGTTATGTTGGAGAGGAGAAAGGCTTACCAAGAACCCACCCCATCCGGCGAGCTTATGCCGGCAAAATTGGTGCCTGAACATCGGATGTCTTTCCTTCGGCCCAAGTCCTTTCAGGACTAGGGCACTAATATGCCCACGTAACAGAATTGGCGCCCAACGCGAACGGAGGACTATTTCATATTCCTTAAGGACAAGGGTTTTAAGTAGATTAGCACGTGCTTATTAATTTGTTTTTATTTTAAAAAAAAATTGAGTTCAAAAGTCCCCAATTTCTGCGACAGTCAGAATTGAGCGGCCACTCGGTCAGAACTTTGTCTCAGAATAGAGGTATGACTTTAGGATATTGCATTATATTTTTTTTTTTTTTGTAGAATCATAGGTATCCTTTGTTTCTTTCATAAGGAAGTTACTTAAAATTTCCAGCGGGAGATATGAGGTTTTCGTTTATAATATTATATAACTATGTGCCGACTGACATTTATTTTAAAATTAACGTAAATACAATTTAGATGTGCTTTTTGGACGACGCTACACGACGTACTAGGCGAAGCCCGGTCGGTTGATAGGCTCGTTTCCAGAAAGAGCAGGAGCGCAGACGTTACGATAACGCATTTAGCCATTGCGGTGCGGATCTATTGTGCGATTGTCGATCCAGGACAGAAAAGGTGGGTGGGGGAACTGACAGGAAACGTAAAGCCGACGCTACACGACGTACTAGGCCAAGAGTCTGGTCGTTTGATAGGCTCGAGTCTTAACGGCATCCTTTGACATATTTGGGCGGGGACGTAT
The DNA here is from genome assembly GCA_035046095.1 of Drosophila pseudotakahashii. Classification (NCBI taxonomy): domain Eukaryota; kingdom Metazoa; phylum Arthropoda; class Insecta; order Diptera; family Drosophilidae; genus Drosophila; species Drosophila pseudotakahashii. The sequence goes on along the minus strand of JAWNOE010000112.1, from coordinate 260,644 downwards.
TTTAGTTTCTCTGGCCGACGCTACACGACGTACTAGGCTAGATGGTCCGGTCGTTTGATAGGCTCGAGTCCAGAGAAATAGGAAAACTGCTGTGGATCCCGAGAATGATCGGTCGTCAGATAGCAGCAGGTTGTGGAGCCCGAGAATGATCGGTCAAATAACCTGATTTCCGACGACTGGCGGGAGGGGGATTTCGGACAGACTCCTACATATGTTAGAAACATAAATAACACACACATGTCATAAGTGTTATTTACACGACGTGTTATTAACACGACGTGTTTTTTACACAGCGTGTTTTTAACACATGGAGTTTTTGACATTAAAGTGTCAGAATTATATGTTAAACTGAAAAATGCACGCTTTTCTAGAGTATAAGAATTCATATATGCTTTAAAATGGTTAAAACTAACATATAAGATAGCAATGATATTTTAGTTTTTTCTTTTTCCCTTCGACTCGTTAATGTCGTGAAATGTAATTTTCATTTGTGTTAAAAACACATTGTGTAAAAAACACGTCGTGTTAATAACACGTTGTGTAAAAAACACAAGTAAGCTGTGTGTGTTAACAATTATTTTTCACATTTTAACACTTTTGTTTTTGACACACATGTGAACTACTTTGCTCACACCGTAAAATACACTTTTACATGTTTTTAACATGTGTGTTAAATTCCGAACCCTGAGCCAAAGGGACGCTCAAGTATGCTCCCACAGTATGAGGCCAACCCGACAAGCAGTTTAGAAGCTGCCGAGAGAAGAGAGCAGATAATGCGATCGGTGATTAAGCAAAATAATGAGACACAGGTAGCCATGCAAGCGCAGATAGAAGCGTTAAAGGCGCAAGTAGTGGAACTGCGATCCTCACAATCCATGAGGGTGGAGCAGCCAGTATTACCACCACCACCTCGGTTTCCGGCACACCCATCGGACAGTTTCTTGTGTTACCAAGAGACGCCGCCTCTCGAACCGCTTTCGGAGGAGACTCTCAACAGCCAGAGGCATCGGCTTCAAGACCCCCGGCGCCCCGACACATCCCAACACCACCAATCCCGAAATAACGGCCCGGACACAAGTTATCCACGACACCCAGAGTACGACCGATGCCCCGGATTCCAGGCGTCGAAAGGAGTCCGACTAGACAAATAGAATCTGAAGTTAGATGAAAACAGCCGCAGTATGACGGTCGAAAGTTTCTTGTTCCGCATCGAACGGTTACAAGAACTTTATGGAATAGACCAGCGACAAGTGTTCCGAGAATTCCATAGCTTGTTGGCAGGAGTTGCCAGCAAGTGGTATTGGCAGCTGATGGAAGATCGAGCCGAGGACTACGAGTTTGACTACTACTCGTTAACCAGGGAAATGAAACGCGCTTTTTCCTCCTCCGGGAGTGACTTGATGAAGATCAAGGAGTTGATGGAGCGGCGACAAGGGCAAAACGAATCTTTTAGCGACTATGTATCTGATATGCATAACTTGCATTTCCGATTGCAGAACAAGCTAGAAGAAGAGAAATTTGTGGAGCTTATCAAGGACAATCTAAATGCCCAGATGGGAAGCTTGTTGCTGACATTCCCGATTAGGTCGCTAGCGGATCTGAAAAAGGAAGGACTTAGAGTGGACCGCTGGTTAAGGAGTAACGGCAGGGCCGCGCGAAGCAGGCCGGTCAGTGAACTCGAGGATTATCAAACACCACAGGATTTTCCGGACGCTGTGACTGTGGAAGAATTTAACCAGAAGCGAAGAGACACCCGATCGGGACTAGAAAACGGACAGGGATGCCGAGGACCACTCCACGAATTAGTCTGCTTTAAATGCGGGAAATCAGCGGACTTCTATAGAAAACATCCAAAAAAAGATCCCTGCCTTACGAGATTCCATGACGCCACCTGCCGATTGTGTGAGAGGATCGAAGGCGATGCAGACGCTAACCCAGCGATAACCCATAGCCATAACCCTACCCGCCAAACTGAACAGGGCACAGCGGAATTATAGCATAACAAAGCTCGAATGCTATGCCGCCCTTCCTAGCATCACCAAATTCCGCGCTTACGTAGAAGGCATGCCGTTCAAAGTGATCACCGATCATGCTAGTCTAAAATGGCTGATGAGTCAAAAGGATTTATCCGGCAGATTAGCACGATGGAGTCTGAAGCTGCAAGCGTTCGACTTTACCATCGAACATCGTGAAGGAGCACTTAACGTCGTACCCGATGCCCTCTCACGAGTGTATATGGACGAGCTACAGAAAGAGAAAGCAGAGGAACAGGATGTCCAGATAGACTTAGACTCACCAGCGTTCCAATCCCCGGAATATGTAAAATTGGTGCACGCAGTAAACCAGAATGAGGGGAAAATCCCAGACGTACAAACAACGGACGGCTTTGTATACAAGCGGATAGGGTTCAGCTCGGGGGATGCCGTCGATGAAACCAGAGCATGGAAGCTCTGGGTACCCGCCGAGCTGCGATCTGAATTAGTCTGGAGAGCACATCATGCCATGACCGCAGGGCATGGGGGTTTGCACAAATCCCTAGCCAAACTGAGACAGTTTTACTACTGGCCAGGGATGGCAGTAGATGTGCAAAAGGTAGTGAAAGAGTGCGAAGTCTGTAAGATCAGCAAGACCACCAATAAAAATATCCGACCACCCATGGGAGAACAAAGGGTCACGGAACGGGCTTGTCAAAGGTTGTTTATCGACTTTCTGGGGCCGTATCCGAGAACCAAAACTGGGAACTCGGTGATTTTTGTATGCCTCGATCACTTCTCCAAATTTGTCTGGCTGCAGCCTATGAGACATGCCGTGGCATCAGAAGTAGTCAAATTCCTCGAGACCCGAATTTTCCATCAGTACGGAGTACCCGAATACATACACTCTGACAATGGAAAACAATTTGTGTCTCAAATGTTTGCCGAGCTAATGAACCGCTACGGTATTCGACACGTGAGAACGGGGCTCTATTCCCCGCAAGCGAATGCAGCGGAGAGGGTAAGCCGATCGGTGCTCCAAATTTTGCGGGCAACAATTGCATCGGATCAGCGAAATTGGGATAACCAGCTAAGCCGAATAGAATGTACCCTTAGGAGTGGCCGACACGAATCGATAGGCATGGAACCCTACTATGCCATGTTTGGGACACAAATGGTGACACACGGTACTGCATACCCCATCTTAAGGAAACTGGGTGGAATCCAGACTGGAGACCCAGAGATAAGCCTACCGGATAAAATGGATCTTATCCAACAGAAAGTGAGCCAGGGACTAAACAAGACCCATGAACGGGCAGAAAAGGCCTATAACACCCGCAGCAAACCGGTGGAATTTTCCGTTGGACAAGTTGTCTATCGAAAAAACTACCGGCAGAGTAACAAAGCGGAGGGATACAATGCCAAGCTCGGCCCGAATCGGGTTCGCTGTGTTGTACTTCAGCGCAAGGGCAAGGCGTTATACGAGCTGGGAAATGTCGGTGGGAAGAGTGTTGGCATATTCCATGCCAAAGACCTCTATTTCGCTTGGACTCCCTCTGGTTGAAATTCGAGGATCAGTCCCATTTCAAGAGAGGGAAAAGCTCGGAACGTCGGAATTGGACTAGGGAACATGGAATCCGGGAGAGCGGGTCCGCTATATAAACCTCGGCAAGGGGACTGCTGTCATTCAGCATGATGAAGACCACTCTAGAGCAGCAACAAGGAATTACCGAGACCGCTCGTAAGGTGCAAGCCTTACTGGGGTCTATCGAAGAATGGGACCACCGCGTGACGGTGGTCTCCAACAAAATAAAGGAGGCGCATGGCAGCATGCGTAGAGACTTCCACTGCTTCCAGCAGCTGTGGACGGAAGTCCAGGAATTCAGGAAAGAAGAGCCGGACCGGCGAAATAAGAGACGGATTTCCCGTTGTAAACGCCTTATCCGGCAACGTCTGGACTACGAGGAGTATGTATGTATGTTTCTGTCCAGCGACGGAAAGTTTTTTTCAGATAACCTCTATGCACAATAGTCCCATCAAAAAACCCCACCAACATAATTATCCGTATAGGCCTATAATTAATAGTCTGACAATAGCCCGGTTAGAGCACTCGGATGAACATGAGACTCTCGGTTCAGGAGTGGGTCGAAGCCACACGTTTAAGGGCGCCTGAATAAATAGAAAAGAAAAACAAAAACACCAATTCTCTGGTCGTACGAAGATTCCTTTTGCGAAGTCATTCCATGCGTGTCCGTATCGATCACTTCGATTTATTTGATGGAGAAAGATGCACGTAGAAAAACCACAACTGATCTCAAGGCAAAGGGAGGGGGGCAATCGACACATTGACTCACTGAAAACAAGCAAAGGAATGCGAAAGCGATCTGTACAAGGACGCCGGGACCAGAAACATGCCCTCGAGCAGGCGATATGCCGAGTCTAATCAAAGTGAATGGGCAAAAGAAGCCCAAACCCAAAACAATAAACAGTGCAAAAGCAAAAACAATAAATACTATAATTGCAAACAAAAGTGAAGCGAAGAAAACATAAAAAATTTGTGAACTCAGGCATTTATGGATGCAAGTGCAAAAGAAGACAACAATTACAAGTGCAGTGACATTGGAGACGCCGCTGCCTGAGACCCTACCGTAGGAACTGACGTGCGCCGCCGTGGGATCTACATACATACATGCATAAACATACATACATACATATATATATATATACAACTAGCAATACCCGAATACCCAATCCGCTTCTATTTGCAAATCACTTCTTGCTCTAGATAGTAACCTGATTTTAATATATTTCAGAATTTTAATTAATATCCAAGTAAAATCCCGCCCAACCTTAGCTGAGCACCACAGTAAACCCACCTAATATTTTACCATAACCCCTAACCATAACTATCCTTTCCTTTATACCGCCTTAACCCCACCTGTCTCTCACCCCAGGCACACTTTTTTAACACCCTAATGCAGTTTTCACTTTTTCCTCGCCTTAACTCCAGTATAACCCATCCATATTCAGCCTTCACGCCAAAAAACCATTATTTTAACCACCTTTCTCCACCATAGCACCATTTCTTTCTTTCCTTAGCCAACAATTTTCCCACTCTAGTCTAGAGTCAAGAAAAAAATGTTTCCTTGCTTAAAACCCACTGTAATTCTACTTAAACATCACTTTTTCTTGTTTCTCATCTACATTTATCACCTTCACCCTTTCTTTACATTACCTGTTAGCGTCACCCTAATCTAGCAATTACCGCCTTAGCCACAACTTAACCCCGCATTAACCACACTTTATTCCCACCTTAACCCAATCGTTTTGGTATCCTAAATCTATCATTTTGGTCAGCTGAATTAAAGGAAAAACAAACAGAGTGCTGCAAATAAACCCTCGAAAAACCTTAAAAACTTGAAAAAATATTGAAAATAACACACAAATACCTATAGTACGCTACGGCCAACATGGTTTAACCGAAAAACGGATCCAATCGCAGGATCGGTGGGTTAAAAGTAAATTAAGTGCCCCCATGTCGGTTGGGGCTCAACAGCTGGGTTAAAATAATTCCGATAATAAAAGAAAACTAAAACATGGCGCACTAACTCTTTTGGGTTTAAACTGTAAGTAAATGCATATGAACGTATGTATGGATATTTATGTAAACTGTAAGTAATTCGATCTAAAAGTCAAGATTTAGCAATGTTTAAAGTTTCCTGTTAGTCTTTTGGAGACACATTTTTCAAACAATTTCCTTCTTGCGCCCATCCTCTATAACACAATTTATGACCAATTCTTTCAAAACTTGTGTAGTCTGGCCTTTTCCTAAATTGCAATTTTTTATTTGTGCACGAAGATATTACATTGTTTTTTAAGATAAATGCATATGAACGTATGTATGTATACTTATGTATAGCTCAATAGTTTTTGTTTCTTTTTTACCGTTTTGGAGTAGATCCCAGAAACTCTAAAGCCTGAATATTTTACGGGCCACCTACACCTTTTGATTTAGAATTGCATCCATTAGATGATCCGTTTATTTTATCCCAATTCTGAAATTTAGATAATTTTACATACATATATGTACATGCCGACTTGTCGATGTGTGTGTGTGTCGTTTCGTTTTTATACCATTGCAGAGGGTATTATGATTTCAGTCAGAAGTTTGCAACGCAGTGAAGGAGACGTTTCCGACTCCATAAAGTATATATATTCTTGATCAGCATGACAAAACGAGTCGATCTAGCCATGTCCGTCTGTCCGTCCGTCCGTCTGTCCGTCCGTTTCTACGCAAACTAGTCCCTCAGTTTTGAAGCTATCGGGCTCAAACTTTCCCAAAAGTCATCTTTCTATTGCAGGTAGTATATATGTCGGAACCGACCGGATCGGACAACTATATCTTATAGCTCCCATATGAAGGATCAAAAAAAAAAACGAAAAAAACGTAAAAAAAAATCTGGCTTTAGTGTTTTTTGAAATATTACCTTCTACTTTTGGGAATACTATTTTTTAAACATTTCTGAATTTCGAAAAAAATTTTAAAAAAATCGGATGACTATATCATATAGCTGCCATAGGAACGGTCGGAAAATTAAATGGTAATTAATAGGAAAAAAATTATATCTTTGTTGATTTGCATTACATTCTTTTCTTCTCTGGGATATGGTTTTCTTTAACATTTCAAAATTTCGAATAAAATTTAACAAAAATCGGACGGCTTTATTATATAGCTGCCACGGGAAGGATCAAAAAATTAATGGCAAAGTAATACGAAAGCAGCTAAAATTTGGATTGTTGTAACATATACGAAAGTTCATTTAAATTAATGTTTTTTTAAATGAATAGGAATGATCTGCAAGGGTATATAAGCTTCGGTTGGCCGAAGCTAGCTTCCTTTCTTGTTACATGTAATTTTGACTGTCCCCTTGAAATCCGTTCTAAAAATTATTTTAAGTCAAAACTAAAATTCCTTATGGATTTAAGGGATTAGCTGCACATTTTTTCTTAGAAGTGCATCCATTAAATAATCAGTTTAGGTAACCAAATTGTTTTTTTTTATCAAATGTTCTTAAACCAGAAAAAAATTTGGCCGCCTCTCTTCCGCTTCAAATGACTCTCTCTACTCTTTACCCTCTCGCTCTGCTTCTGCTGACGTTTTTGTGAGAACTGTGTTCGGAAATCGTTCGGCGGTCCGAACTCCCGAAGCAAACAAAAAATAAAAACAACGTGCTGCCAAATAGGAACACGCAACATTGAAATCTAACAAAAAAATCATATAAATACAACCGTGGGTCAAAAAAAAAAAACTAAAATACCTTACTGATTGTACGGCATAGCTCCACACTCTAAGCAAAAACGGATCCGATCGCATAATCGGTGCGGAAAAATTAATAAAGTGCCCAACCGGAAGTCGGTTGGGGCTCAGCTCCTGGAGTTTTAAAGATTTCCATAAATAAAGCTTAAAATAAAAATATCAACTTGTTAGGTTGAAAACTGTGGGAATGGTTAACATGTTAAGCAACCAAATTCGCATTTTTCGAGAGTCCTGGGAGTCTTTAGGAGCCGAATTTCAAAAAATCCTTTCTTAGTGCACACCTCCTCTAACACGCGATTCAGACCCAATTTTTTCCAGAATTTTAGGTCTTATGGTTTGGGCTGGGGGAACATGACGCAAATCGACATCTACTCTTTTATAGTAATACTCGATAAGTGATTGTGCTTAAGAACAAGATTTTTTTGTGCGTATTTTAACGATAGTGTTTGCACGTATATATATATATTTTCCTAATTTCTTCAAAAAGCCCAGGATCCAGCGCGTCGAGATCTCATCGCCCAGGATTGAAAGGGGTAAGTTTGTCGGAACACGGTTCCTTTATCCACTATATATATATACGATATATATATATCCGTGCCTTTTGTCTTTAATTAGCTGAAGTAAATTTCCCTCTTTAGGCCTCTTCAAGGCGTGATAATACGCTAAAATTTATCAGGATACTTTTTGGTTGTACTTTTTATAACATAATTAAAATCTGACTTTTCAGCGGCGAGTATCAGCCTTGTGTTTGTATGAGCAACCACAAGTGCCCTCAGAGCGACGTTTGTAGTCGTGAATAGTCAGCAATTTGCTGACGTGTGCACCCTGTACGGGTGGTAAATTCGATACTCTCCGCTAACAAACTTTGTTGGTCAATTAGAATTAAACTCATATGTATTCTCCATAATAATATTACTCATAAATGGCACTAGCCAATATTTTATTCAATAAATTTGTAATGTGAAAACGAACTTAAATCATGCTGTGCTAAGTTTTCAAGCGTGGGGGTTGCTGACGCGATAAGTGGAGTAGGTGAAGAATAATGACATAACTTTTGACGGACAACCTTGACAATAGGGGATCGTATTGCGCGGCCCGCGACGATCCATTTGGCGCACGATTGTGTGAAGGGGAGGGAATGTGGCCGAAACATTGCCCGATCGTATTACGATCAAGCAAAAGCTTAGCTTGTGGGGCAATGTAGACTGATGACCGACGGACTTTACAACTCTTACTACTTTTCAGGCATCTTTAATATTTATTCTCGTTATGTTGGAGAGGAGAAAGGCTTACCAAGAACCCACCCCATCCGGCGAGCTTATGCCGGCAAAATTGGTGCCTGAACATTTTATTCGAAATTTTGAAATGTTAAAGAAAAGCCATATCCCAGAGAAGAAAAGAATGTAATAAAAATCAACAAAGATATAATTTTCTTCCTATTAATTACCATTTAATTTTCCGACCGTTCCTATGGCAGCTATATGATATAGTCATCCGATTTTTTAAACATTTTATTCGAAATTCAGAAATGTTTAAAAAATAGTATTCCCAAAAGTAGAAGGTAATATTTCAAAAAACACCAAAGTTAGAATATTTTTACGTTTTTTTTTTCGATCCTTTCTATGGGAGCTATAAGATTGTCCGATCCGGTCGGTTCCGACATATAGAAAGAAGTCTTTTGGGAAAGTTTGAGCGCGATAGCTTTAAAACTAAGAGACTAGTTTGCGTAGAAACAGACGGACAGACGGACAGACGGACGGACAGACGGACATGGCTAGATCGACTCATCTTGTCATGCTGATCAAGAATATATATACTTTATGGGGTCGGAAACGTCTCCTTCACTGCGTTGCAAACTTCTGACTGAAATCATAATACCCTCTGCAAGGGTATAAAAATAAAAAAAGTACAGATTAGTAATCGACTATAGGAAACTTAATGAAGTTACTATCTCAGATCAGTATACGATCCCCGAAATTGGCGAAATTATTTCACAACTTGGCGACAACAAGTATTTCTCGGTATTAGATCTCAAGAGTGGCTTTCACCAAAACCATTGAAAAACACCGACTTTTTCTATGTCCGTGTTTTTCAATGGTATTTGGTGAAAGAATTCGCTGTAAACGGCGGAAAATACGAAATTACGAGACTTCCGTTCGGCCTAAAAAATTATCCATCCATTTTTCAAAGAGTTTTAGATGACATACTGAGAGAATACATAGGGCAAATTTGCTATGTATACGTAGACGACATCATAGTCTTTAGCAAAAATGAAGTAGACCACGGTCAAAATCTTGAAAAGGTATTTTTAACCCTACAAAACGCAAACATTAGTGTCCAAATAGAGAAATGTCATTTTTTTAAAAACGAAGTAGATTTCTTGGGGTACAGAATATAAGAAAACGGAGTTAAAACTAACATAGATAAAATAAAAGCAATAACAAACTTTCCAGTCCCGAAAACATTAAAAGATCTCCGTTCTTTCTTAGGCATGACAGGTTATTATAGGCGGTTTGTAAAAGATTATGCAAAAATAGCAAAATCTTTAACCATTCTCCTAAGAGGCGAAGAAGGCCGTATCAAGCAAAACTGCTATTAACCTGAGCAGGAATGCGATTACAGCATTCGAGAAACTTAACAAGAGAGAACGCTATAGTCGGGTGCCCCGACTATCAGATACCATTAACTCAGCTAAGGGGGTGCGAGGGAGATGGATATATAAAAATTTTGTTTCTACATTTCGATACGTATTGATAATCACAATAAAACTGCATTTTTACTTTTCCAAAATCTTTAAAGGTGTGGGCGCCAGACACCTTTCAAAAAATGGTTTGGGGCGATTGAGGGCGTTAGACGGGGCGTGGCACCTTGCGCTGCGTGGGAACTCCAAGAATATGCAAGTTATCCAGCCCGTGAAACGGTTCCATTTATGGAATTAATAAACAAATTTTTAAATTCAATCTCAGCTAAATTGCCTTTGCCTTTGTTTAAGATTCTGCCTTCGCCTTTTTCATTAACTTCGAGGGCCGCGCTTGACCGTCCTGCTAAGATAAATAAACCTATCGTAAAGTAAACAACAGCTTCCGTTCGAAGCCAAACTCTCACGTTCAAAGCCAAAAGTATTGCGTTCCGATTTTCAATCAAAATTGCATCGGTCAGCATAATTTAATTTCACAACGAGATGCGACAGTTTCAGCATAAGCTTTTATTTTAAACAAAAACGAGGACGGAAGCTAACTTCGGCAAGCCGAAGTTTTAATACCCTTGCAGATTTCACCCTATTGTTCCTATGGGAGCTATAAGATATAGACGTTCGATCGGCACGCGCTTTTACCCTGATCAAGGTACGCACAAAAAAATACGATTTCGAAAGTTTCATGGGAATAGCTTATATTCTGCGCGAAATATCCTCAAAAACGACAAATTTTGACCGATTTCACCCTATTGTTCCTATGGGAGCTATAAGATATAGACGTCCGATCGGCACGCGCTTTTACCCTGATCAAGGTATGCGTAAAATAATAAGATTTAGAAAGATTCTTGTCAATAGCTCTTACACTGAGCGAAATATCTTCATTTTGTGAAAGCTATATCCGATTGTTCCTATGGGAGCTATAGGATATAGACGTCCGATCGGGTCGGCTTTCAAACTTGATCTGCGTACACATGTTTTAGGACGACTGTGAAAGTTTCAAGGCGCTAGCTTCTAAACTGAGCTCGCAAACGGTATTGAAACAGACGGACAGACGGACAGACGGACATGGCTATATCGACTCCCCTATTGATCCTGATCAAGAATATATATACTTTATGGGGTCGGAAACGTCTGCTTCACTGCGTTACAAACTTCTGACCAAAATTATAATACCCTCTGCAAGGGTATAATCAAAGTTCTAGAAGCTTAAAAAAGAAAAGCTTCTGGCCGAGGTTCGTTGGAGAAGATTTTAGAATTAAGAAGTTAGTCTTATTCGGATTGAAACTGCGATCGGTCATATCTTAGAATCAAAAGTAAAAGTGTCTTGATGTATTAGTGAGTTAGTGAATAAAGGTTTATTACCAATAAAGAAAAATTATAAAATAAAAAATTATATATTTTTTAATCAACCACAACGATCAAATTTAATTGGCGCCCAACGTGGGGCTGTGTCCTTAAAAAGTTCCAAAAAATAAAAATTTAATGAAAAATAAAGTTAAATTAACAAAAGGAAATCGCGCAGCCAAGAACTCAAATTTTTATTGGAAAAATTAAAACATCCAACACAAAACAGTGATCGTGTAAAATTTTTAATGGAAATCAATAAATGAAATAATTCATTAAGTTGATTAATTGGTAGACTGAAGATCTAATTCACAAACATCAAGAACACTATAAAAATAAAATAAATCCGAAAAGACAAAAACAAATAAAAATACAAAACCAACAAAAAACAACAAACAAATAATCAGAACCAAAGAAAAATTGACAGGAAGGAAGGGCTGTAGGGCAATCCCTCGCCAACACTGGAAACAATTTTTTGCTCCCTATCGACAACAAGAAGAACATCGAACAAAATTGAAAGAAGACCCCATCAGACAGTATCGTGAGGATAAATATAATTTTATTTTTAATAAAGGGTTTAAAAAGAAAATTAATTTAAGACAAGCAAATTAAAAAAAAAAAAAAATTTAAATTTTATAGATAGTTTTGGTGAATTAAATTTAAAAATGGCTACCGGAGGTTCAGCACCAAACTTCTCTGCAGGTAGTATATCCACAGCTGGTGGCCTAACAGTGGAATTAATTAATAGATTAATAAACGTTCGGTTGAATGAAGTAAGCAGGAAAATAGAAGGTTTAGAAGGGAGACTAGCCACAGATGCAAACACTGTGGAGGATTATAAAATACAAACATTCGACCCAACTATAAAGTGATACAACACTTGAAGTGGTAAAACCTTTACCAAAGTTCACCGGGGAACCAACACAATATGTAGGTTGGAGGGAAGCTGCAGAAACTGTTATGAGTCTTTATAAAATTCAAAGTGAACAATACTTTATCGCTTTAACAATTTTACGAAATAAAATTATGGGAGCTGCACATGATGCTCTTACTAATCATGGCACCGTTTTTAATTTTCAAGCTATATTATCTAGATTGGATTTTGTATATAGCGATAAACGACCAATACATATTCTAGAGTCAGAACTAAGTATTCTCAGGCAGGGCCGAATGACAGTTACAGAATACTATAACGAAGTTAATAAAAAAATGACTTTACTAATAAACAAGACCATAATGACACACGGAAAGGACAGTGTAATTACCAAGGAAACAAACAAAACAATAAGGGGCAACGCTCTACGAATATTTATATCCGGACTAAATGGATCTATATCAGAAACTCTTTTCTCATTAAATCCACCAGATTTGCCCAATGCTTTGGCTAAGGTCCAAGAATTGGAATCAAACAATTTCCGTGCTCAATTAGCAAACAGGTTTAATGGATTTAAAAATGAAAATAAATACCAGGGAAACAACTTACGATTTGATCAAGTACGACAAAATAATAATAATAATAATAAAACGGGCAATCATTGGGGTAATAACCAAAATTATAACTGGCAACAAAAGGGAAATTTTTGGCAAAATACTAACCAAAATAACACTCAAAAGCAACAAGCTGTTGAGCCAATGGATGTTGACCATTCGATTCAACTCCAGAATAAACATAAAAACAATCGACAGCCGAATAATAATTGGCAGCCGAATAATAATTGGCAGGCAAATAATAATCAAGAAAGATATAATAATAATTATTATCAAAATAATAATCGTTCAAATTACTATCGCCCAAATCAAAATAAAGAGTGTAAGGATTCTCTCTGGCCGAGGTACAATTCTCAGTCGGGTTCAGGAGTCTTTACAAAAATATTTGTAAGTCACTGAGACACTGGGCTAAAGAGTTATATTTCACTTTTCGTGAACAGGGATTTTCGATGATTATCTTGAGTGGATCTTAGAGTAGGGATGATAGCCGCACACTCCAAAAGAATTCCACTGGCTGGACCTTCGGGCGAGGCCGCAGCCAAATTATTTGATTGGCCGGGAAGGATGTTTCAGATAGACAGAGTTTAGAGTAGGGGCGGTATCCACCCACTCTACGCTCACGGTAGCCTTTGTCTTCGTATCTTAACTCTAGACAGACTGGACCTTCGGGCGAGGCCGCAGCCGAACTACTTGGCGGGTTCGGGAAAGTTCAGACCTCTCCTCTAACTACCGGGCTAAACGGGCGTGGAAGGACATAACCTTTCCACGAACCACTTGATTAAACAACGGGCATGGAAGGATCTAGCCTTTCCATTTTCTATCAGACAGACCAGGGGCGGAAGGATCTAGCCTTTCCATTAGCTACTGGATTAAACAAGGGCGGAAGGATCTAGCCTTTCCATTAACTACTGGGTTCAACAAGGACGGAAGGATCTAGCCTTTCCATTAACTACTGGGTTAAACAAGGACGGAAGGATCTAGCCTTTCCATTAACTACTGGGTTAAACAAGGACGGAAGGATCTAGCCTTTCCATTAACTACTGGGTTAAACAAGGACAGAAGGATCTAGCCTTTCCATCAACTACTGGGTTAAACAAGGGTGGAAGGATCTAGCCTTTCCATCAACTACTGGGTTAAACAAGGGTGGAAGGATCTAGCCTTTCCATCAACTACTGGGTTAAACAAGGGTGGAAGGATCTAGCCTTTCCATCAACTACTGGGTTAAACAAGGGTGGAAGGATCTAGCCTTTCCATCAACTACTGGGTTAAACAGGGGTGGAAGGATCTAGCCTTTCCAATAACTAGTCGGATTCCGACCACCGAATGTGATTTCATGGGAGAAACAGTGAGGGGGGTTTAAATAATTAGCACCAAGATCGTTTTCGTTAATTTTCGCACAATTTATTCATTCGTTCTTCTTTTTAATCTATCCGATTCACTGCACCGTCTCTGTCATTTATTTCACTAACCTTTCTCTAACTGTTGACTCACTTCCCGACTTCACCGTATTTTTCCTTCCGCGCGCGTGACCACCTCGATCGAAAACCCGAAGCCAAGAGAGCGAACCTTCTCGTAGTGTGTCCGCCTCACAGTTTTCTCCTTTTTCCTTACTTTTTTTTTTGGGATTTTTAGTATTTTCTGCAGTATTCTAGTATCCAGGATGAATATCAATTGCCCACACCTAATTTCACCCAGGGGGTTGCCACCCCGGGCGAGTGGTTTGGAACCCAACTAAAGACTTTAACTTTAATCAACTTAAACATATTTTACTTTTGGACTTCTTGTCACCTTTTCCTTACAGAATACAAACTAAAAACTATAATAGAAAAATAACAAAAGAAAAGAATATAAACTAAAGACTATGACAACGTAACAAAGAATAGCGTCCGATCGCTTAGGATGTTGTGGCGTCCCGGTCGTTAGAGTGGGTCGTCACACCCCCCCCTTTCCTGCCGGGGGCTGATGAAGACCTGGCCGTTGTTGCGCACGGTGATGACATAACGAATGTCCCTTCCCTTGACCGCAAAGCGTACGCGACGTCCTCGTCCGACCCGATCTGCCAGTTTCTCGGCGATCTGCTGGCAGATTGTGGTGGGTAAGACTTGCAAATTGCCGGCCCCGATCCAACCTCTCGGCAACGGGCAATAGTCAGCAGATGTCGGCAACACGTCGGCCACCTCCGGGTCTCTTACGGCGAGCGGTACCGGCCCCTCCAAGAAATGTTCGTCCCAGCCTGTCTCCTGCATATCCGCTACGAATTGGTCGAGGACTCTATCTTCCCACTCGGTCAGTGGTTGATCCGGGGCTGCGCATACTGGGGATTGGCGTAATATTACGGGTTCGGCTTCGTCCGTTCGTGGCCGCGTTTCCGGTCGGGCCGGCGAAACCCTACCCTCGTCGTCGTTGGGTATTGCCGGGCGCCTGGTGTCGACTTGGGTCGTTGTGTCCGACGTCGGTGTCTCGGGGAACACGCGACGGAACAGCGGGCGGGCTTCGGATTCATCCTCACTGTCGGTGATCAGCTCATTGTACCCCTCCGCAGTGACGTTTAGGTTCCGGCAAGCTCGACCCGTCGCTTATGTAGATCGGCGGAGTCTGGGTGCCCCTGGTCGAGTTTTCCTTTGTACGTTTCGCGAAGGTCATCGGAGACGTCTGGACGGCTCGGGTGGACGTTCCTTTCGGCGTGGCTGTAGGTGTCTGAGTAACCCGGACGAACGTAGATTGTGG
The DNA here is from genome assembly GCA_035046095.1 of Drosophila pseudotakahashii. Lineage (NCBI taxonomy): Eukaryota > Metazoa > Arthropoda > Insecta > Diptera > Drosophilidae > Drosophila > Drosophila pseudotakahashii. The sequence goes on along the minus strand of JAWNOE010000112.1, from coordinate 245,100 downwards.
GTCAGGTGACGGCAGAGTGTCACGTCTTTCCACGGCCACTTCCTCCAACTTGGTGCGCAATTCCCGAGCGTCCAACCGAGATCCTTGAGCTCCCGGGTCACCAGCGACGCCATCTTCCAGCGCTGGGAGCGGTGGGGGTGAAGCGGGTTCCTCCACGTATGGGCCCTCTGAGTGCACACCGGGTACTTTAAATACGGCCGACTTGACGTCGACACGCATCAACGTGATGTGCCCTTCATAACGGGAGACCTGATCTGCGACCGTGTGGTAATATCGGTGTTCGTAGGAGAAGTCAGGGATATACCTCGTGTACCGAGGATGACCGTCTCGCGGATCTCGCCGGGTCCAAGGCTGTTCGTCGCCGGCATGCGAGTTGGAGTAATATGGCTCCCCTGGGCGGCGACCTCCTGAATGGGAGTAGTCGTACGGCCCCTCGTTGTCGCTCGCGGTATCCGAATCATCTTCGACGTGGTATGCCGTTTGGGGTGGTGACGTCGGCTGGTAGGACCGTCGTGATTCGCCGGGTCTAGGACTCCAAGCATTCGCGCGGCACCCTGCGAAACGCGATCCGTGGTCATCGGTGGTGTTTGCTGAGCCGCTCGAGCCTCGCGATTCGTCGTCTTCTGACCAGGTGGAGTCCTCTTCGCCACTATGTTCGAGGTCGGTATCCTCGTCACTTTCCTCGTACCCTCTTGCGGTCCACACATCCCGGTCAGAAAGATCGTGGTGGAAACTCACGGTCTCGTCGGAGTCGTCTGACAAGATGATGACGTCATCCATCTGAAATATCGTAAACTAAACTTATCGGTACATAGCCCTGACGGTGTTAACTCCCTACCTATTGGTGCAGTGAAATCGTAAACTTAAAGTACTTAACTATTACATTGTGTGTGTATACATTCGCATCTTATAAGTTACCGCGTAATAACCAAAATTATAACTGGCAACAAAAGGGAAATTTTTGGCAAAATACTAACCAAAATAACACTCAAAAGCAACAAGCTGTTGAGCCAATGGATGTTGACCATTCGATTCAACTCCAGAATAAACATAAAAACAATCGACAGCCGAATAATAATTGGCAGCCGAATAATAATTGGCAGGCAAATAATAATCAAGAAAGATATAATAATAATTATTATCAAAATAATAATCGTTCAAATTACTATCGCCCAAATCAAAATAAAGAGTGTAAGGATTCTCTCTGGCCGAGGTACAATTCTCAGTCGGGTTCAGGAGTCTTTACAAAAATATTTGTAAGTCACTGAGACACTGGGCTAAAGAGTTATATTTCACTTTTCGTGAACAGGGATTTTCGATGATTATCTTGAGTGGATCTTAGAGTAGGGATGATAGCCGCACACTCCAAAAGAATTCCACTGGCTGGACCTTCGGGCGAGGCCGCAGCCAAATTATTTGATTGGCCGGGAAGGATGTTTCAGATAGACAGAGTTTAGAGTAGGGGCGGTATCCACCCACTCTACGCTCACGGTAGCCTTTGTCTTCGTATCTTAACTCTAGACAGACTGGACCTTCGGGCGAGGCCGCAGCCGAACTACTTGGCGGGTTCGGGAAAGTTCAGACCTCTCCTCTAACTACCGGGCTAAACGGGCGTGGAAGGACATAACCTTTCCACGAACCACTTGATTAAACAACGGGCATGGAAGGATCTAGCCTTTCCATTTTCTATCAGACAGACCAGGGGCGGAAGGATCTAGCCTTTCCATTAGCTACTGGATTAAACAAGGGCGGAAGGATCTAGCCTTTCCATTAACTACTGGGTTCAACAAGGACGGAAGGATCTAGCCTTTCCATTAACTACTGGGTTAAACAAGGACGGAAGGATCTAGCCTTTCCATTAACTACTGGGTTAAACAAGGACGGAAGGATCTAGCCTTTCCATTAACTACTGGGTTAAACAAGGACAGAAGGATCTAGCCTTTCCATCAACTACTGGGTTAAACAAGGGTGGAAGGATCTAGCCTTTCCATCAACTACTGGGTTAAACAAGGGTGGAAGGATCTAGCCTTTCCATCAACTACTGGGTTAAACAAGGGTGGAAGGATCTAGCCTTTCCATCAACTACTGGGTTAAACAAGGGTGGAAGGATCTAGCCTTTCCATCAACTACTGGGTTAAACAGGGGTGGAAGGATCTAGCCTTTCCAATAACTAGTCGGATTCCGACCACCGAATGTGGTTTCATGGGAGAAACAGTGAGGGGGGTTTAAATAATTAGCACCAAGATCGTTTTCGTTAATTTTCGCACAATTTATTCATTCGTTCTTCTTTTTAATCTATCCGATTCACTGCACCGTCTCTGTCATTTATTTCACTAACCTTTCTCTAACTGTTGACTCACTTCCCGACTTCACCGTATTTTTCCTTCCGCGCGCGTGACCACCTCGATCGAAAACCCGAAGCCAAGAGAGCGAACCTTCTCGTAGTGTGTCCGCCTCACAGTTTTCTCCTTTTTCCTTACTTTTTTTTTTGGGATTTTTAGTATTTTCTGCAGTATTCTAGTATCCAGGATGAATATCAATTGCCCACACCTAATTTCACCCAGGGGGTTGCCACCCCGGGCGAGTGGTTTGGAACCCAACTAAAGACTTTAACTTTAATCAACTTAAACATATTTTACTTTTGGACTTCTTGTCACCTTTTCCTTACAGAATACAAACTAAAAACTATAATAGAAAAATAACAAAAGAAAAGAATATAAACTAAAGACTATGACAACGTAACAAAGAATAGCGTCCGATCGCTTAGGATGTTGTGGCGTCCCGGTCGTTAGAGTGGGTCGTCACACCCCCCCCTTTCCTGCCGGGGGCTGATGAAGACCTGGCCGTTGTTGCGCACGGTGATGACATAACGAATGTCCCTTCCCTTGACCGCAAAGCGTACGCGACGTCCTCGTCCGACCCGATCTGCCAGTTTCTCGGCGATCTGCTGCCAGATTGTGGTGGGTAAGACTTGCAAATTGCCGGCCCCGATCCAACCTCTCGGCAACGGGCAATAGTCAGCAGATGTCGGCAACACGTCGGCCACCTCCGGGTCTCTTACGGCGAGCGGTACCGGCCCCTCCAAGAAATGTTCGTCCCAGCCTGTCTCCTGCATATCCGCTACGAATTGGTCGAGGACTCTATCTTCCCACTCGGTCAGTGGTTGATCCGGGGCTGCGCATACTGGGGATTGGCGTAATATTACGGGTTCGGCTTCGTCCGTTCGTGGCCGCGTTTCCGGTCGGGCCGGCGAAACCCTACCCTCGTCGTCGTTGGGTATTGCCGGGCGCCTGGTGTCGACTTGGGTCGTTGTGTCCGACGTCGGTGTCTCGGGGAACACGCGACGGAACAGCGGGCGGGCTTCGGATTCATCCTCACTGTCGGTGATCAGCTCATTGTACCCCTCCGCAGTGACGTCTAGGTTCCGGCAAGCTCGACCCGTCGCTTATGTAGATCGGCGGAGTCTGGGTGCCCCTGGTCGAGTTTTCCTTTGTACGTTTCGCGAAGGTCATCGGAGACGTCTGGACGGCTCGGGTGGACGTTCCTTTCGGCGTGGCTGTAGGTGTCTGAGTAACCCGGACGAACGTAGATTGTGGGTCAGGTGACGGCAGAGTGTCACGTCTTTCCACGGCCACTTCCTCCAACTTGGTGCGCAATTCCCGAGCGTCCAACCGAGATCCTTGAGCTCCCGGGTCACCAGCGACGCCATCTTCCAGCGCTCGGAGCGGTGGGGGTGAAGCGGGTTCCTCCACGTATGGGCCCTCTGAGTGCACACCGGGTACTTTAAATACGGCCGACTTGACGTCGACACGCATCAACGTGATGTGCCCTTCATAACGGGAGACCTGATCTGCGACCGTGTGGTAATATCGGTGTTCGTAGGAGAAGTCAGGGATATACCTCGTGTACCGAGGATGACCGTCTCGCGGATCTCGCCGGGTCCAAGGCTGTTCGTCGCCGGCATGCGAGTTGGAGTAATATGGCTCCCCTGGGCGGCGACCTCCTGAATGGGAGTAGTCGTACGGCCCCTCGTTGTCGCTCGCGGTATCCGAATCATCTTCGACGTGGTATGCCGTTTGGGGTGGTGACGTCGGCTGGTAGGACCGTCGTGATTCGCCGGGTCTAGGACTCCAAGCATTCGCGCGGCACCCTGCGAAACGCGATCCGTGGTCATCGGTGGTGTTTGCTGAGCCGCTCGAGCCTCGCGATTCGTCGTCTTCTGACCAGGTGGAGTCCTCTTCGCCACTATGTTCGAGGTCGGTATCCTCGTCACTTTCCTCGTACCCTCTTGCGGTCCACACATCCCGGTCAGAAAGATCGTGGTGGAAACTCACGGTCTCGTCGGAGTCGTCTGACAAGATGATGACGTCATCCATCTGAAATATCGTAAACTAAACTTATCGGTACATAGCCCTGACGGTGTTAACTCCCTACCTATTGGTGCAGTGAAATCGTAAACTTAAAGTACTTAACTATTACATTGTGTGTGTATACATTCGCATCTTATAAGTTACCGCGAGTTCCTTCTCTCTTTCTTACCCAATCGCCTTTTCACCTCCCGTAGTCTCGTCCTGTATTTCTTCCGTGGCTTCTTCGGAGTAGTACGGTTTCAGCTGTGCGATGTTGGCAGATCGTCGCTTTCTTTCTCCCGGACGTCTTAAGAGAACCAGATTAGGTGATACGAACTTGAAGACAACATAGGGCCCGTCGTACTTAGGGGCCAATTTGGCGGCGAATCCCTCTGCTGCTTTTGAGAGGGGGTGTTGCCGTAGCCATACCTGGTCTCCGAGGTTCGGCCTCCACTCCCGTCGCCGAAGATCATAGTGTCTTGCCTGTTCCTTCGACGCTCGCTGTAAGTTAGCCCGGACGATTTTGAAGATCCCACTTAGTTGGCGAGCTTTGTCTTCGCGGCTCTTAGCTTCGACGGCGGATCCTGGAGTTACCTCGTCGTACAGCGTGGCGGGTAATCGAGGCTCTCTTCCCTGCGTCAGAAAAGCAGGACTATATCCCGTCGAGTCTGACACGCTGGAGTTGATAGCAAGCGCTATTTCCGGTAACCACTGATCCCAGGAACTTTGATCACCCTCCGAGAGCTGGGCTATCATTGTCTTAACGGTGCGGTTTGTCCTCTCGGTGGGATTTTCTTGTGGACAATATGGGGCCGTATACTGGATTTCAACTCCAAGTGTGGCGAAGAATTCCTTCGCAGCTCGGCTGGTAAATTGGGTGCCATTATCACACACGAACTTTCGGGGGATACCCACCCGACTTAACACACGTTCTCGAAAGGCCTTCTGGACCTGCGCGGCGGTAGCTTTCCTCAGTGGTATTAGCTCCACCCACTTAGAAAAGGAGTCGTGAAAAACGAGGAGCATGGTGTTGCCTTGTTTCGACCGCGGTAGGGGACCTACGAAATCCGCGCACAATATGTCGAAGGGTTCATTTGTCACTCGCGTTAGCATCTTACCTGCCGCCTTGGTCTGGATAACCTTAAATCTTTGGCATGATTCGCAATGCTGTACGTAGCGTTTCGCATCTCTAAACATCCCCGGCCAGAAATACCTCTGCGCCAGTCGAGTGATTGTTTTTCGAACTCCCAAGTGTCCGGCCGACGGTGTGTCATGACATTCTCGGAGAACTCGGATCCTATTCGGGCTTGGAACGCAAAGTTTCCACGGGATGTAATCCTCGTCGTCGACTCTGTTCCCTAAGTTGCGGTACAGCTGTCCATTTTCCAAGATATAATCCGAGAATTTCTCGGGATAATCGCGTATTTTGTTTTCCATATTCCGAATCCACTTACAAGTGTTCTCGACCTCTGTCATTTGCTGCAGCACTTCACATGGTTGCCGGGATAAGGCATCGGCCACCACGTTTAATTTTCCCCGACGGTAGAGTACGTCAAATTGAAATTGTTGTAATTCTAGAGCCCAACGTGCTATTCGACCTGACGGAGTTTCGATTGAGTTCAACCATTTGAGTGCTAGATGGTCAGTGATTACCTCGAACCGATAACCCTCCAAATAGCACCGCATTTTACGAACGGCCCATATGATGGCGAGGCATTCCTTCTCGGTCGTGGTGTAGTTGGCCTCGGTAGTTGTGAGTCGACGACTAGCGTAGGCAATGACCTTTTCTTGACAGTCGATATTTTGCGAAAGGACCACGCCAAGACCCAAGTCGCTAGCATCTGTTTGTAGCACGAATTTCTTATCGAAATCAGGGCAGCCCAATACTGGAGCAGTCGTCAAGCTCCGCTTTATCTCCTCCAGGGCGTTCTGTTGATCGGGACCCCACAACCACCTCCGACCCTTTTTTAGCAGGGCAGTCATCGGTTGTACCACGGTCGCGAAGTTCGGGACGAACCGGCGGTACCAAGATGCCATACCCAGCCATTGCCGGAGTTCCTTAATGTTGGTGGTGGCTTTCAGGTTGGTAATAGCTGCTACCTTCTCAGGGTCTGTTTGGACTCCCTCGTCGCTAATCACGTGGCCTAGATAAACGAGTTTTCGCCTGAAGAACGCGCACTTTTTGGGATTCACCTTCAAATTTGCCGCACGTAACCTGCGAAAGACTTCCTTCAGGTTGGCCAGGTGTTGTTCCTCCGTTGCACCAATGACAATAATATCATCTAGGTACGCGAAGGCGAACGGGTCCATATCCGCCCCGATCACACGATCCAGAGCGCGTTGAAATGTAGCGCTGGCTGAGTGAAGCCCGAAAGGCATCACCTTCCACTGGAACAATCCCCTACCCGGCACGGTGAAGGCCGTGAACTGGCGACTGTCACGTGCCATCGGTATTTGCCAGTAACCGTGCTTTAGGTCTAACGTGGAAATGAATCTGGCCTGTCGTAATCTTTCTAAGATGTGGTTGATTCGTGGGACGGGGTACGCGTCTGGCACTGAGTGAGCGTTCAATTGACGATAATCGACGCACATACGCCATTCGCCCGTCTTCTTCTTTACCAATACGATGGGCGCACTGTGGGGACTTCGTGACGGTTCGATGGCGTCATCCCTGAGTAATTCGTCCACTTGCTTATCGATCACTTGCTGCATTGCGGGGTTTCTAGGGTAATACCTTTGTTTCAGTGGTTTATCATCGCGCATGACTATGCGGTGTTCCGCTATGTGTGACACACCCCGGAGTTCGTCGAAGAGGATCAATTCCTTTGTTATAAATTCCCTTTGATCGGGAGTTAGGTCATCTTCTTCCGCCGTCCACTGATCATCCTGCGACTCATGCCCTTGATTTGGTGGCGAATGTCTTCCGATCTGTGCCGTTCCCTCGTCCGTCGGCCCGTTTCGAACCTCACGGTCGGACCGTTCCTCTCCACGGATGGCCTCCTGGTGTGTGATCCTGCTATTCATAGGGTTTTCTCCTGTATAATCCGTTACAGCGACCTTGACGCCGTCTGGCACTGCCGATACGGGTTCACTCGGTCGTAGTCGGGGATCTTCCGCCGAAGGACCTAGTGTTACCGTAAGCGACGTCCCTCCGCACTGTATCTGTGTTCCCATTGCGGCCAAGAAGTCCATGCCTAAGATGACGCAGTCCAACATGGTAGGCATGACCAGCAATGGCATCACTACTCGCGTGCCAGCCAATTCCACCCGGGTTCGCCATAACTCTTTCACCTCCAAGTTGGATCGGTCGGCCAGCGCTATCGTAGTCACAATCTCGTGTATCTCCTCCGGTCTGGCCGTCGTACGGACGAATCCTGCGCTAGCGAAACTCCTGGACGCCCCTGTGTCCACCGTAGCGTTCACCCATTGACTTCCGATCAGTACGGTGGCTGTGATCAGACCGTTGTGTAGTCTTAGTGGAGCGTTTCTTGTGGCTGGGTCGTCGGATCGTACGTCTCCACCGCTCCCGGCCTTCGGCGGAGACGTTGCTCGTTTCCCGGGGAGCCTCGCCTACAACAGTCGATACTCAGGATACCCCGGCGACCGCAGTCCCAACAAAAATTCAGCCGAGGATTCGGACAATCCCGCCGGAAATGTCCGACCTCACCACATCGGCCGCATGCTCGGTGTACGTCAATATTCGGCGTTGGTTGCCCGATCATCCGATGGGTAGCGCTTCCTCCTGGTCCAGGTAAACTGGGATTCCGAAAGGGATTCGGTGTTTGGCGAGGCTCAAGGCCGTCACGGTTCACATCCCTTGTTCTAGGAGCCATAGCGCGACTCGATTCCAGCCGCTTCACGCTTTCGTACTCGATGGCCATCTGCGTTAATTGGGTTAACGTCGTGAAGTCATGTCGCCGTATATATAATCGATATTCCGGTGCCATATTCTCATACACCCGGTAGACCTCCTCCTCCATACTATACCCTGCCTGTTGCATTTTTGTTCTCAACTCTACTAAGTAGTTCTTGACCGTTTCGTTTATGCCTTGGGTTTGGGCTCTGATCTCGTCTTCTAGCCGTTCGAAATAGCGGGCGGGCAAAAAGAAGTTTAGGAATTCTCGACGGAACGTTGTCCAAGACGCAGTCTGCAGACGACTCGTACGGAACCAACGTGCTGCCCGACCTTCCAAAATCTCGGACATGGCACGAGGAACTTCTTCGGGGTTGACTCCGTAAGTCGCTATCTTTTCTTCAAGCTCTGCAATCAAGGCTAACGGATCGGATTCTCCGTTAAAGCGCAGGTTCCACTTCTGCATGCGCTCAGGTAAAATATGTCGAGGAGTGGTTGCTGGGACTTCTATCCCCGGCGGATCTGTGACGTCAATGCCCCCAGAAGATTGACCCGAAGTGTCTTGCGGTGCCCCAGGATGGGTACCCCGCTGCCTGGCAAGTCTTCCCGATATCGAGGTGCCAGGCATCGGTTCGGTGTTAACTGGGGGAACTTCGAGTTCCTGCATTAATCCTACGCCTTTGCCTTGTCGGTTGGGGCTGGGGACCCGAGAATTATAATGTTCCTGTAATTGTGTGAGGCGTTTCCATACTGCTTCTGGATACGACCCTGTGCTCACTAGCGTGGCGAACGCCTTCTGTGTTTCGGCCACCGTGCCTTCGACGCTAAATCCAAATTCTAGTGCCAGCGCGGCCAGTTCGTCTTTGCGGCGCGCGTAGATCCATCGTACCCCAACGCCCGGATTCTTAATCAAATCAGCCTCCTCGTACTCACCATCGGACTCCTTCGGATCTGCCATGCTTCGTCGGGATAGGGCGCGTTTCCTCTTATTGACTTGTGGCGCACTACTCTCCGCTCCTGTCTCCTCCGTTCTTTCCTGGTATCTACTCGTTGGTTCACACTCACTGTTCGCAATACTCCTCTGTTATGATCTTAGCTATCCTCGGTTCAAGTCGAAGTCTGACCCTTCAAGATAATATCTCTATTTTAATGGGTCTTTAAGCCATTATGATGTTCTCCTCTAGCTAGCCTCAGTGTCCCTGCTCGGGCGCCATTTGTAAGGATTCTCTCTGGCCGAGGTACAATTCTCAGTCGGGTTCAGGATTCTTTACAAAAATATTTGTAAGTCACTGAGACACTGGGCTAAAGAGTTATATTTCACTTTTCGTGAACAGGGATTTTCGATGATTATCTTGAGTGGATCTTAGAGTAGGGATGATAGCCGCACACTCCAAAAGAATTCCACTGGCTGGACCTTCGGGCGAGGCCGCAGCCAAATTATTTGATTGGCCGGGAAGGATGTTTCAGATAGACAGAGTTTAGAGTAGGGGCGGTATCCACCCACTCTACGCTCACGGTAGCCTTTGTCTTCGTATCTTAACTCTAGACAGACTGGACCTTCGGGCGAGGCCGCAGCCGAACTACTTGGCGGGTTCGGGAAAGTTCAGACCTCTCCTCTAACTACCGGGCTAAACGGGCGTGGAAGGACATAACCTTTCCACGAACCACTTGATTAAACAACGGGCATGGAAGGATCTAGCCTTTCCATTTTCTATCAGACAGACCAGGGGCGGAAGGATCTAGCCTTTCCATTAGCTACTGGATTAAACAAGGGCGGAAGGATCTAGCCTTTCCATTAACTACTGGGTTCAACAAGGACGGAAGGATCTAGCCTTTCCATTAACTACTGGGTTAAACAAGGACGGAAGGATCTAGCCTTTCCATTAACTACTGGGTTAAACAAGGACGGAAGGATCTAGCCTTTCCATTAACTACTGGGTTAAACAAGGACAGAAGGATCTAGCCTTTCCATCAACTACTGGGTTAAACAAGGGTGGAAGGATCTAGCCTTTCCATCAACTACTGGGTTAAACAAGGACAGAAGGATCTAGCCTTTCCATCAACTACTGGGTTAAACAAGGGTGGAAGGATCTAGCCTTTCCATCAACTACTGGGTTAAACAAGGGTGGAAGGATCTAGCCTTTCCATCAACTACTGGGTTAAACAGGGGTGGAAGGATCTAGCCTTTCCAATAACTAGTCGGATTCCGACCACCGAATGTGGTTTCATGGGAGAAACAGTGAGGGGGGGTTTAAATAATTAGCACCAAGATCGTTTTCGTTAATTTTCGCACAATTTATTCATTCGTTCTTCTTTTTAATCTATCCGATTCACTGCACCGTCTCTGTCATTTATTTCACTAACCTTTCTCTAACTGTTGACTCACTTCCCGACTTCACCGTATTTTTCCTTCCGCGCGCGTGACCACCTCGATCGAAAACCCGAAGCCAAGAGAGCGAACCTTCTCGTAGTGTGTCCGCCTCACAGTTTTCTCCTTTTTCCTGTTTCCTTACTTTTTTTTTGGGATTTTTAGTATTTTCTGCAGTATTCTAGTATCCAGGATGAATATCAATTGCCCACACCTAATTTCACCCAGGGGGTTGCCACCCCGGGCGAGTGGTTTGGAACCCAACTAAAGACTTTAACTTTAATCAACTTAAACATATTTTACTTTTGGACTTCTTGTCACCTTTTCCTTACAGAATACAAACTAAAAACTATAATAGAAAAATAACAAAAGAAAAGAATATAAACTAAAGACTATGACAACGTAACAAAGAATAGCGTCCGATCGCTTAGGATGTTGTGGCGTCCCGGTCGTTAGAGTGGGTCGTCACAAGAGCAAACTCAAGCTCAAAAAAGGGAACCAGATGGAACTGTTAATCAGCCAGCAAATAAAGTAACTAGATTAAATAACATTAATGTAGGAAATTGTTATATTCACATACAATGTTTATTGGGATTAAGTTTAAACATAAAGTGCTTATATTAGTTTTACAATGTTCTTCCTTCACACACACAACGATCTTGTTCTCTTTTCGAACGCTAAACGACGACTCCCTGCTCACTCGTGTAGGTATCGGCGGCCTTAAAAGAATCGAGTACTTTATTGGTTTTAAATGGCGAACTGATTAAGAGTTGCCATATAGCTTAACCCGCTTCGAGTGTGCCGTGTAGTAGACCCGCCAGATTCAAATCCCACAATCGGCCCTCCTGACTGTTCATTCGCCTCGAATGGACCTGACCAAGGTTTCATATACTCGGAAACCGTAGACGTCTTAAATGGACCCTCTGAATCGCCTATACGTTCAACTTCGTACCGCCCATGATCCTTGACTGCAACAACCTTGTAAGGCCCTAAAAACTTTCCCTTAAGCTTTAATCCGACACCATACTGAGTTCTCTTAATTGCTACCAAATCATTAAGTTGATAGACTCTCTCTTGTTTCCGCTTCGAATCAAATGCTTTCTTATTTTCGTCTTGGACTTTCTTGATGTTCTCTCTGGCTGCTTGGCGAAACTTCTCTCTTTCTCCATCCAGATCCTTTACAGCAAAATCCTGCAGCAAGTCCTTCAATTCATTGCAGCTGGCTAAGCGCATATCAACTCCAGTTAAAAGCTTGAATGGTGTAATCTTGGTGCTTCTGGGCTCGGTACTATTGATAATCTGCTGAACTCGTCCCACGTATTTATACCAAGATAATGGACTTTCGTAGCTCAACTTTGCTAGCATTGGTACGACGATCTTGTGAAGTCTTTCGACTTGGCCATTTCCGCGTGGTACACCTGTCGCTATGAGCAGATGCTGTATGTTCTGTAACTCGCAATATTCCTTGAATGCGAGAGATGTGAAAGCAGTGCCTCTATCGGACACTATGCGGTAAGGATTTCCAAAATGTACAGCTTGTTTATTTAGACAATTTAAAACTTCGTCTATACCAGTGCTACGAGTTGGGTATAGCCAGACATATTTTGAGAATCCGTCTACTACGACAAGGATGTGATTGTAGCGCTTGGTCGTCATTTCCATGGGACCGACGTGATCGATGTGGTACGTAATGAAGGGTAAATCACCTTTTTCGATTGATGTTAGAAATCCCTCTTTCTTGCCTGCTTTGGCATTTACGATTATGCATCTAATGCAATTCTCGACGATTCGCTCTGTTTTATCTTTGAGCTTGGGAATGAAATACGACCGTTCGATGATATCCTGTGTCTTTTTGGCAGAAAAGTGCCCTTGGTTATGAGCGCTCTGAATTATTTCATTTTCCATAGTTGAAGGTACTACCACTAGCTCACGAATCGGGTCTTTGAAGAGAACGTTATTCTGAATATAGAAGTCCTGGTATGCATCCTTTTCTACAAGGCTTCGAACTGCTTTTGTCCAATCGTCGTTAATCTGGGCTTCCTTTAAGCGATGAGTTATGGAGTCCGACAAAAAGAAACACGAGACTCGGCTTAGAGCATCAGCATGTTTCATTTGAGTCCCTGAACGATGCTCGATCTTGTAGTTGAAGTCCTGCAAATATAAAGCCCAACGAGCTACGCGAAGAGGAACTTCCTTTTTGTTCATAGTCATCTTGAACGCGTTACAATCGGTTACGATTGTGAACTTTGTGCCTAACACATAAACACGCCATTTGACTAGAGCTCCGATAATAGCCAGTACTTCCAGTTCGTAAGAAACGTATTTTTCCTCGAATGGTGATGTCTTTTTTCTGCTCATGTATTGGACTGGATGGAAAGCACTGTCTACAGGGTCCTTCTGCAGTAAGACTGCGCCAAAACCGTACTTGGACGCGTCTGTGTGGATTTCCGTTTGTAAATTTGGATTATACAACTTGAGGACTGGTTCGCTAATAAGAGCAGTCTTCAGTCTTTCAAACACCAATTGTTGTTTCTCTCCGAATTCGTACTTTGAATTGCCTCTCAGTAAGTCCGACAAGGGCTTGGCAATGGATGCGTATCCGTTTATAAACTTGCGGAAATAAGAAGTTAGACCGAGGAATCGCTGAATCGCTTTTTTGTCATGTGGTACGGGAAACTCTTTCACAGCTTTGATCTTCTCCGGACCTGGGGTGATGGTTCCACTTTGAATTATGTATCCTAGAAACTGCACTTTACTGTGCAACATTTGGCACTTACTCCAGTTGATCCGTAAACCGTTCCGAGAAGCAACCTCCAAGACGTCTTTCAACTTAGCAAGTCCTTCTTCAAAATCCTGACTGGGTATAATTACATCGTCCATGTAAACAACGACAACATTGGTGGTGATCAGCTCCCTAAGAACTGCCATGATGAATCTGGTGAAAACCGCAGGTGAATTCGATATGCCGAATGGTACATAAAGGAATTCGAATTGTCCAGATTGGGTCACAATTGATGTGTACTTTCGAGAGCCTGGTTCAATAGGAACGTGAAAGAAGCCGTTTGTTAGATCCAAAGTAGTGAATATCTTGGAACCTTGCAGCTTGTCTAGCACGGTCTCCATATGAGCCATCGGAAAATTGTCTCGGATAATTTTCTCATTAAGTTTTCGGTAGTCACAGCACAGTCTCTTCTTCCCGTTTTTCTTCGATACCAAAACTACCGGCGATGCGTATTCTGAGGTGCTTGGCTGGATTATTTTCTCAGCAAGCCAATCCTCAACTTGATTGTCAACTGTTTTCTGGTCACAGACAGGTAATCGACGTGGATGCTGATAGACAGGTATTTCATCCTTCAAAATGATTTTCATGTATACCGGAGCATTTGCGTTGCGCACGGGTACATATTCTTCAATCAAACTTTTGACCTCAGACTGCTGCGATTGATTTAAATGGGATAAATCAACGTGATCGGAAACAGCTACCTGTTCTGCACACATGCCCTTGAAATCTTGTAGAAACTCGGATTCAAAATTGACATGTTTGTCTTCGTTACTTTTGGATTCGTTCCTACGCATAAACTCAGTGCCTTCCTTGGTAACTTTCATGTCCACAATGTCCAGGATAGTTCTGCCCAAAATAGCGTCGAAGCCCATGTCCTCATCCGGAACCACGTGAAACTCCACCTTCATGTGCATGTTATCTATTTCCACAGGTATGGCAATGCTCCCGAAAGTTAGCACTTGACTCTCGCCTATCCCCGTCAAGCACTTTTCTTTTCCGGTGAGAGTTTCGTTGCCTAGTTTAAGGAAAATGTTCCTGCGCATTAGGCATAGATCTGCGCCTGTGTCGACGAGTCCTTTGAATTGAACGACTGAAGTTTTGATTACTTTTAATTCAAGGCCTGAAGCCGTAAACTCGCTTTTTGGTTTAGTAGCTGCGTTCTCCACGTGAACGGCATTAGCGTTGCTCTCCTGTTTCACCTCAACCTGTATTTTGCACTGTGCAGCACGATGACCTGGCTGACCACACCGATAACAATTATTATTATCCTTTTTCTTGCAATCTTTCTTTAAATGGGACGGATCCCCGCACTTAAAACATTTGCGCACAAACTCTGATTTCGAATCGAAGTTTTTGGATCCATCTGCCTCAGCGACTCGCGTTTCATTCTTGTAAGGCATCTTGTATGAGCTGCGAACTTTCTTGTAGACTTCGATCTGCTCCTTTAAATCCTTTAATGTTTTTGCCTGGTACAACATGATTTTGTTTGCCTTAGCATCTGGAACTCCCTTCACAAAGTACTCTATCAAGCTCTCTTCATCTAAGTTAACTGGCTTAGCTATTTCCATCAAAGCATACAAATATTCCTGAATTGTCTCTCCCTTTCTCTGTACACGTTGACCTAGGTTGCGATGGACCTCAGCAGATGATATTTTAACAGCAAATTCGCCACGCAACGCTGCCTTAAGAGAATCCCAGCCCCACTGACTAACTGCTTGTAGTAAATGAATAGTTGAAGCTGGCTGTACAGTCAAAGCACATTCCTCTAACTCCTGAATCCACTGATCTATATCTGGGCTACCTGTACCTGCAAAATTAGAAACACTGCCTTCTACATCTTTAAGTGTAAACAAAGAACGGCTGATAGGTGCTGGCTGCACGGGACAATCGAGAGCGGTAGCCACAGATTCGACTCCATCGGAATCGTTGTTATCATCTTCGTCCTGAATACCGAAGTGAGCAAGAAGTCTATCCTGTAAGTCGCGCTTTCTACCAGCTGTGGGTAAATTTAGCTCTAGTAGCTTAGCGCGCAAGTCGTCGCATCGCATTACCATTATCTCTTCGAGTTCCATTTTGAATTAACTTTCTTTACAATGTATTGATATTAGCTTAACAGTAACAATATTTAAATGTAACAATAAGATTGTTGATGTTTATATAAAGATTATAATAATAGATATTTCAGTTAATGACAAATGTTTGGTTTTATACATACAGTATAATTGAACTGCTTGTCAGCAACTTTCAATTCGATTAGGCCTTCTGATTAGCACCCCTTTTGATTGTCTGCTGCTTTTCCACTTGAAAAGTTCTCGCCGTTGCTTGTCCGCTGACGTCGATGCCTTCCGCCAAGATCTGCTACTCCAGACTCCGTGCTGCTTCAAAATCCTGTCCTCCAGATTACGCCAACCCGCCTCTGCTCCAGTGTCCGCCTCACGCTCCTGACTCGCTCCGCTCGCCTCTGTCTATCGCTGCTCCCAACGCCTTTCACAGATCAGCCTCTGCAAGTTTCCAGTTCACCGTGACCGGCCGGATCCCAGACTGACGCTCTGACGATCTATGATGCACTACCTCCTGGACTGTAGTTGCTATTTGCCACAAGCGTTTCCCTTGCGCGTCTTCACACACTGTAACTGTGTCTCTCCGCATACATCAATATGCCAAAAATGCTGCTTCGTCGACGTCTTTTTTGCACACTGCCAAATTAACTGCGCAGTTGCCATAAGTTGCAATTTCACCAGACTTGAAATTTCGCAATCACTGTAGTTGTGTTTGCAAAAAAAAAAAGTACTTCTGCACTCTTATTGTCTTGCACTTATGTTTGGGTCAATCCCGGACGAGCCCCCAAATTGTAGGAAATTGTTATATTCACATACAATGTTTATTGGGATTAAGTTTAAACATAAAGTGCTTATATTAGTTTTACAATGTTCTTCCTTCACACACACAACGATCTTGTTCTCTTTTCGAACGCTAAACGACGACTCCCTGCTCACTCGTGTAGGTATCGGCGGCCTTAAAAGAATCGAGTACTTTATTGGTTTTAAATGGCGAACTGATTAAGAGTTGCCATATAGCTTAACCCGCTTCGAGTGTGCCGTGTAGTAGACCCGCCAGATTCAAATCCCACATTAATGAAGATCATTTTTTAGACGAGACCCCTACAGGGGAATGCCTTATTTAAATAGGGTAGACAGAATAACCAAGAAGCAGTTAAAGATTTTAATAGATACAGGAGCCACTGCTTGTTATATAAAAAGGGGAATTTTTGAAAATAAAAATGAATTATCAATATATAAAAAAGTAACTACAGTTCATGGGTATTCAATTATTAAGTATTACCATATTATAAATATATTTGGAACACGACATTTATTTTATGAAATAGAAGGATTAGAATCTGATCTTCTAATTGGGTTCAGTTTACTAAGGAAAATGGGAGCTATAATAAATATAGAAAAGGGAGTCTTGGAATATAAAGGGAAAACAGAAAAGTTAAAATATTATGATAATGAGGAAAAAAATGAAATAAGTTTTATTGAAGAAAAAAATAATATTCTTCCGTTAAAAGAATTTATTATTAAAAAATATTTTGATTATAAAAGTACTAAAGACACAGATTCATTATTAGTGGAAAATAGTGAGAAAAGCTTGGGATTCGAAAATCCTGAGAACGCCGACGATAAAATTTCCGTCAACAAAAAGTTATATAGTTTTAGATCAACAAATCCTGAACGCGCCGACGATGAAAATTCCGTCAACAAAAAATTAAATAGTTTTGGATCAACAAATCCTGAACGCGCCGACGATGAAAATTCCGTCAACAAAAAATTAAATAGTTTAGGATCTAAAAATCCTAAACACCCCGACGTAGATTTTTCCGTCAACAAAAGAATAAAAAATATTGAATCTAATGAGCCAAAGCGAAATAAAATGAACAATATTAATATGACCAGTACAAATCGAGTAGAAGTATTGGAGAATAGTAGAATAATTGACATAATCGAGGAGGAACACTCAAAAATAAATTTACAAATCCCATTTCGTACCGATATCCGGAGTGAAATAAACACCGAAAACGACAGGGCAATTTATAGTAAACAATATCCTTATGCCTTATCAGTTTCAGATTTCGTTAATACGGAAATCAATAGAATGCTTAAGGAAAATATTATAAGACCTAGTAGAAGTCCTTATAATTCTCCAGTGTTAGTGGTACCCAAAAAAGGTCAAAATGAAGATGGCAGTCCCAAACATAGATTAGTAATAGATTACAAAAAACTAAACGAAAACACTATACCGGATAGATACCCGATGCAAGACCCGTCAGTAATATTAGCTAATTTAGGAAAGGCTAAATACTTCTCAACAATTGATTTGGAATCTGGATTCCACCAAATTTTAATGAAAGACTCAAATATTGAAAAAACAGCATTTTCTATTAATAACGGAAAATTTGAATTTTTACGAATGCCTTTTGGGTTAACAAACGCACCCAGAATTTTTCAAAGAGCCATGGATGATATCCTAAGAGAACAAGTAGGAAAAACTTGCCATGATTATATGGACGATATAATTATTTTTTCGAACACTATTGAACAACACTATGCTGACTTAATTAAAAAAATTAATATTTTACAAAGAGCAAATATGAAAATTTCTCTCGAAAAATCTAAATTCTTTAAATTAGAAACCACATTTCTAGGGTACATTGTTTCTCATAATGTAATTAAAACGGATCCCGAAAAAATTGCTACAGTTACAAAATATCCGATTCCACGTAATATTAGAGAACTCCGAAGTTTTCTAGGCTTAACAGGGTATTACAGGAAATTTGTCCGTAACTATGCAAAAATTGCTAAACCAATAACAAAATATCTAGGAGGGGAAATGGAAAGGTTTCTAAAAGAATGTCTACTAAAGTTTCAATACAGTTTGACGAATCAGCTGTACAAGCTTTCAACGAGCTAAAAGAGAATCTAATAGCACAAGTCGAATTAGTTCAGCCAGATTATAGTAAGAAATTCGTTTTAACTACAGACGCATCAGACGTAGCTATCGGGGCAGTACTAACACAGGATAATAAACCAATTACGTTTATTTCAAAAACATTAAATAAAACGGAACAACTTTATGCCACAAATAAAAAAGAATTGTTAGCTATAGTATGGGCTTTAAAAAATCTCCGGAATGATTTATATGGAGTAATTGGCATAGAAATACAAACGGATCATCAATCCTTATCGTTCACAATTTCGGATAAAAATCCAAACGTAGAGATGAAAAGATGGTATTCTTTCATTGAAAGTTTTACCCCAAAAATTATATACAAACCCGGAACAACAAATGTTGTAGCCGATGCATTATCACGAATAGAAATAAATAATATTACAAACAGCGATATAGACGTTTCTGAACAGTCAAACTCAGACCAAGACACACAGCATTCAGCTGAAAGTAGTTTTGAAAATGTAATACAAGAGACCCGTAAACCGTTAAATCAATTTAAACAACAATTGTTATTAACAACGGGGAGGTATACAATACATGAGTCACTGGACATTTTTGACAAGACAAGACACATAATCGAATATGATACAGTTGAGAACTTAATAAGCATTTTAAGAGAGTATCTTCCACCTAACATAACAGTTGGAATTCATTGTAGTTTAGAAGATTTATATCATATTCAAGTTTCTTTAAGAAATAGTTTTACTAACAAATTTCTTTTTACGCGATTATTTCTACAAGACGTAGAAAACGCCGAAGATAGAGCTATAATAATAGAAGAAACACACAATCGAGCTCATAGGGGATTAGACGAAAATCATAAACAAATCAGTAGATTATATTATTGGCCCAATCTATTTGTAAAACTAAAAGAAGATATAAAAAATTGTAAAATTTGCAATAAGAACAAATATAACAGACACCCGATTAAAATTCTAATTGGGGAAGCCCCAATCCCAACTAAAGAAGGCGAAAATTTACACATTGATATATATTATGCGCAAAGTTTAACCTTTTTAACTTGTATTGACGCGTATTCTAAATTCCTAGTAGTTAAAGAAGTTCAAAATAAATTAAATATCGAAAATAAAGTAATGGAACTACTTCAACATTTTCCCCAAGCCAAAGTAATTATGACCGATAACGAACCGAGCTTTACCTCAGCTCAATTTAAATCCTTTGCACAAAGATGCGGTGTAACTCTACATTACGCAGACCCGAGGCACAGTACCTCAAACGGACAAGTGGAAAGAGCACATTCGACATTAACAGAATTAGCTCGCATCATAAAAGAACAATTTAATTTAACTGACTATTCCGAAATCGTATTAAGAGCCGCTCAGGAATATAATCAGAGTATTCATTCCACAACAAACCAAAAACCTGTTGACATTCTTTATAATAAAATTTAACACGATAATATTCCACAATTATTAAAAAATACTCAGGAGAAAATGTTAGAAACCCATAATGAAAACAGAAAAGAAAAACAATATCACGTAGGACAAGTTGTTTATGAAAAGAAATATGGAGAAAGAAATAAACTAAAACCAAGATATAAGAAGCAAATAGTTAAGGATAATATGCCTAATAAAATAATAATAAACAGTAGAAACAGAATTATTCACAAAGATAATATTAAGCATTAATAAATTCCTTTTTTTTAACTTCCAGAAAATGTATTCTTTAATACATATTTTATTAATCATAATATTGGCCAGTTCAGAAATAATTGATTACTCGAACCATGAATTTTTTCTGTTCAAAGACAACAAGGATGTACTTACCTATGAATCTTACAACGATTTATTCCACGTAACTAATTTAAGTTTTTATAAGGAAATACTTGACATAGAATCAGATAATATAAAAAAGGATTCAAATAAAAGGTCACAATGGGAAATTAAGTACGACATAGAAGTAATCAAAGTAATCTTATCTCAGTTAATATTAGCTAAAACAAAAAGGGGAATAAATGAGTTAGGCACCGTGTGGAAATGGTTGGCTGGAACTCCGGATCATGATGATTTCATAAAAGTACAAAATAAAATCAATGACGTAATTGAAAATAATAATAAACAGTCTATTATTAATTCCAAATTGTTCAAAGAAATAGAATCTCTCTCTGAAGATTTTAAAACGGTTTTTATTGATCAAGTTTTACCACTTAGGAAACATCGCTTACGATTAATAACATTTGACCTACAAAACTTAATTGATACTATCACTCTTGCAAAAATTGACGTTTTTAACACCAAAATTTTAAGGGGGAGGGGGTATGGTTAATTCGGCCAAAGAAAGGCATATTTTCATGAATTTTTCACACGATACGGTTAATGTTAGATAAATTATTTTATTATTATATCAGAGTCCTACACTTAAACTATATTTTCTGAAATTTTCATTGAAAAAAATTAAAAAATGAGCCGTCTGCGGCCAATCTCCGTAGGCGCCTCCAAAAAAAGAGGCTTTGCGGTGAACAGCATAACTCATTACTGGATCATCTTAAAAATATAAAAAAAAAAATGTCCATTAGTTAAGATGTTTCTTGAGGTAATCAGGTCGAGTTTTTTTTTTTTTTAATTTTTTGTATTTTTGGTAATACTTTAAAGTCAAAAACGTGATGTTAGCCTAAAAAATTGGATATATTAGGTATTATAAAATAAAAAATAAAAAAAAAAGCTTGATCTGATTACCTGCGGATTTAGGTACAGAAATTATGTGCAAAATTTCAGAACGATCGGTACATTAGATTTCGATGGACAATGTTCACCGACTTGAAAAAAATACTTTTCAGGAGAACGATTTAAAGCTTCACGTCGCGATGTGCAACTGTTCGGGACCCCTCGTTCAAATGGTCATATTTTTTTTAATTTTCATCCGATTGACATGAAATTTTCACACAACATTCTTCACGTGTTGTACATTAATAAAAAAAAATAAAAAAAAATAAAAAAAAATCGAAAAAAAAAAATTAAATACCAAAACTTTTTAATAATTATTGCACTTTAAGTTTAGAAAAAACTTGTTTTACCCGATTATTAAATGGTGAACAATCAATTTGTAAAAAAATAAGAGAAAAAAATAAAAAAATAGACATTATCCAAGATGGTGCCATTTTAATAAATGGTAACAACATCGACAACAATTCCGAATTAGGTGGTTCATTCTTAATAATATTTAATTGTACAACCACAATAAATAACGTTTCATATACCAATATAGACAACAAAATTCTTAACTATATTACTACAAACCACTTCAAAAATTACGAAATATCCGATTATATATTTTCAAATAACTCAGAACTCTCTTTAGATAATATAAATATTTTAAATCCATTCATTAAAATTAATAATACCAAAATATCTATATCCTTTATATTATTAATTTTAATCATTATATATTTGATTTCTCTACCTATTATTAAATACAGAAATATGTTTGTAACCAAAAAACAACGGCCAGAATCAGAAAAACCTAACGAAGATATATTTTTAACAGAATTAAAAGATCGTTTAAACGAAATCCATAATGAATCGGGACGATCCATTTTAGAAGAGGAGAGTTATCCTGCCCGTGAAACGGTTCCATTTATGGAATTAATAAAAAAATGTTTAAATTCAATCTTAGCTAAATTGCCTTTGCCTTTGTTTAAGATTCTGCCTTCGCCTTTTTCATTAACTTCGAGGGCCGCGCTTGACCGTCCTGCTAAGATAAATAAACCTATCGTAAAGTAAACAACAGCTTCCGTTCGAAGCCAAACTCTCACGTTCTAAGCCAAAAGTATTGCGTTCCGATTTTCAATCAAAATTGCATCGGTCAGCATAATTTAATTTCACAACGAGATGCGACAGTTTCAGCATAAGCTTTTATTTTAACAAAAATCAAAGTTCTAGAAGCTTAAAAAAGAAAAGCTTCTGGCCGAGGTTCGTTGGAGAAGATTTTAGAATTAAGAAGTCAGTCTTATTCGGATTGAAACCGCGATCGGTCATATCTTAGAATCAAAAGTAAAAGTGTCTTGATGTATTAGTGAGTTAGTGAATTAAGGTTTATTACCAATAAAGAAAAATTATAAAATAAAAAATTATATTTTTTTTAATCAACCACAACGATCAAATTTAATTTGCATGCAAAATGCCAATCCTCTAGCTTTTATAGTCTCAGCGTTCATATGGACGGACAGACAGACGGACATGGCTAGTTCGACTCGGCTAGTAATCCTGATCAAGAATATATATACTTTATAGGGTCGGAAACGCTTCCTTCTCCCTGTTACATACTTTTGCACGAATACAATATACCCTTTTACTCTACGAGTAACTGGTATAAAAATACCCTCGTCTCCAGAGACGTAACCCTTGCGTACCCAGATTTCGGAAAAGAATTCCAGCTAACTACCGATGCCTCAAGTTACGCAATCGGCGCAGTATTGGAACAAAACCATAGGCCAATAACATTTATTTCCCGCACCCTGTCAAAAACCGAAGAAAACTCCGCAACCAACGAACAAGAGATGCTTGCTATCGTTTGGGCTCTGGAAAGTTTAAGACATTATCTTTACGGGTATTCGAAGGTGGTAATATACACGGACCACCAGCCCCTGAGTTTCTCAAATAGCGTAAATAAACACAACGCTAAGTTAAAACGCTAGAGAGACCTCGTTGGCGAATATAACCACGAGATCAGGTACAAGCCCGGAGTGGCTAATGTAGTAGCGGATGCTTTATCCCGAGCCCCCGCTGAAGTAAATTCAATCAGCTCCTCAGCATCAGTCCATAGTAAGGTTTACTCAAAACGAAATAGACGACGTAACTTCAGAATCTGAACAAAACGAAATAATTACACTCGAACATAAAAGAGTTCATAGGGATGCAAGTGAAAATAAAGTGCATATCCTAAAAAAAATTGTTTCCCCACAAGCAATAAAGAAAATTCAAGCAGTAGTTCAAGCCTGTCAAACTTGTAAAATACGATACCCATGCAGGGCTCTATTAGACACCCCCCAAAAGGAAAAAAACAACCGACCCCTATTCCTAATTACCCAGGAGAACTAGTTCACATTGATATTTATATTACAGAAAAACATAGAGTTTTAACAGGAATTGACAAATTTTCAAAATATGCCCAAGTAAAAATTTTAGAGTCAAGAGCATCTGAAGACATTAAAAACCCTCTGGAAATGGTAATTGCCTTCGGTATGCCAAAATTGATAATAATGGACAACGAACGCTCATTAGGCTCAGCAGCAATCAAGTTTATGTTAGAGGACGAACTCAAAATATCAGTACATACGACTGCTCCGTATGCATAAACAAGTAACGGACAAATAGATAAGTTTCATTCAACGCTATCCGAAATCATGCGGTGTCCCAAAAAAGACAACGGGAGCATGACATTTGAGAACTTTTTAAAGCCGTTCAGGAATATAACAAATCAATACATTCTGTAATTAAAGATAGCCCCATAAATATATTTTTTAGAAGAACAATATCAAGTTCAGCAGAAGACATAGAAAAAAAACGAGAAGAAATTAAACTAAAAATCCAGAAAAAACAAGCTGCCGACCTCGAATATCACAATCAGGGCAAAATGCAACCAAAACTTTTTAAACCAGGCGACACAACACACGTAAAAATAGACAAAAGGTTAGGAACTAAACTGACACCTAGATATAAAGCCGAGAAAGTAGCAGAAAACAAAACGACCACTATTAAAACTCAAACGGGAAAAATCATACATAAGAATAATATTAGAACATAATTTTTCAGACTATTTTTACCAACGTGCCTGGGGATAACCACAATCCTAGATTACTCCAACTCACAAATCATCTCACTTGAAACCGGACTAGCAGCTAAGCAGGACGGGACATTTAAAATCATCCACATCTTTAACTTAACCAGCTATGAAGAAACTCTGGCGAAGTTAGAAGAATCATCTTATCTACTCACCGCATCTCATCCATTACATCCCTACCTTTCCTACGAATTTAAACAGATTCATACCGACCTACGCATTCTCCAAAATCAAAAAAGACAAAAAAGGGCAATAGAAGCAATAGGTACAGCATGGAAATGGCTAGCGGGATCTCCAGATCATCACGACTACGAGATCTTCGAAAATAAGATAAATGAGCAATTAGAAAACAACAATAAAAAAGTTATAATTAACAGATTAATCAATCAAAAGATTAATCAACTAACTAATGTTACAAATGCAATAATAAAAGCTACCCAGAGCTCGGAAGAAATAGTTAATCAAAAAGCAAATATTTTAAAGTATAAAATTCAATTATTAAAAGAAGAAATAACTAACATTATATATGCAATTACATGGCAAAATCTTACACAATAAACTCTTTTGTATTCACAAGCACAGAAACCACAGTGGTAGAAAATATATTTAAAAAAGAAAATGACTTATTTTTTAACATAGAAGAATTACTAGAATTTGCTAAAGTTAAATTAGCCACAAATGGCAACGACCTCATTTATATTATCAGTCTCCCAACCATTAAAACAGATAATTGTAGAACTTTAAAAATCAAAGCAATAAAAAAAGCACAAATAATCAACGATATAAAATACGAAAATTTGTTAGAATGTAAGAGGCAATTATTTGCAATTAAAAAACCTTGCGAATTCCATAATGATAAGACCATTTGTAATTCAGAAAATTTATTAGATTTTTTTTTTTTTTTGATGGACGTTGATGCACTATGGTCAGTTCAAACAAGTGGCCCTTACGACACCAAGCAAAGCTTATTACGCGCGGAGCCCTAAACCGTTTTGAGCAAATAAGCGGAATCGCGGACATGGAAAAATACGATCTAACAATAGACAGTTTAAGAATACATGCTCACAAAGAAGTTACAAATTATTTAACGACAGAAAATACAAAAGTTTATTATAATTAGTAGCATTAGGGGTATCAAACAGTAAGACGTGGCACAGTGAATTATAATCGTCACACAGAACACGAAAAGGATCATGCAGGGCATAATTAGATCTACATATTGGTAGGGACAACGGACGAAAACGGCGAACTGTTCTACAGGGTACATTCCAGTTAAGTGAACTAAGAAGGAAAGGGGAGTCGACATCACCATTAATAAGTTTACGTAAAAACATAACTCCATGACACTTTCTACGATGGCAGAGGGTTGGTAAGTCGAGCAGGCGCAACCTCGCAAGATAAGAGGGCAGTCGACTACCTGTGTCCCAGTTTAATCCTCTCAGAGCAAATAGAAGGAATTGTTTTTGGACAGACTCTAACATATTTTGGTAACAGCTAATTTGAGGAGACCATATACAAGAGCAATATTCCAAAGACGGACGAACAAGAGAAACATACAAAAGCTTTGATGTGTAAGGATCATCGAACTCCCTTGACCAACGTTTCATAAATGCAAGAAGACTTCTGGCTTTATTAGATATAGTAGATATATGGTCTTTAAAACTAAGTTTATGATCAAATAAAACGCCAAGATCCTGAACTGAAGAAATTCGTTCAAGGGCGTTATTTCCAATAGAATAAGAATACAGATATGGATTACAACGATAAAATGTCATAAAGTTACATTTAGAATAGTTTAAATTTAACATGTTAATCTTGCACCACGTATACAAACAGTCAAGATCTAATTGAAGGTCATTATATGAGCTAGGTAAACACATGGACAAACATAGCTTAACATCAACTGCATACATTAATACGGTAGATGATTTTATAATATTAGGTAGATCATTAATCATTAAGCCAAAGAGTAAAGGACCCAGGTGGCTACCCTGTGGCACTCCAGAAGTAACATTCATTATTTTGGAAATTCTATTGTTAAAACAGACCATTTGAGTTCTATTAGAAAAGTAGGAAAGTATCCACTCAAGTAGATTAGGAGGAAAACCTAAAAGGGATAGTTTATAAATAAGAAGCCTGTGGTTCACTGAATCAAAAGCTTTAGAAAAATCTGTATAGATCACATCAGTCTGATGGTGTGTCAGAAAACCTCTAGTAATTAGAGTCGTAAATTCCAGTAGGTTAGTAGTAGTAGAACGACATCTAGTGAAGCCATGTTGACAAGGTGAAATAATAGAACGGCAATGATGCTGCAACTGGCAGGTTATAATTTTTTCAAAAAGTTTAGGAATTGAACTAAGCTTAGCAATACCACGATAATTTAAGATATCAGACTTGTTCCCTTTTTTAAATAATGGCACAATAAAGGATTCCTTCCATATGAATGGAAAACTTCCTTGACTTATGGACAAATTAAATATCATTGTTAAGGGAAGAGCAAGATAGGATGAGCAATTCCTGAGTATACATCTAGGTATTCTATCAGGACCCGGTGAAAATGAGAGCTTGAGAGCATCAAGACTCTGTAGAACATCAGAAACATTAATAACTGGTTTGAAGATAGAATTCAAGTGAGGTAGAGGGTATGGATAATCTAAATAGTAACACTATTGCATTCTGTATATGTCGATTGGAAAAAATCAGCGAATAAGTTGGATATATCATTGTCATCAGATGCTACATTATTATTGAGAAAAAGAGAAGGAGAGAAGCAGTTTGATTTCCGTTTAGAATCGACAAAAGAAAAAAAAAGTTTAGGATTGCTTTTGAAATCACGCTTACAACGAGACAGGCAATTTTTATAACAGTCAGAATTGTACTTAATAAATTCCGCCTTAGCCGAACTATATTTAGCAAAGTCTGTCTGCAAGCTGGATTTTTTAAACCTTTTAAACAGTCTAGTTTTTTTATTATTTAGATAAGATAGTTGCCGGGTAAACCATGGAGAGCTGTAAGAATTCTTTATGGTGGCGAGAGGGACATGTACATCAAATAGACGGTAAATGACTTCATAAAAGTACCCAACCGCATCAGCAACAGGAAGGTCAACAAGATATGACCAGCTTACTGTAGATAAAGATTCCACAAGTTTAGCGTAATCAGTCTTTCTAAAACATAAACTGTGCTGTTCATTTATAACAGTCCTAGGGATATTAATAATAGGGATTAATACAGAGCTGAAGGGTAGGATGATAATAATCTTCAGGTAAAGATAGTGGCGGAATACGACTAACTTCAGCATCGCCACTATCAAAAACAAAGATTAAGTCTAGAAGACGGCCAATATGATTGGGAATCCTGTTAACTTGCTGCAAAGATAGTTCAACTAGACCGTCAACATCAAGTTGGTCAGTTTCAGCAAGCAACAAGGAGATAGACTGTATGGCGGACAGGTGCAAAAGATACACGTTAAATTCCGAGCCAGGGGGTATATAGGAGCAAGTTAGAAAAATATTAGTTTTTGGGAAAGATATTTTTACGGAAATAAATTCAATACATGATGATTCAGAAATATCAACAAGCTCAGAAGTTAAATTGGATTTGACTCCAATAAGAACGCCTCCACCTCTACGGGTCAGACGATCCTTCCGATAAACAAAAAAGTTATTAGACAAAATCTCACTATCATGTACGGATTGGTTAAGCCAGGTCTCAGTGAATACTATAACATTGAGCTGTTTTTATAGAGCATATAAAGCTTACTAAGGAGCCCCCGAACATTCTGATAGGAAATTAGGAAATTTAGTTTTTTGAATTTAAAGCAGTGCTTGGTGTTAAGGAGAAAGTCATGTCATTTAAGCAATGACACTTGCGTAAACGCTCTCCTGAACCTTCGAGAACCTGAATGTAAGACGGTCAACAATCAACACATACCGGATTTCGAGGAAATACTGCCAGGCACCATACTGCTAAGCGACTTCAATGGGCTAGTCTCGCTAGACGCAAAACTTCTGCAACTACAAGGCTCCTTCATAATACAATATCGTAATTCAACAGTAACTATTGGCGAAACAACTTACAAGTCAAGAGAAATCAACATAGTCGAACCAGAACCTCCGTTTTTCCAACTAATGGGAGAAAAGACGAAGTGCCAGAAACGCAAGATGCCAATGCATTTAATATTGTTCTTGTTGTATGCACTTGGCTGGGTTCGATCAACTTTGGGAATATGCTATTCTGCATAAACACGATCGCTGACCAAAAGGTGCAAGCTCAGCGCACGTGGCTAAGTCCGGATGAACAAAAAGTAGCAGCCAATCAGGATAAGAAACGTCAACAGAAGCAGCAGCAGCGACAGAGACGGTGGCAGCGATGGATCGACGCGTAGTTGTAATTAATAATTGTTAAGCTTAAGTAAAGTAATTCAAGTGAAATTTATTCTATGAATTAATATATTTGTCCCTTACAGACAGATAGACAGACAGACAGACAGACAGACAGACAGAGTTTACAAAAACCTATCCTTTAAACTTAATAAAACAACTCATGATCAAAATGTATAGGGACAAAGCCTTAGATACATTTGTTCGCGGACTTCGTAGAGATTTA
The DNA here is from genome assembly GCA_035046095.1 of Drosophila pseudotakahashii. Taxonomy (NCBI): domain Eukaryota; kingdom Metazoa; phylum Arthropoda; class Insecta; order Diptera; family Drosophilidae; genus Drosophila; species Drosophila pseudotakahashii. Next base: position 216,331 of record JAWNOE010000112.1, on the reverse strand, counting down.
TCTCTTGAAGTTAAAAAATCAGGAATTCCGTGCTAGCCATGCCACCAATAAAGCAATCGACTTTCCGAAATACACCTATTCGAACTTCACCTCAATTACAGCCAACCGTTCCAACTTTCCCACAGTGGTCGTTCCCAACTGCAAATGCCCAGTTCCAAAATTCGTTTTGGCTGCCTAAACAGACTGGTAACGCTTTCGTCCAACCACGTCAACAATTTAATAATAACAACCAGGCCTTACCAGTCCCACCATATCTAGTGGCTTGACCCACGGTAACTCACCAAACATTTAGACCTTCGGCTGTAAAGCCACAATAACGGCCTGAACCAATGGACGTCGATAAGACCCTCCAATCTAAACATATCAATTACATGAATAAACCAGTTCGATTCGAAGCCGGTAAACGACCACCAATGCCCCTAAATGAGGCTGCTACGAAATCTAGAAACTTTAATATTCAAACACCTACTGACACTTCTTCGGAAGTAAAAGAAGATTCACCATCCCTACCAGAATATGACCAAATATTAAAAGACCAAGACGAACCACAATCGGAACATACTGATACTCTAGCAGAATATTCCGAACCCATAGACCAAGCTGACCAAGAATATCAATACGACTACGCCTCTTTTAATTTTTTAGAATAACCGACTCCTCATTACCCTATTTTGAGTGTAAGCTGAGGAGTGGAGAAATGTTTAAGATACTATAGACACTAGTTCAAATAACAATTACATTTTACAAAAAATTTGTAAAAAATCCAGTTAATAATAAATCCCCCTTTAACGCCATCTCCGTTGGTGCAAATATAAGAATAACCCACCATAAAACAGCCAACCTATTTGATGACCGTAACACAACAATTAAATTCTCTTTATTACCTTCACTTAAAACATTTGATGCCCTATTGGGAAATGATAGTTTAAAGCAATTAGGAGCAATAATTAACACAAACACCAAAACTATGTCATTGAAAAATGGCAAAAATCATAACTATAAAAGACCAAAAAATTTTACGCAGTAAACGTAATAACTCTTCGGACAGTCCACCTTACAAAAACAAAAAAAATTGAACTAAACCAACTTCTTTGTAAGTTTCCAAATCTTTTTGCTGAACCCAATGAAAAACTGACTTATACGACAAATGTGAAAGCCGAAATCCGTACCAATGCCGACACACCAATCTACTCAAAGTTTTATCAGTACCCAATGGCATTGAAAGATGAAATAGACCGACAAGTATTAGAACTCTTAGTGTTGACTTCTGTGGCGGCCGATCAAGACATAATAAGAACGCAAATTATTTTCTGCTTGACAATTGCAGTACGTGCGTGCGACGAGCGGCGTGCGTCGTACGTAGCGTATCGTATTAGTGCGTAACTAAGCGTTTTATTATCAGGTTTTTAAAGGCTTAAATTAGAACACAAAAATGATTTTTATGCGGAGACTACGTACCAATCGTCTCGGCTAAAAGTACAAAAGTGATCGTTTTAAAGTAATCGTTTCAAATTAAATATTAAATGATAAAGGGTACAAGTATTTGAATTCATCTCGACTTAACTTAGAAGAAAAATTATAATAATAAAGAGCATTCTTAACACTTAGAAAACAACATAATACGACCATCTCGATCACCTTATAATTCACCAGTTTGGAAAGTACTAAAAAAATTAGACGGATCCAATATAAAACAAGAAAGGAAGCTAGCTTCGGCCAGCCGAATCTTATATACCCTTGCAGATCATTCCTATTTATTTACAAAACATTAAATTTAAATTAATTTGCGTATATGTAACAACAATTCAAATTTTAGCTGCTTTCGTATTACTTTGTCATTAATTTTTTGATCCTTCCTATGGCAGCTATATAATATAGCCGTCCGAATTTTTTATAAATTTAATACGAAATTTGGAAATGTTAAAGAAAAGCCATATCCCAAAGGAGAAGAGAATGTAATAAAAGTTAACAAAGATATACTTTTTTATACCAAGTATATCATGAAAAGAGGAATTGTATATCCGTCAGTCAAACAATTTGCAGAATGGCTTCAAAACATTGCAAGCTATGTATCAATAACAATGGGCAGTACATCGACGATGACGTCCGAAAAACCACAGGAAAAGAAAAGTCAACCTAAACACATTTTCACAGTGGACAATAAACTGGAGCGTTCCCGCTAATGCCCAATTTGTAATCACGACCACAAGGTCTATCAATGCGACAATTTCAAGAAGAAGACCTTACCTGAAAAATGGGAAATCGTCAAAAAACAACGACTTTGCTTTGGGTGTCTTTGCCCGGGGCACTCTATGCAAACTTGCTCATTCCGTAGAGAATGCAAAATTGATTCATGTCAAAGATATCACAATCGTCTTCTTCACGACTTAAAGAACCAATCCGCTAAGATTGAGAATATTCCAGATAAAACAAAGACCGACATAGTTTCTACAACAATAATGGATAATGAACCACCTATAACCGTTACAGGACCAAAATCACAATGCACAATAATTGCTTTTATCGACGAGGGTTCAACTATATCTCTTATCGAAGAGGAAACAGCCGAATTGCTGGGTCTCAAAAGATAGGTAACAAATCGACAACAGAAATGTCTCAACAAATAAACCTGGAATTACAAGGATACCCTACAGGATCTCAATCTTTTTGCCATATGAAAAATGTAAGAACAGTTAAAAGGTTAATGTTACCATGCCAAGATCTGAATTTGCCAAAATTTTGTAGATATATTCCATGCCTAAAAGATTTGCCTATTGAAAATTATACTAATGCTACGCCGAAACTATTAATAGGAATGCCACATATCAATCTAGTCAGACCTTTGGAAATAATTAATCTAAATAAAAACTTCTCAGCTCATAGAACCAAATTAGGATGGATATTGTTCGGGTCGAACGAAAACAGACAAAGCGGTGTAGTATGCCATGTAGAAGAATGTAAAAATTCAATGGACGACATTCAAAACATAATAATAACTTCATAAACATTGACCAGTTTGGGATTGACTAACGTTACCGCTAAAATCAGATAGTGACCAAAGATGTGAAAAGATTTTGAAGGGGACGACAAACAAAATCGAAAATGGCTATGAGACTGGGCTTTTATGGAAAACCGATATTATTAAAATGCCAAATAGTTACGACACGGCGCTACGTCGACTGAAAATAGCGAAAAATAAAATGTCCAAGGACGAATCTCTTCGTAAATGGCATTCAGAAAAAATTAAAGAATATGAAAGAAAAGGGTATGCGCATAAATGAAGCAAGGTAGAACTTGAAACGGATTTAAACAAAAAATGGTATTTGCCGCATTTCGCCGTCAATAATTTAAATAAAAACAAACTTAGACTATAATTCGACGCCGCCGCCCAAGTTAATGGAGTGTCACTGAACTCATGCCTTTCGAAAGGACCAGATGCCTATAAGCCATATATACTATCAGCCACTATACTGTTCAAGTTTCGTCAACGCAAAATAGGAATTTGTGCGGATATTACAGAAATGTTTCACCGTGTATTCATCCGATACGAAGACCAGGATTATCAACGGTTTCTATGGAGAGATTGCGATACCTCGAGAGAACCAGACGTCTATGTGATGAATGTGATGATATTCGGTTCAGCCAGTTCGCCCTGTTCAGCCCAATATATAAAAAATCTTAATGCCGAGCTCTTTAAAAAAGACAATCCCAGAGCAGTAAAAGCCATTGTTGATCATCATTGCGTCGATGATTACGTAGACAGCTTTGACACATTCGATGAAGCACATAACGTAATTAACAAGGTCGTACAAATTCATCTGAACGGAAATTTTGAACTTCGTGGATTCGTGTCAAACTCAAAGGAGCTTCTGGCAAGGATGAACAACTCACTAGAGATCATGACGTCGCCAACAACATTAAATCATTCTAAGCCGAACACTGAAAAAATACTTGGACTTCATTGGGATCATGGATCAGACCAGTTCTGTTTCATCGTAAAGTTTAAAGGAGTGCCGAACAACGTAGCTGAAGCAAAATCACCTCCAACAAAGAGACAAGTTCTGTCCATGATAATGTCCATATTTGACCCCTTTGGATTTATAGCACCTTTTGTAATAAAAGCCAAAATAATAATTCAAGAATTATGGCGCCTAAATACAATGTAGGATGAGGTTATTCCCGAGAGCCTTCACAACGTGTGGATTAATTGGTACGACCAACTGCTGAAGGTAAAAGACGTAAGGATTCACAGATGCTATCATAATAATTTCACCAATCCTGATCTCGACTTGCAACTTCATATTTTCGTAGACGCAAGCGAAGAAGATTTTGCCGCCGTCGCTTACTGGAGAGTAATGTATCAGGAACAAGTAGCAATAGTGTTTGTGATGTGAAGGCTAACTGTAGTCCTATAAAAACATTATCAATACCACGCCTCGAACTACAAGCTGCAGTCCTGGGAGTTCGACTAAAAAACGCCATAATAAATAAACATGAAGCCAGCCCAAAACATGTTTACCTGTGGCCGGAATCAAAGACTGTAATAAGCTGGATACAATCAGATAGCCGCCGCTATAAGCAATATGTCGCCCACAGAGTAACAGAAATTTTGGAAAGCTTAAAAATCGACCAATGGAAATGGATTCCTGGAACGAAAAATCCCGCAGACGCCGCCACACGCATGTCCTCAAAGGCAGATCCAAGCGTCTGGATTGATGGACCTCCATTTTTATACCCGTTACTCGTAGAGTAAAAGGGTATATTGTAGTCGTGCAAAAGTATGTAACAGGGAGAAGGAAGCTTTTCCGACCCTATAAAGTATATATATTCTTGATCAGGACCACTAGCCGAGTCTGTCTGTCCGTCCGTATGAACGCTGAGATCTCGGAAACTATAAAAGCTAGAGGATTGGCATTTTGCATGCATATTCTTGGAGTTCCCACGCAGCGCAAGTTTATTTCAAAAAGGTGCCACGCCCCCTCTAACCGCCCCTTTATTTTTTGAAAGGTGTCTGGCGCCCACACCTTTAAAGATTTTGAAAATGTAAAAATTCAGTTTTATTGTGTTTATCAAAACCTATCGAAATGTAGAATAAATCGGACCATTCGTTAAAAAGTTATGACCGATCAAAGTTGTAATATATCCATCTCCCTCGCACTCCCTTAGCTAAGTAACGGGTATCTGATAGTCGGGGCACCCGACTATAGCGTTCTCTCTTGTTATATCTCGACAGCTCCGAGTGGCCGTCACCACCTGAAGATATGAGATTTTTACGACCATAACAACGAATTACGCCCAAAATTTGTATTTGTTGCTACTCAGGACATGACGCTCGATATGATAGACAAATTCAGTAAATAAGAGAAACTATTGCAAATCTATTCTTGGGTTCGCCGTGCCATCGAGCTGTTTTTAAAATAAATCCTTTAAAAAGTCTACAGTACTAACAGCTGAAGAAATTTGTTGTTCTGAAAAACTATTATGCAAATCAGCCCAACTCGCTTGTTTCCACCAAGAAGTAACTCAGTTAAAGAATGGTCAACCCATAACCAATTCCAGTCCAATATGGAACCTTTCGACCGAGCTGGATGACGACGGTGTACTTCGCTTAGCAGGTCGCATTGATAAGGCTACTTGTGTTAGTCCTATGACAAAACGTCCTATTATATTACCCAAAACCCATAAACTGACTTTACTGATCGCCCAGCATCATCATGAACTATGTAAACACCAAAATGTGGATACCATGATCTGTTCCATTATACAAACATTTTGGATACCACCTATTCGCCGTTTATCTAAAACTATTAAAACCAACTGTTAGTTATGCAAAAACTTATCCGCAATGCCAAAGCCATCCATGATGGGACAGTTGCCTATGGACAGAGTTGCAGCCTTTGTCAGACCCTTCACATATACAGGGCTCGATTATCTTAGGCCCCTTTCAGTGGCTATTCGCAGGCGACGTGAAAAAGGTGGGTAGCGTTATTCACCTGTATGACTACAAGAGCTATACACATCGAATTGTCTAAGGATTTGTCATCGGATGCCGCCATTATGTGTCTCAAGAGCTTTTGTTGCCGAAGAGGAGTACCAAAAAGAATTAGAAGTGATCAAGGAACGTCGGCAAAGATCAATGGATTGAGGTGGTGGATGCGGTTGCAATGGAGAGTGGTCGCTGTGGTATTGAGTGGGTATTTAATACGCCAGGCAATCCTGCTGCTGGTGGAGCATGGGAGCGTTTGGTGCGTAGTGTCAAACGTATTTTGGCATTAACCCTCTAAGAAAAGGTACCTCAGGTTGAAACTCTTCAAGGTCTGTTAAATGAAGCTGAAAACCTTATTAATTCTCGTCCTTTAACACACCTACCGATCGATTCATACGAAGACGATCCACTTACTCCAAATCATTTTTTACTTGGTTGCACAAACCAAGTACAAACACCGGTAGTTGACGAAAACGTTTGCCTGAAGAAGCAATGGCATATCCGGCAGCAGTTAATGCAGACATTCTGGAAACGATGGATCCAGGAGTACTTGCCGACTCTAACCCGACGCACTAAGTGGTTCAACCGTTTGGAGTCAATACAAATTGGAGATGTGGTCCTGATTTGCGACGAGACCGATAGCCGTGGTGTATGGAGGAAAGGAAGAATCATCCAGGTTTATTTGTTGAGACATTTCTGTTGTCGATTTGTTACCTATCTTTTGAGACCCAGCAATTCGGCTGTTTCCTCTTCGATAAGAGATATAGTTGAACCCTCGTCGATAAAAGCAATTATTGTGCATTGTGATTTTGGTCCTGTAACGGTTATAGGTGGTTCATTATCCATTATTGTTGTAGAAACTATGTCGTCAGTCAAACAATTTGCAGAATGGCTTCAAAACATTGCAAGCTATGTATCAATAACAATGGGCAGTACATCGACGATGACGTCCGAAAAACCACAGGAAAAGAAAAGTCAACCTAAACACATTTCGGTCTTTGTTTTATCTGGAATATTCTCAATCTTAGCGGATTGGTTCTTTAAGTCGTGACAACGACTTTGCTTTGGGTGTCTTTGCCCGGGGCACTCTATGCAAACTTGCTCATTCCGTAGAGAATGCAAAATTGATTCATGTCAAAGATATCACAATCGTCTTCTTCACGACTTAAAGAACCAATCCGCTAAGATTGAGAATATTCCAGATAAAACAAAGACCGAAATGTGTTTAGGTTGACTTTTCTTTTCCTGTGGTTTTTCGGACGTCATCGTCGATGTACTGCCCATTGTTATTGATACATAGCTTGCAATGTTTTGAAGCCATTCTGCAAATTGTTTGACTGACGGATATACAATTCCTCTTTCCATGATATACTTGGCCCACTCTTCTTTTTTGTTCATCGGTAGCTTTGTGACTAATTCATCAATTAGTATAGGGCTATGAAAATGTGGTGTGGTGTTAAAAAACTAAAAAAAATTTTTTTTTTTTTATAAATTTTATTTTGAAAGAAGAGGTTTTAGAGGAATTATTGCAAAAGAAATGAAGTCAATCGGATTCATATAACCGGAGATACACATTTTCAATGAGAGGATACTTTTTCAAATTTGACGATTTTTGGCAAACTTAAAAAAATTCTAACTAAAAAAATAATTTTTTTTCGGTCAAATCCTGATACACGTGTTTACTTATTTTCCGAGAAGTACGTGTAAAAAAAGTTTCAGGCAAATCAAAAATGTGAAATTTTTTTTTTTGGCCAAATCTGTTCGGTTTGTAAAAGAACGGCCCATATCTAAGTAATGATGCTACATAAAACATTGGCCACTGCTCTGGCGTTCCATCGAACGTCGGAATATCTTGAAGCTTGCGTGAATACGGCTTATATAGATGCGGCTGGGCCTGCGATGAGGTTGAAGGCGTTGCGAAGATCGGGAGCGAGTGAGCAGATGTGGGCGGCGGTGACCTGATAGGTATTGTTATAGGAGGCTGGCGGAAATGATATTGGTACATATGGACGACTGGCGTCAAATTATTTTTCAAACATTTACATTCAGGCGGCAGGCTTGTACAATGTTTTTTGTGCGACGGGCTTGCACTGAGATTGATAATAAAAAATGTTGACTTCTGTTTTTTTTTTTTTCGATATGCATAACAAATGTTTATTGGAGAGTGTTATGTGAAACTTAATTCACTTTTACCCATGGTAAAAATTTACAAAAAGTAGTGAATAAATAAAAAAAAAAAAAAAGACTGATTACAAAAATTGAGCAGTGTGGCAGTCTATGAGTCTAAGTCTGGAATCAGTTTCCCACTAGCGTGCCGTCCAAGTATCCAATTGTCTGATGGGTGCAATCTTTTTAGTCTTCTTCTGTTCATAGGTCTGGAAAGTGTGAGGGCAAGTCTGTTTGTGTGGGAGATGAGTCTTGATCTGTAGCGAATGGCAGAATTGGTGATAGAATTACAAACAGGATTAATTTTGAGATCTCGAAAAATAGTAGTGTTTCTTGTATAGTATTGGGCGTTTATCATATGTCTTAAAATTTTGTATTGGCAGGATTTAACTCTTTTTATAGAAGTGATACAGGCAGTGCCCCAGAAGTGTATACCCCAATGTAGACTAGGCATCAAGGTTGCTTTGATGAGCCGGGTTTTCGCCGTGATCGACAGTCCACTGCCCGGACGAAGAAGCCATCTCATTTTCCCCGCTTTTTGACTTACTGAAGCACAGGTTGCCACAATGTGCTGCTTCCAGGTAAGCCGCCTGTCCAGAGTAAGCCCAAGGTACTTAACCGTGTCCGAGTGCTTTATTGGAGTCCCGTCTAAGGTTAGGCGATAGGTATTCAGCCTGTTTAATGAAAAGGTTGCATGCTGAGTTTTGGCAGGATTAACTGCGATATTCCACCTCGACGCCCAGGCCTCAACCTGCACCATATGCTGTGTCATCTGCATAGGTAGCTGTTAAAACATTCCTGCCTCTGGGCGACGGAAGGTCCGAGGTGAATATAGTATACAAGACAGGACCCAGCACACTTCCTTGAGGGACTCCAGCAAGAATAGGCCTTGAGGCAGACTTGGATCCTCAAACATCCGCCTGGAAGGTTCTACCAATTAGAAATGAGCGAAGGAGATCAAAATATGTCGGGGGAAGTATGGGTTTCAGCTTATAGAGCAAGCCACAGTGCCAGACTCGATCGAAGGCTTGCTTGACATCTAGAAATACTGCGCAACAATACTTTTTCGCCTCGAATGCTTTAAGGATATGGTTGACCACCCGATGTATTTGCTCAGTAGCGCTATGCAGACTCCTGAAACCAAACTGATGATTTGGAATTGCATCCTGGAACATATGAACACTAAATAGCCTTTTTAGTAAGATTCGCTCAAAAATCTTAGAGAAAGTTGGCAATAGGCTTATAGGCCGAAAAGAGAGAGACGCCTTTCTTGGGGATCGTAACAACATTCGCATGCTTCCACTGCACCGGATAATATGAAAGAACAATCATAGCATAAAAGATACGCGTAAGGAACGAAATAGCTGCTACTAGCAAAGCTTTAGCTTTGTTCGTCTTCAGACGCTTTATTTGGTCTTTAACTTCTTCTGCATCAATAGGTGAAATTTGAGAAGCTGGACCAGAGGGAAGATCATCAAAGGCTTCTGTAATAGCAGTCTCTTCATCTGTGACCAAATCAAAAGGCTTAAATCTTTCTTCCAAAGAATCAGCGAATTCCTTAGCTATTTCATCATCTTTATTTGCCCAGGTACCGTCCCATCGAAGCAAGGGAAACTTCTGGAGAGGCTGCCGTTTAAGCACGCGAGTGCATTTCCACAGTTCGAAGCCTCGATCAGCATCCGGATCGATAGCACTAAGCTTCCGGACGAAAAATTCGGACTTAGCATCATAATGTGCTTTCCTTAATAAAGTATCAGCTCTTTTAAATATTGCTAAGTCTTGTGGATGACGCGTTTGCATCCAGCGTCGCCGGAGTGATCTCTTTTGCCTAACCAGCGTCGTTACTCTGGTGTTTAAAAGGGCATTATTTGGCTGTGGAACAGCAGAGCGATTACCGATAGCAGTGGATGCGGCAGCGGCAGATTGAATCTTTAGAGTCAGGTCACTAACAGCTGTATCAATATCCAGAGGACAGTGCAGATCAGCAGATTCATCATTCTCAATAAGGATTGTAAGGCAATCCTTAAAACGTCCAATGTTAGCCCGACGAGACAGCAGCCTTGGTGTTGTAAGTCTGGGTGAAGTAGAAGCGCATAAAAGTATTTCAAGCGGAATGTGATCACAACTAAGTTCATGAGATTCATGTACAGTCAGAAAGTTGGACGAGATACCCTTATAAATAGCAAAATCGATTGCCGTTGGATTTTGCCTTGCATCAGAAGGAAGTGAGTTGGTCCTCCTGTAGCTAAGATTTGCAAACTCGAAGACATAATAAGATCTATAAGCTGAACACCTCTTGGTGAAGAGCGGATACAACCCCAAAATTGATTGTGAGCATTCCAGTCGCCAGCTATGATAATACGGTTTGAAAATGCACTAAAAAGTTGTCTAAAATCTTGAGCAGACCATAAAAAGGAGGGGGGCAGTAAAAAGAAGCAATCACGATGTCTCCCAAATCCGTGCTTAAGGTAATTGCAGCAGTTTGACATTTTACAGTAGAGTTTGTACTGTAAGGGGAGTACTGCAAGTGAGAGCGAAATAAAATAGCAGCACCTCCTCAAAGACGGTCAGAGGGATGATTAGCCGTCAATAAATCATATCCAAAAATTCTGAAATGTGAGCGGCTGTTGAAATGCGTTTCGTTAATTAGCATCACATCAATTGAATTAGCCGTAAGATAGTGCTCTAACTCGAGATTTTTGCCAGTGACACCATTGGCGTTCCAAAATGATAAACGAATGCCTAAACTAGACATGTCTCCTGATCTTAGACGCATCAGAAGGCGAACTGCCGTTAAACTGGTTCATAAAATGCTCCATCATTTTCATCATCATTGACATAATCTGGTCAATACGGGAGATAAGTATTTCAAAGCCAGCACTAGGCGGAGGAGGCTCAGGAACGCGTTGCATGGGCTTGGAAGTGCTAGATCCAGTAGACGGGGAAGGTAAAGCTGGGCCCCAAGCACTTTGGGAAAGAAGAGGGGCAGGTACAAATTTAATTGATGGTTGTTTTTTGATTGTTCCCGATTTGCGACGAGCAATTGCTTCTAGAAAAGCTGGAAATTTGCGGTATCCTGAGACGTAGCAGGGCAAACAGGACTTCGAGACTCATGATCACCACCACATTTTGCACTTTTGGGAGGCACGAAACAGTATGTTTTTGTGTGTGGCAGTTATAACACCTAACAACTTCATCTCGGCGTTCAGGAGGGACAATAACAATTGACTGATAAGCCAAAGTTTTAATGTCATAGACTTTGACATTATTTGTCGATGACTCTAGCTCAACGAAGAAAATATTGGGCCTGTAACCATTTTTCTTCCCCGGGGGGTTATAAACATTCCGGACAACGTGCCCAGCGGCGCCTAAATCAGCTTTAATATCTTCAGGATCCGTAGAGGGATGTAGGCCTTTGACGACAATCCTGAAAGATCGATCACTTTTCAATTGCCAAGAATTAAACGGAATATTATTACTCCACAAGAGATGTTGAACTATTTTGTATGTATCACCATCGAAAGGAGATACCCTCACTGTAGCAGGTCCAGTAATCTTAAATCTTATATTGGTTGTGGCAGCCTTGATCAGATTCATAAGTTGCTTGACATCAGTAACACCCTTTATCACAAAGGCGGGCGGACGTGGTTCAGATTTAGGTGCTTTAGGCGATGAAATAGGAGTACCAGAAAATCCCTTTGATTTTTGGGAAATTCCACCAGTTTTGCTAGAAGTTATTGTACTCTTACTAGTCGCAGGGGGCTGGCAGGAGTTTAGGGTATCCGATGTAGGAGACTGGGTGTCCATATGATCATTAGGGAGTGGGTTTTCAATGTCATCATCCGATAAGAGGGCAAAGCCGTTTCCATGACCTGAATATTTTTCACCAGGAGAGTCCGAGTCCTCCAAACCAAATATTTCCAAGTGAACCTTGCGTTTAATATTACGAAAGCGCTTAACAATTGGTCCAAACGAAGTATCCTTACTGTTGTTAGGGTCAAGCTCGCTTCGCTTTCTTATGCGTTTGACGGATTCGCAACGCAACTGGTCCGCCACTTCCTGACTGATGAATTTAATAGTTGAAGTAGTGGAATGTCCAGGTGTGCTTGCACCGTGTATTCCTTCATTAAAATTATCAAATTCATGTTGAGAAGCAAAATCTTTATCTGCCGAAGCTTCCAAATTGTTTAGCGATGCATATGAAGTATCAGAAATAGATTGTAGATTGCGTTCAAAATCAAATTTCTGTGATCTTGCTTCCTTGGACCTGACGGAGGTCACCCTTACACCACGACCTCTAGACGACCTTGAAAACTCCTTGCTAGTACTGACATTTGGATTATCAGTTATAAATAGATTAGGAGACGAAGAACCATCGCAACTATCCACATTCATAACATGATCACATAGAGGGACATTAATATCTTGATCAGCGGCAGACATGATGACGACCAGCAGGGCGGCCGGCCAGCCAATGCAGGCGAGGCCGGCAAACGCGATGCGTTAATGAAGTCCAAGTACGAAAGCACAAGTTACACGACGTGAAGTCCAAACAGAACCAAGACATAAAAAGAAATAGAAAACAAATTTTTATCAAATTTTTATGAAACACGGGATCCCGAGATAAACACAACCAGTTAGCTTGACATTAAAGTCGGAACTTGACTTCTGTGGCGGCCGATCAAGACATAATAAGAACGCAAATTATTTTCTGCTTGACAATTACAGTACGTGCGTGCGACGAGCGGCGTGCGTCGTACGTAGCGTATCGTATTAGTGCGTAACTAAGCGTTTTATTATCTGGTTTTTAAAGGAACACTAAAATGGTTTTTATGCGGAGACTACGTTCCAATCGTCTCGGCTAAAAGTACAAAAGTAATCGTTTCAAAGTAATCGTTTCAAATTAAATATTAAATGATAAAGGGTACAAGTATTTGAATTCATCTCGACTTAACTTAGAAGAAAAATTATAATAATAAAGAGCATTCTTAACACTTAGAAAACAACATAATACGACCATCTCGATCACCTTATAATTCACCAGTTTGGAAAGTACTAAAAAAATTAGACGGATCCAATATAAAACAAGAAAGGAAGCTAGCTTCGGCCAGCCGAATCTTATATACCCTTGCAGATCATTCCTATTTATTTACAAAACATTAAATTTAAATTAATTTGCGTATATGTAACAACAATTCAAATTTTAGCTGCTTTCGTATTACTTTGTCATTAATTTTTTGATCCTTCCTATGGCAGCTATATTATATAGCCGTCCGAATTTTTTATAAATTTAATACGAAATTTGGAAATGTTAAAGAAAAGCCATATCCCAAAGGAGAAGAGAATGTAATAAAAGTTAACAAAGATATACTTTTTTATACCCTTGCAGAGGGTATTATGATTTCCATCAGAAGTTTGCAACGCAGTGAAGGAGACGTTTCCGACCCCATAAAGTATATATATTTTTGATCAGCATGACAAGACGAGTCGATCTAGCCATGTCCGTCTGTCCGTCCGTCTGTCTGTTTCTACGCAAACTAGTCTCTCAGTTTTTGAGCTATCGGGATGAAACTTTCCCAAAAGTCTTCTTTCTATTGTCGGGACCGACCGGATCGGACAACTATATCTTATAGCTCCCATAGGAAGAATCGAAAAAAAAACCGTAAAAAATTCTAGCTTTGGGGTTTTTTTAAATATTACCTTCTACTTTTGAGAATACTACTTTTTAAATATTTCTGAATTTCGACTAAAATTTTAAAAAAATCGGATCACTATATCATATAGCTGCCATAGGAACGGTCGAAAAATTAAATGGAAATTAATAGGAAAAAAATTATATCTTTGTTGACTTTTATTACATTCTCATCTCCTCTGGGATATGGGTTTTCTTTAATATTTCAAAATTTAGTAGTAAATTCATAAAAAATTAATGCCAAAGTAATACGAAAGCAGCTAAAATTTGGATTGTTGTAACATATACGCAAATAAATTCAAATTTAATGTTTTTGTAAATGAATAGGAATGATCTGCAAGGGTATATTCCTTTCTTGTTATACCCGTTACTACACATTCGTGTAGAAGTTATGCTCGATCAAAGTTTTATATACCCATCTCCCTCGCACTCCCTTTAGCTGTGTAACGGGTATCTGATAGTCGGGGCACCCGATTATAGCGTTCTCTCTTGTTTTTATTAATTTCGATTACTACGTAGGGTCCTAAGTACTGTTTATCTAACTTATGACCTATTTCGTTTTTTAATAAAACTTTATCTTCTATTTTTATTTTAAAATCTTTAATGTTTTCGTCATATATTTCTTTTTGCCGTTTTTTATTTCGTTCAATCATTATTCTTGCTCTTTTATATGCATTTTCGAGTCTGAACTTTGATTCTTTGGCATAATAATCTATATTATATGAAGGTGTAAAATTATCATTACTGTTAAATGAAATGTTTAATTAAATGTTTAATTAAATGTTTAATTAAATGTTAAGTGTACCATCGAGGGTGTAGTGTTAAAACAATATGTAAAGTATAAAAGCCAAACATCCCAATCTGTTTTGTCTGACGTGATGTATGATCTAACATATTCGTTAAAAGTTATGTGGCTTCTTTCTATTGTACCTAAATTCTGGTGGTGGTGTGCAGTAGATGTTGTTTTCAATATTTAGATATTTATATAATCTTTGATTACTGAATTCTTGTATTCTGTACCTATATCCGTAATGAATAAATTCATTGGACCGTACTTTAGAATAAAAGATTAGAATATAGCTTTTGCTACAGTTTTTTCACTTTTATATGGTATTGGAATGGCAACAAGATATTTTGTTAAGTCACAAATTAGTGTAACTGCATATTCATTTCCCCTTTCTGATTTAGGTAACATAGCGGGAAAGTGAGAAGTTGGTTTTAAGTGTACTGGAAATCCTATTTTTTTAGCAGGCATTGGTGAGGGGATAGATAAATTCGGAGTGCTAAATGGGGTGGGTTTCTGAATAGCATCAATATCAGGCCACTTATGCGCTGTGTGATTTCTGTGTCATCCCGATTATAATATTATTTCACAAAAATATCAGCAACTTATAATATTTGTTCTCACATTTATATTTATTTGTTATTATTTTTAAAAAACGTAAAAAAAAAATTAATTGTTGTTATCTAATAAATGAAATTCAATAATAATTATTATGATTACAATAATTATAATTATTGTAACCATAATAATTATTGATGATTTTTGCCATTAACTAACATAGAAATCAATTATTGATTTTTAACATTTTTAAAATTTTGTATGAAATAAAAAAATTTGATCGTCAGATCGTGGCCTACGCCATTTTCTCAGTGTTGTTAAATAATAAAACTTCGTTTGGTAGTATTGATAACGCTATAATTGGCGAAAAATACCTAATATACCTTTAATATACGTAACCTTTAATGATTACGGTCCCTGAAAAATATTATTTAAACGAAATAATTATTCGCGGGCAAAGTGTGACCTTAAGATGCAACGAAATTATGACCAACTATTATCTTTTCTCGGAATGTTGGTATTATCAAATATATGATGTGCGGTCACATCAGTATAAAATTTCGTGAAAAAAGTGAACAAATTTCAGTTAATTCTAAGAAACAAGAAAAAGGTGAGTGATAAAATAAATGTTGTCGTTTAATAATCGTTATTTCAGCGTTACAGATGTTAGTACCAAAGATAGTTTTCGCCATTAAGAAATAAATTCACCTCCAGATGCTATTTTCAACACAAATTCTGCATTTCAGTGTCACTTGAAATGTTTTTAATCTTCACCAGTGGTAAATGGTGTGCGGTGTTCATTAAATGGTTGTATAAACATGGTTATTTAACATATGTAATCAAAATATTACATTTATTTCAGCCAGGCCGATTAAGACTTCTTGGGACCAGAACTGTTGCGCCTGCATTTACCATATTTGATTTTTTCTTCTCATAGTTTTTGTTGTAGATACCCGACATAAAACAGCTGATCAGAGGGTAAATGATCGGCCATGGCATAATTTCTGGAGAGATCCCTTAATTTTGTACGGAGATGTAATAATGGTAATTACTCTTATTATTATTCCTAGTCTTACATTCATATCTTAATTATTTTTGATATTTTCAGAAGACAGCCTTACAAGACATGGATACCTAAGACCTCCATTCGGCCAAGCGAAAACCGGGAATGCTTCAGACATTAACAATTTTTAATTCAAATGCTTCTACTGCAGATAATAATAATAAATACACGACAAATATTACATGAAAATATGTATTTTTATTGTGGGAAATCAGATACTGTAAAGCAGTGGAAAACCAAAACTTTGAGCGTGTGGAAAACCAAATATTGCAGGTAGCGGAAAACCAAAACTGAGTACATGTGGAAAACCTAATTTTCGGGAAGGAGAAAAACCAATGGTTTTTGCCCTGCATTCTACTGCCAGAGATCCACATAGAAACCTCATTTACCCCTTACTTTTTTGTGTCACTCCCGTGTATTTTGAAACCAGATGTGGAAGAAATGTAAGGGGGTAAGAAGGTTTTGTTCCTTCCGCTTGTATGGAGAAACCAAATGAAAATAACATATTAACCAGAGGAATTTTCCCGCTGGGTGTTTCTGTAATAGTCAAGGGAGTTTTTGTATGTTTTGTTGTTTTCGCCTATTGGCATTTAATGCATTTTTTCACGTGGTTTGCAACGTCACGCGTCATGTTTTTCCAATAGTAATGTCTTTTAATTTTCGATAGCGTTTTTGGAATTCCTCTATATCCACCTTGTATTGGATCATTATGTAGTCTAGACAGTACAGCTTCTTTTTCATTTTTTTATCAATTATTGTGGTCACCGGCTTGAGTAGCGCTACTCTTAAATTAATTAATATTGTATGGCCCATATTTTTGAAAATATCTATTGAAATAATTTCAAAGATTTTCTAGCTCGGTGCCATCTTAAGTTGGCAAATCTTATTTATACCGGCCGTTCTATCCACCCTTTGGAAAAATGTATGTAGATCATTAACACTTATTCTTACATATAACTTTTTTCTTTTTTTAAGGGAACAATTTGATGCTGTTAAATGCAAGGTCACTACTTTTTTAACATCTTCATTGCGAATGACGTCAAATATTTTGGCTTTAGAAGCTGTCGGTTGCTTTTGCAAATCCGAATCTGATTTTGAAACTGCGCAGTTTTTATAATTCTGTCTACTTTTTAATCTTGTAGTGACTTTTAAAATTTGCTTGTTTATGCCTTTGAGTTCTTCGATGCTTATTCTTGATAAGGCATCTGCCACGTAATTATTTTTTCCATAAGGTATTCTGCTACGAATTGAAATTCTTCTAGATCTAGTCTTATTCTTGTTAACTTGGAAGTTGGATTTTTCATTGAAAACAAATATGTTAACGGTTTATGGTCTGTTTTAATAGTGAAATGTTTGCCATATACATATGGTCTGAAGTGATTTATAGCCCAGTGTATTGCTGTTAATTCTTGTTCGGTTGTTGATTTATAACTTTCGCCTTTTGTAAATGTTCTTGAGGCGTATGCTACCGGGAGATCAACTCCATCGTGTGATTGAGTTAAGACTGCTCCGCAAGCTTGCTTGCTAGCATCTGTTGTTATACAAAATTCTTTATTGAAATCTGGGCATTGTAGTAGGGTTGGTTGAATTAATGCATTTTTAAGGTATTCAAACTTTTGGCATTCAGGTGTCCAGTTAAATGTTAAATTTTTCTTGCAAAGGTGGGTTAAATGTCTTGAATAATGAGATAAATGTTTTATAAAGCGTCGGTAATAATTGCAGAAAGCGACGAATCTTCTCGATTCATCTGCATCAGAAGGGACAGGGTATTTAGTTATTGCATCATATATTTTATCATCAGGTAAAATTCCTTCGTTCACAAAGAATGAACATTTTCCCGAATGAAGCTTGAGATTGTGTTTTCGACATAGCACATTGGGCCAGCCGATCCGAGTTTTGGCCAAAAATACGATTTTTTTTTTTAAGAAAATGACCAATATAAGTTTGAAATCCTTTTCATAATACATTAAACTAATTTATGCCAGAGTTTTAAAGAATTCGGGCAAGTAGTTTTTTTTTACCGTATTTTCAAAGTGGGAAATTCATCAAATATTGATGGAAATTAAAAAAAATCTTGAAGTCAAAGATGCTGATGTAGCTGTCCGACTCTTCACGAAACTTGTAGATGTGATTACTTTCAACAAATAAAAAATATAATATAGATCGTATGTCTTACTTGTTTCCTAAAATTAATGGATTTGTTGATTTTTACGGCTTTTTTTAGCAAATGTGTACTTTGCTTTTCAAGTGCCTTTGAGTGCCATCCCCAAATTAGTTCATTCCTTCAAAAAAAAATTCGTTGATCAATTTACTAAAAGCACATACCGCCGACTCGATGCGGTTTTGCCTTAGTTTTCGGTAATTTAAGTTTTAATTGAAGGCTTAAATCGAAGTCGAGCCATTTTCATGAGCTTTGCTAAGAGAGCCCAAAAGTATGCCGTACTTTTTTTTCTTCAGGTTTTAGGGAACATTTTGCGCGCCAAAATTTGATTTTAGTGTGACTTACATCTAAAATCTCTTTTTTTTACTCATTCCCTCTTTTTTAAATTCTAAATCCAAACAATCGAATGTGATATCGATATATCGAATGGAGAAATATCATCTTTTTTGGCTCTTCTCTAAAAAATGTTCACAATTTCTGTCATTCGGTGCTTGGAACTCGAAGCGAGCACACCATGGCTGACTTTAAAAAAGCGGAAATTGGGGACTTACTTTCCAAATACAACAATGATGTATCTTTAGTTGCTGGGTTTATTGCATCTAAAGCTGGAATTTCGGATGACAATTGCATTAAAGCTATAAAACTTAAAGTATGCAAACTGAGATCCGAATACCACGCTAAAAGAAGTAGTTCGAAAAAGTCACGTATCGATTTTAGCGAACGTCATTCGACTTGGTTAAACTCATTATTTTTATTTTCAATTCCCTTAAAAAGTGATCCATCCGAGAGGGGTCGTCCGAAATTAAAATTCTCAGAGATGTCTAACCGGTCGCTGCGTCGAGAAATTTCAAATATAAGTGTCGAACATAATAATAATTCACAGAAGTTTCTTGAAGCTGGCACTTATGCTGCAAAGAGGTCTGGGGATAAAAATCTCAGTTCAGCATTGAAAACAATTTCTAATAGCCCGGAAAAGACATCCAAAATTCTCGGAATCAAATCAGAAAGGGTGTTCAAGAAGAACACTAATTGTCATAAATTTAAGATTTTACGAGCTCTGTCAATGTCAATATGTAAATCTATCTAGAGCCGTAAATAATGATCTGTAACTTTAAACCTACAAGGGTGCAGTGCCGAACAATTGAAATCTTAAGAACAGGCCACTTGAGCCTGCTCATAAATATAGTTCTCACACTGTACAAAGGGTCGCCTTGCGGGAGGCCGTTGATAAGGCTCCCGCTCAGGCAAACAGATGTGGTCTCTGCGTAGACCATAGATAAGTATATTATACGAATTTCATGTTAGTTACGTAAGCGAAGACTTAGAAAAATAAAATCAGTTTTTATACAGAACTCAAACGTGAAGGTTGTTTTCCTTATTACAGGATTCCCTTTCATTTTGGTCATTCGAGCCTTTGATTCCTTGCGGAATAATTGGCCAGACTACTCTGCAGTTTTCCCCCACCAGTGGTAAGAGACTCAGAAATATTCTGCACCTTAAAGATTCTGTCAAGTGCTAGACACTTGCAGCTAAAGGTTGCAAACAGATTCACACGATTGTTTTCCCCCACCAGTGGTAAGAGACAAAAGTGTTGAACAAAAAAAAAAAGGCATAAAGATATATAAAGAGTCTTTTTTGTTTTTTAAAGCGCCTTAAAGATTCTGTTTTTTTTTAAAAACAGCTAAAGGTTGCTACCTATTGTGCGTTTCCGAGGCCATAAATCGGAAAAATAAAAACATAAAAGGTGTGTGTTTTTTTATAAACTAAAAATAAAAAAAAAAATTTTTGTTTATAAGGCGTGTTTGAGGCCAACATCAGACATAAAAAAAAAAAAATTAATTTGTGAAAAGTGCCAACAAATTAACACTTGTGAAAAAAAAAGAATAGACACAAGTGAAATAAAAAATTTCTAAAAAATCCAATAAATTGGATTAGTATAGGAAAAGTGCCTACAAATGCTAGCCAAAGAGCTAAGCTAAATAAAGTGCCAACAATGCTGAGAAAGCATTAAAATTTACAAAAACCTGAGCACAAAACAACAAATAAAATTACATCTCAAAGACAAAATTGAAAAAAAACAAACAACAAAAACGAAATCAACTGTAAAAAGAAGACCAACAACCCCAGCAAGACGACTTCAGCAGCAAGCATCACCAGTATCACCGACTTTAAGGAACAAGCAGCCCAACATATCTACATAAAGCATCAAGCATCGCTCACACCATCGACTTCTACATCGGCGTCCAGTAAAAGATCAAGATAAGTTAGAAATAAAAATTATTCCTAAATTTACGTAATTTAATTTTAAATAAAAAACTATATATTACGAAAATGTTGTCCGAAAAGACCATTGAGCTCTTGCAGAAGCAGTCCGATCTAACTAAACAAATTAGAGTTTTAGAGGCAAAAGTGCACTTATCGCTACCAGAGTTTCAAAAATCTTTGGATCTACAAAAATTTTTTATTGCTAATCATAGTGCTTTAATAAAGATAGGTCTAGTTGACCATGAGTACTTTACATTAAAACACTACGATGCGATGATGATGGTACTAGAAAAACTGAAGATACAGTTTGAAAGGGACTCTGGCAAAGCAGCAGGAAGCAGCGATCAAAGAGTTGCAGAAGTAGGCGAAGTTAAACACATAGCGAGGGCTGCTATGTTGAAGGAAGATTTTAATGCAAATGCTGGGCTTTTAAAGAATTATTTAGATGATACCTTTAATAATTTAAACAGCGATCTCGTTTCCCTGGAAGTAAGAAAAAATAAAATTCAATTTTGGAAGGCTAAAACTTTTGGTTTAATTGAGGAAGTAAAAAGTTGTTTTGAAAGCAGGGAATTTGAAAGATTGGTTAGCGAATTAGAATTCGATGTCAATAACATTATAGATGCTATAGACAAAAAACTTAGCAAGGAAACAAATCTTGTTAGGGAATCTATAACGGTAAAGGAAGAGGAATTACCGAAGCTACCAAAAATAAAGATACCCACTTTCTTTGGTGATTCCAAGGAATGGGATCTATTTAACGAGCTGTTTATGGAACTCATTCATACAAGAGAGAACCTAACCACTGCCGTTAAATTTAGTTATCTCAAATCAGCGTTAAAAGGAGAAGCCAAGAATGTGGTTTCCCATTTACTGCTAGGCACTGGGGATAATTATGAAGCCGCTTGGGAGTTGCTAACCAAGCGGTATGAAAACAGAAGAAAAATTTTCTCTGAACATATTAATAGGCTTATGGATTTACCCAATTTGAATTTGGAATCCAATAAGCAAATCAAAACATTTATTGACACAATTAATGAGTCAATTTATATAATCAAACTAAAGGCACAATTATCCGAAGATGTGGATGCAGTGTTTGCTCACATAATACTTCGGAAATTTAACAAGGATTCTCTAATTTTATATGAGAGCCATGTAAAAAAGACAAAGGAAATTCAGGCACTTTCTGATGTCATGGAGTTCTTAGAGCAAAGACTCAACTCCATTTCCTCTTTTCTACAGGAAAATAAACCTATGAGAAAAGAGTTTCAAAGCAAAAGCAGCAAAGAAAATTGTGCTTATTGTAATTTACCAACCCATAATATAACGCAGTGTTATACATTTAAGGGTATGGAACCAGCAGAAAGAAATGACTGGGTAAAAAAAAGACACATTTGTTTGAAGTGTCTAAGGCATTCAAGCAATAAAAAGTGCACAAATGAAATTCTGTGCTTGAAATGCAAAAAACCGCACCACACGCTTCTTCACTTCAATAATAATAAAGAAAAAGTGAATACGTGTAGGACGACGGAACAAGCCTTAATGGCCACAGCATTGATTCAAGTGAAATCAGCTAGTGGAGGCTATGAAAAACTCAGAGCACTGATTGATAGTGGATCTCAGAGTACAATAATATCAGAGGAAGCTTCACAAATTCTAAAGTTACCAAAAATAAAGAAGTATACTGAGATTAGTGGAGTTTCCTCGATAAAAAAATGCGTATCAAAGCATAAAATAAAATTAAACATTAAACCTTTGAAAGAAAAGAAAAATGAGTTAGTAGTGGAGGCAATTGTCCTTCCGAAATTAATGAAAGCGTTGCCAATGCGCTCATTAAATATTGATAAATCGAGGTGGCAAAACTACCAGTTAGCTGATCCCGAATTTAACAAGCCAGGTCGAGTGGACCTAATTATTGGAGCCGATCTATATGCTAAAATTCTGCAGAAAGGAGTTATAAAAATAGACGGTCTTCTTGGTCAAAACACAGACTTTGGTTGGATAGTGTCTGGATGCACCAAATCAAAAGGAAGTAACATGGTAGTTGCGACCACGATAGAGTGCAAGGACTTGGAAAGATTCTGGGAATTGGAAGAAGAAAGTAAGGAGGATTTAGAGCAGGGTTCGGAATTTAACACACATGTTAAAAACATGTAAAATTGTATTTTACAGTGTGAGCAAAGTAGTTGACATGTGTGTCAAAAACAAAAGTGTTAAAATTTGAAAAATAATTGTTAACACACACAGCTTACTTGTGTTTTTAACACAATGTGTTATTAACACGACGTGTTTTTTACACAATGTGTTTTTAACACAAATGAAAATTACATTTCACGACATTAACGAGTCGAAGGGAAAATTAAAAAACTAATATGGGCAATGATGTCTTATATGTTAGTTTTAACCATTTTAAAGCATATATGAATTCTTATACTCTAGAAAACCGTGAATTTTTCAGTTTAACATATAATTCCGACACTTTAATGTCAAAAACTCATTGTGTTAAAAAAACACGCTGTGTAAAAAACACGTCGTGTTAATAACACGTCGTGTAAATAACACAAATGACATGTGTGTGTTATTTATGTTTCTAACATATGTAGGATACAATTTTTTACACACATGTCAATAACTTTTTTTGAACTTAACACTTTGACATTTAACATGTTAATAACACAAGTTTTTTACAGTGTTATTTTCCGAACCCTGATTTAGAGTCCGAAATATGTGAAGAAAATTTCACAAAAACAACACACATAGACTCTTCAGGACGATATGTTGTGAAGATGCCCTTTAAGGAAGAACAAACCTTAGGGGAATCTAAAGGCCAAGCCATGGCAAGATTTTTGAACTTAGAGAAAAAAATTAACAAAAAATCGAAACCTTAAAGAACAATATTGCAAGTTTATGACAGAATACATGTCTTTAGGGCATATGGTTATTTACCACATCAAGCCGTAATTAGAGATGCGAGCTTAACCACAAAATTAAGGGTTGTTTTTGATGCGTCGGCCAAAACAACCAATAATAAATGTCTTAATGATATTATGTGGATAGGACCTAGAGTTCAAAAAGATATTTTCGACATCATTGTAAAATGGCGCAGATGGCAGTATGTAGTTTGAGCGGACATTGAGAAAATGTACCGTCAAATTAATATAGCAGAAAGCGATCAAGATTTTTTGCATGTCTTGTGGAGGGATTCTCCAAAAAATAAAATAAAAGATTTCAAATTAACTACAGTTACCTATGGTACTGCTTCGGCTCCGTATTTAGCTAAAAGAGTACTAGCAGATATAGGAGATAAATGTAAAGATCCACAGATTAGTGGAATTATAAAAAATGATTTCTACATGGATGATTTAATGACAGGTTCAGACAGCATTAAAGAATCCAAAGAAATCGTTAAACAGGTCTCATTGGAGCTAGAAAAAGTAGGGATGAATTTGAGGAAATGGATCTCAAATCATCAAGAGATTATTGAAAATGTCGAAAATGCTGGAGAAAACAAAACGTTAAGCATTGAAGAGAATGAGTCCGTAAAGGCTTTAGGGCTTCAATGGAAACTTTTTAAAGATGAATTTAAGTTTTGCGTTAAATTTACTACCGGTAAAAAAATTAATAAAAGGCTAGTGTTGTCGAACGAAAATATACGATCCATTAGGATGGCTATCACCAGTTACTATTGTTGGGAAGTTGTTTATGCAAAGACTTTGGTTAGAGGAAATAAACTGGGATCAAGAACTAGAATGATTTAAACGAGTGGAAGTTGTATGAAGAAAATTTAAAATTTTTGGAAGATATTAGGATTCCGAGATGGTTAAAGACAAAGGTAAATTTTCCAGTTCCGCTCCACGGTTTTGCAGATGCTTCTGAAAAAGCGTATGCGGCTGTTGTATACGCAAAGGTAGAAAAATCGGTCACGTTAATAGCTAGTAAAAGTAAAGTAAATCCTAAGAAAAACCGAAAGACTATTCCTAAGTTAGAGCTTTGCGCTGCCCATCTTTTAAGCAAATTAATGCAGAGAACAAAGGAATCAATTTCTAACATAGCGGAAAGTTTTGCATGGAGCGATTCCACCATTACATTAGCTTGGATACGTAATGGGAACTGCAAAGATAAATTTATTAGACGTAGAACTGATGATATTAAAAAACTAATGGATACAGAATGGAGTCACGTGAAGTCGGAAGATAACCCGGCGGATATTGCCTCCAGAGGTATTTGTGCCACCAAATTAAAAGATTGCTCAATTTGGTGGAATGGGCCAAAATGGCTTTCGATGTCTAAAGACCATTGGCCAAAGTTTCAATTGGAACAAAAAGAAGAAGTAGTTGTTAATACTGTAATCACGAGTACAGAAAACTACATATCTAAATTACTTGAAAGATATTCAAGTTTTCAAAAATTAGAGCGGATTGTAGCTTTAGTACTAAGATTTATTGGCATGAAAGTTAAAAAGGCTTCATATCCAACTTTTCTGACAGTTGATGAATTGAAAAGCGCTAGAGTACTAATTATTAAAAAACAACAGGAGCTTCAATTTATGTCAGAAATAGTTTGCTTGAGAGACGGTAAAGAAATCGAATCCAAGAGTAAGATATTAGGGTTGCACCCATTCTTAGACACAGATGGAGTTCTTAGAGTGGGTGGAAGGCTACAAAATAGCAATATGCGATTTGATGTCAAGCACCCAATAATATTAGATAAATGTCACCTATCTGATTTAATAATTAAAAAGGCTCACGCAGAGACCTTACATGGTGGAATTAACCTAATGAGAAACCAAATACAAAGGGTATATTGGATATTTAGGCTAAGAGACTCTCTCAAGAAAATATTACGAGAATGTGTTACTTGTGCGAGATATCGACAATGTACAGGCAAACAATTAATGGGTAATTTACCCAATTACAGAGTAAATGCTTCATATCCCTTCCTTAATACAGGAATTGACTATGCGGGACCATATCACCTGAAATGCTCAAAAAATCGCGGGCAAAAGACATTTAAAGGTTAAATTTCAGTGTTTGTGTGTATGGCTACTAAAGCCATTCACTTAGAAGCTGTTAGTGATTTAACGTCCGATGCATTTTTAGCAGCATTAAAAAGATTTATATATAGAAGAGGAATATGTACTAATATCTATTCAGATAATGGTACTAATTTCGTAGGTGCTGCTCGGAAGTTGGATGAAGAATTTCTAGAGGCCATTAAATATAATACTGGAGTAGCCTCAGAAATAAAAAACGACAAAATTCATTGGCATTTTATTCCGCCGGCAGGACCTAACTTCGGAGGTATTTGGGAAGCAGGTGTTAAATCCGTTAAATATCACCTAAAACGGGTTATTGGGGATCATATTTTGACTTACGAAGAAATGGCAACTCTGTTATGTCAAATAGAAGCGGTGCTAAATTCGAGACCCTTATATACTACGGGGGACGATATTGAAGATAACGAAGTCCTAACACCAGGCCACTTTTTAATAGGTAGACCACCATTAGATGTGGTTGAGTCAATCCAAGACAATGATAAAATTGGTAGCCTTGATAGGTGGAAACTAATTCAAAAAATGAAAAGAGATTTTTGGATGAAGTGGAAGGACGAATATCTTTACACACTGCAGCAAAGATATAAATGGAAAAAGGGAGTTCCAAATATAGAAAAAGGGCAGGTAGTGCTCTTAAAAGATGAAAATTGTCACCCAGCTAGATGGCCAATGGGAAAAGTAGAGGAGGTTCACAAGGGTAAAGATGATAAAGTTCGAGTTGTAAAAGTTAAGACCCAAGAAGCTTCATTTACAAGACCAATAACAAAAATTTGTCCTTTAATTGGTGTAAAACAAGCAGAGGATGTTACGGAAAAGCCAGTTGAGAACAAAAGAAGAGTATCACCAAGATTCTCTAAATTAGGCACCGTAATGGTAATGCTATTGCTTACATTGTTCTGTCAAGTCTCACATGCAGCAACAATAAAAGGCGAGAATAAATCATTTAGCATTCGAAATATAAATAAGACGGCTGCCATATATTTAGATCCACTTGGAGATGTAGAAATTATAAGTGCATCATGGAATCTGGTGATTTACTATAATATGGATGCCTATTTTCACATGATTAGAAAAAGTAATGTGCTGATACAGAAGATGAGAATTGTTTGCGGTAAGCTTCATAGCTTCGAGGATCAATGTAATATAGTTTTGGATAATATGCAAAATCAGTTAATAGAACTAAAAGACAATAATAATCTATTTATGATGCAAGAGAGATCAAGAAGCAAACGTGCTCCCTTCGAATTCATGGGATCATTATATCACATTTTATATGGGATAATGGATAAAGATGATAGGAAGCAATTAGAAGAAAATATGAGAAATCTGTTAGACAATCAGCACAATTTAAATGAATTAGTTCAGAAGCAGACCTCAGTGGTAGATTCCACTACAAATTTGTTAAAGAACACGACTGAAGATATTAACGATAACTTTAGG
The DNA here is from genome assembly GCA_035046095.1 of Drosophila pseudotakahashii. Lineage (NCBI taxonomy): Eukaryota > Metazoa > Arthropoda > Insecta > Diptera > Drosophilidae > Drosophila > Drosophila pseudotakahashii. Next base: position 189,163 of record JAWNOE010000112.1, on the reverse strand, counting down.
AATATGCATACAAGAATTGAAAATATGACAGAAGTTCTTAAGGAGAGTTATTACGTTTATAAAGAGTCGATTAATTTATTTATGATAACTAAACAACTTAACTCATTGATTGAAGAAGGTGAAAGGGTGCAGCAGCAATCATTAGTCTGTTAATTGACATTAATCATGGTAGATTAAACACAAACATCCTTAAGCCAAATCAATTACAGAATGAGATATCCAAAATTCAAAGTAGTCTTTCCGAAACATTAGTTCTTCCAGGGAAAAGGACAGGTACTGAGCTTAAGGAAGTCTATACGCTGTTGACAGCTAGGGGATTATTTATCGAAAATAAATTAATTATAAATGCTAAAATTCCTCTTTTTAGTAGACATCCATCTAAACTGTTTAGAATTATTCCTTTACCAATACAAAATGAAGACAGAATGATTATGGTTCATATTACTTCGGAATATTTAATATATAATTTTGAAATAGATTCTTATCATATGATGTCAGAATCAACTTTAAGTCAGTGTCAAAAATGGCAGCAAAATAAGAGAATTTGCCAGGGAAGTTGGCCTTGGAATTCTGCCAATGACAATTCTTGTGAAGTACAACCTCTAAAGCCAAATAGAGTTTCAAACTGTATATACAAAACAGTAATAGATTCTTCATCTTATTGGACAGAGCTAGAAAAGAAAAGTAGTTGGCTGTTTAAGGTTCCCGTCAATTCCAAAATAAGAGTACAGTGTACGAATGCAGAAATTCAGTTACTTGATTTGCCAACGCAGGGAATTCTAAGAATTGCTACAGATTGTACAGCTAGAACGCATGATAGGATTTTGATTGCCCATCATAATATTCAATCTGAAAGTGAAGAGGTATTATCATCATCGTATGTAGGAGATATTAGTCAAGTTCCAATGGTTGTTTGGGATCCATTGAAATTGAACTCTGTTAATCATACTGTTGAGATTGCACGCCTAAATAAAGAAATTAAATATTTAAAAGAGAATCATATTAAATTAAAAGATGTGCATTTTCATCATATTTCCGGACATGCTTCTTTAGGGCTCGGATTAATAATAATAATAATCATGGTAATATATGCCATAAGAAAATATGCTACAAGGCAACGATTGCAAGCTATTACTTTCGCTGGACGGTTGCAAGGTGTCTTATAATAAGTTAAAAGCAAATAAATAAATATATCGAATCAAGAAAAATACAGTCCACTAATTTGATGTTTGCATTGTTAACTAAAAGAATTTACAAATAAATATCCTGTACACCTCACCTTGCCGGCCCTTGGCAGAATGTTCAAGAAGAACACTAATTGTCATAAATTTAAGATTTTACGAGCTCTGTCAATGTCAATATGTAAATCTATCTAGAGCCGTAAATAATGATCTGTAACTTTAAACCTACAAGGGTGCAGTGCCGAACAATTGAAATCTTAAGAACAGGCCTCTTGAGCCTGCTCATAAATATAGTTCTCACACTGTACAAAGGGTCGCCTTGCGGGAGGCCGTTGATAAGGCTCCCGCTCAGGCAAACAGATGTGGTCTTTGCGTAGACCATAGATAAGTGTATTATACGAATTTCATGTTAGTTACGTAAGCGAAGACTTAGAAAAATAAAATCAGTTTTTATACAGAACTCAAACGTGAAGGTTGTTTTCCTTATTACAGGATTCCCTTTCATTTTGGTCATTCGAGCCTTTGATTCCTTGCGGAATAATTGGCCAGACTACTCTGCAGTTTTCCCCCACCAGTGGTAAGAGACTCAGAAATATTCTGCACCTTAAAGATTCTGTCAAGTGCTAGACACTTGCAGCTAAAGGTTGCAAACAGATTCACACGATTGTTTTCCCCCACCAGTGGTAAGAGACAAAAGTGTTGAACAAAAAAAAAAAAAGGCATAAAGATATATAAAGAGTCTTTTTTGTTTTTTAAAGCGCCTTAAAGATTCTGTTTTTTTTTAAAAACAGCTAAAGGTTGCTACCTATTGTGCGTTTCCGAGGCCATAAATCGGAAAAATAAAAACATAAAAGGTGTGTGTTTTTTTATAAACTAAAAATAAAAAAAAAAAAATTTTTGTTTATAAGGCGTGTTTGAAGCCAACATCAGACATAAAAAAAAAAAAATTAATTTGTGAAAAGTGCCAACAAATTAACACTTGTGAAAAAAAAAAGAATAGACACAAGTGAAATAAAAAATTTCTAAAAAATCCAATAAATTGGATTAATATAGGAAAAGTGCCTACAAATGCTAGCCAAAGAGCTAAGCTAAATAAAGTGCCAACAATGCTGAGAAAGCATTAAAATTTACAAAAACCTGAGCACAAAACAACAAATAAAATTACATCTCAAAGACAAAATTGAAAAAAAACAAACAACAAAAACGAAATCAACTGTAAAAAGAAGACCAACAACCCCAGCAAGACGACTTCAGCAGCAAGCATCACCAGTATCACCGACTTTAAGGAACAAGCAGCCCAACATATCTACATAAAGCATCAAGCATCGCTCACACCATCGACTTCTACATCGGCGTCCAGTAAAAGATCAAGATAAGTTAGAAATAAAAATTATTCCTAAATTTACGTAATTTAATTTTAAATAAAAAACTATATATTACGAAAATGTTGTCCGAAAAGACCATTGAGCTCTTGCAGAAGCAGTCCGATCTAACTAAACAAATTAGAGTTTTAGAGGCAAAAGTGCACTTATCGCTACCAGAGTTTCAAAAATCTTTGGATCTACAAAAATTTTTTATTGCTAATCATAGTGCTTTAATAAAGATAGGTCTAGTTGACCATGAGTACTTTACATTAAAACACTACGATGCGATGATGATGGTACTAGAAAAACTGAAGATACAGTTTGAAAGGGACTCTGGCAAAGCAGCAGGAAGCAGCGATCAAAGAGTTGCAGAAGTAGGCGAAGTTAAACACATAGCGAGGGCTGCTATGTTGAAGGAAGATTTTAATGCAAATGCTGGGCTTTTAAAGAATTATTTAGATGATACCTTTAATAATTTAAACAGCGATCTCGTTTCCCTGGAAGTAAGAAAAAATAAAATTCAATTTTGGAAGGCTAAAACTTTTGGTTTAATTGAGGAAGTAAAAAGTTGTTTTGAAAGCAGGGAATTTGAAAGATTGGTTAGCGAATTAGAATTCGATGTCAATAACATTATAGATGCTATAGACAAAAAACTAAGCAAGGAAACAAATCTTGTTAGGGAATCTATAACGGTAAAGGAAGAGGAATTACCGAAGCTTCCAAAAATAAAGATACCCACTTTCTTTGGTGATTCCAAGGAATGGGATCTATTTAACGAGCTGTTTATGGAACTCATTCATACAAGAGAGAACCTAACCACTGCCGTTAAATTTAGTTATCTCAAATCAGCGTTAAAAGGAGAAGCCAAGAATGTGGTTTCCCATTTACTGCTAGGCACTGGGGATAATTATGAAGCCGCTTGGGAGTTGCTAACCAAGCGGTATGAAAACAGAAGAAAAATTTTCTCTGAACATATTAATAGGCTTATGGATTTACCCAATTTGAATTTGGAATCCAATAAGCAAATCAAAACATTTATTGACACAATTAATGAGTCAATTTATATAATCAAACTAAAGGCACAATTATCCGAAGATGTGGATGCAGTGTTTGCTCACATAATACTTCGGAAATTTAACAAGGATTCTCTAAATTTATATGAGAGCCATGTAAAAAAGACAAAGGAAATTCAGGCACTTTCTGATGTCATGGAGTTCTTAGAGCAAAGACTCAACTCCATTTCCTCTTTTCTACAGGAAAATAAACCTATGAGAAAAGAGTTTCAAAGCAAAAGCAGCAAAGAAAATGGTGCTTATTGTATTTTACCAACCCATAATATAACGCAGTGTTATACATTTAAGGGTATGGAACCAGCAGAAAGAAATGACTGGGTAAAAAAAAGACACATTTGTTTGAAGTGTCTAAGGCATTCAAGCAATAAAAAGTGCACAAATGAAATTCTGTGCTTGAAATGCAAAAAACCGCACCACACGCTTCTTCACTTCAATAATAATAAAGAAAAAGTGAATACGTGTAGGACGACGGAACAAGCCTTAATGGCCACAGCATTGATTCAAGTGAAATCAGCTAGTGGAGGCTATGAAAAACTCAGAGCACTGATTGATAGTGGATCTCAGAGTACAATAATATCAGAGGAAGCTTCACAAATTCTAAAGTTACCAAAAATAAAGAAGTATACTGAGATTAGTGGAGTTTCCTCGATAAAAAAATGCGTATCAAAGCATAAAATAAAATTAAACATTAAACCTTTGAAAGAAAAGAAAAATGAGTTAGTAGTGGAGGCAATTGTCCTTCCGAAATTAATGAAAGCGTTGCCAATGCGCTCATTAAATATTGATAAATCGAGGTGGCAAAACTACCAGTTAGCTGATCCCGAATTTAACAAGCCAGGTCGAGTGGACCTAATTATTGGAGCCGATCTATATGCTAAAATTCTGCAGAAAGGAGTTATAAAAATAGACGGTCTTCTTGGTCAAAACACAGACTTTGGTTGGATAGTGTCTGGATGCACCAAATCAAAAGGAAGTAACATGGTAGTTGCGACCACGATAGAGTGCAAGGACTTGGAAAGATTCTGGGAATTGGAAGAAGAAAGTAAGGAGGATTTAGAGCAGGGTTCGGAATTTAACACACATGTTAAAAACATGTAAAATTGTATTTTACAGTGTGAGCAAAGTAGTTGACATGTGTGTCAAAAACAAAAGTGTTAAAATTTGAAAAATAATTGTTAACACACACAGCTTACTTGTGTTTTTAACACAATGTGTTATTAACACGACGTGTTTTTTACACAATGTGTTTTTAACACAAATGAAAATTACATTTCACGACATTAACGAGTCGAAGGGAAAATTAAAAAACTAATATGGGCAATGATGTCTTATATGTTAGTTTTAACCATTTTAAAGCATATATGAATTCTTATACTCTAGAAAACCGTGAATTTTTCAGTTTAACATATAATTCTGACACTTTAATGTCAAAAACTCATTGTGTTAAAAACACGCTGTGTAAAAAACACGTCGTGTTAATAACACGTCGTGTAAATAACACAAATGACATGTGTGTGTTATTTATGTTTCTAACATATGTATGATACAATTTTTTACACACATGTCAATAACTTTTTTTGAACTTAACACTTTGACATTTAACATGTTAATAACACAAGTTTTTTACAGTGTGTGTTATTTTCCGAACCCTGATTTAGAGTCCGAAATATGTGAAGAAAATTTCACAAAAACAACACACATAGACTCTTCAGGACGATATGTTGTGAAGATGCCCTTTAAGGAAGAACAACCCTTAGGGGAATCTAAAGGCCAAGCCATGGCAAGATTATTGAACTTAGAGAAAAAAATTAACAAAAAATCGAAACCTTAAAGAACAATATTGCAAGTTTATGACAGAATACATGTCTTTAGGGCATATGGTTATTTACCACATCAAGCCGTAATTAGAGATGCGAGCTTAACCACAAAATTAAGGGTTGTTTTTGATGCGTCGGCCAAAACAACCAATAATAAATGTCTTAATGATATTATGTGGATAGGACCTAGAGTTCAAAAAGATATTTTCGACATCATTGTAAAATGGCGCAGATGGCAGTATGTAGTTTGAGCGGACATTGAGAAAATGTACCGTCAAATTAATATAGCAGAAAGCGATCAAGATTTTTTGCATGTCTTGTGGAGGGATTCTCCAAAAAATAAAATAAAAGATTTCAAATTAACTACAGTTACCTATGGTACTGCTTCGGCTCCGTATTTAGCTAAAAGAGTACTAGCAGATATAGGAGATAAATGTAAAGATCCACAGATTAGTGGAATTATAAAAAATGATTTCTACATGGATGATTTAATGACAGGTTCAGACAGCATTAAAGAATCCAAAGAAATCGTTAAACAGGTCTCATTGGAGCTAGAAAAAGTAGGGATGAATTTGAGGAAATGGATCTCAAATCATCAAGAGATTATTGAAAATGTCGAAAATGCTGGAGAAAACAAAACGTTAAGCATTGAAGAGAATGAGTCCGTAAAGGCTTTAGGGCTTCAATGGAAACTTTTTAAAGATGAATTTAAGTTTTGCGTTAAATTTACTACCGGTAAAAAAATTAATAAAAGGCTAGTGTTGTCGAACGAAAATATACGATCCATTAGGATGGCTATCACCAGTTACTATTGTTGGGAAGTTGTTTATGCAAAGACTTTGGTTAGAGGAAATAAACTGGGATCAAGAACTAGAATGATTTAAACGAGTGGAAGTTGTATGAAGAAAATTTAAAATTTTTGGAAGATATTAGGATTCCGAGATGGTTAAAGACAAAGGTAAATTTTCCAGTTCCGCTCCACGGTTTTGCAGATGCTTCTGAAAAAGCGTATGCGGCTGTTGTATACGCAAAGGTAGAAAAATCGGTCACGTTAATAGCTAGTAAAAGTAAAGTAAATCCTAAGAAAAACCGAAAGACTATTCCTAAGTTAGAGCTTTGCGCTGCCCATCTTTTAAGCAAATTAATGCAGAGAACAAAGGAATCAATTTCTAACATAGCGGAAAGTTTTGCATGGAGCGATTCCACCATTACATTAGCTTGGATACGTAATGGGAACTGCAAAGATAAATTTATTAGACGTAGAACTGATGATATTAAAAAACTAATGGATACAGAATGGAGTCACGTGAAGTCGGAAGATAACCCGGCGGATATTGCCTCCAGAGGTATTTGTGCCACCAAATTAAAAGATTGCTCAATTTGGTGGAATGGGCCAAAATGGCTTTCGATGTCTAAAGACCATCGGCCAAAGTTTCAATTGGAACAAAAAGAAGAAGTAGTTGTTAATACTGTAATCACGAGTACAGAAAACTACATATCTAAATTACTTGAAAGATATTCAAGTTTTCAAAAATTAGAGCGGATTGTAGCTTTAGTACTAAGATTTATTGGCATGAAAGTTAAAAAGGCTTCATATCCAACTTTTCTGACAGTTGATGAATTGAAAAGCGCTAGAGTACTAATTATTAAAAAACAACAGGAGCTTCAATTTATGTCAGAAATAGTTTGCTTGAGAGACGGTAAAGAAATCGAATCCAAGAGTAAGATATTAGGGTTGCACCCATTCTTAGACACAGATGGAGTTCTTAGAGTGGGTGGAAGGCTACAAAATAGCAATATGCGATTTGATGTCAAGCACCCAATAATATTAGATAAATGTCACCTATCTGATTTAATAATTAAAAAGGCTCACGCAGAGACCTTACATGGTGGAATTAACCTAATGAGAAACCAAATACAAAGGGTATATTGGATATTTAGGCTAAGAGACTCTCTCAAGAAAATATTACGAGAATGTGTTACTTGTGCGAGATATCGACAATGTACAGGCAAACAATTAATGGGTAATTTACCCAATTACAGAGTAAATGCTTCATATCCCTTCCTTAATACAGGAATTGACTATGCGGGACCATATCACCTGAAATGCTCAAAAAATCGCGGGCAAAAGACATTTAAAGGTTAAATTTCAGTGTTTGTGTGTATGGCTACTAAAGCCATTCACTTAGAAGCTGTTAGTGATTTAACGTCCGATGCATTTTTAGCAGCATTAAAAAGATTTATATATAGAAGAGGAATATGTACTAATATCTATTCAGATAATGGTACTAATTTCGTAGGTGCTGCTCGGAAGTTGGATGAAGAATTTCTAGAGGCCATTAAATATAATACTGGAGTAGCCTCAGAAATAAAAAACGACAAAATTCATTGGCATTTTATTCCGCCGGCAGGACCTAACTTCGGAGGTATTTGGGAAGCAGGTGTTAAATCCGTTAAATATCACCTAAAACGGGTTATTGGGGATCATATTTTGACTTACGAAGAAATGGCAACTCTGTTATGTCAAATAGAAGCGGTGCTGAATTCGAGACCCTTATATACTACGGGGGACGATATTGAAGATAACGAAGTCCTAACACCAGGCCACTTTTTAATAGGTAGACCACCATTAGATGTGGTTGAGTCAATCCAAGACAATGATAAAATTGGTAGCCTTGATAGGTGGAAACTAATTCAAAAAATGAAAAGAGATTTTTGGATGAAGTGGAAGGACGAATATCTTTACACACTGCAGCAAAGATATAAATGGAAAAAGGGAGTTCCAAATATAGAAAAAGGGCAGGTAGTGCTCTTAAAAGATGAAAATTGTCACCCAGCTAGATGGCCAATGGGAAAAGTAGAGGAGGTTCACAAGGGTAAAGATGATAAAGTTCGAGTTGTAAAAGTTAAGACCCAAGAAGCTTCATTTACAAGACCAATAACAAAAATTTGTCCTTTAATTGGTGTAAAACAAGCAGAGGATGTTACGGAAAAGCCAGTTGAGAACAAAAGAAGAGTATCACCAAGATTCTCTAAATTAGGCACCGTAATGGTAATGCTATTGCTTACATTGTTCTGTCAAGTCTCACATGCAGCAACAATAAAAGGCGAGAATAAATCATTTAGCATTCGAAATATAAATAAGACGGCTGCCATATATTTAGATCCACTTGGAGATGTAGAAATTATAAGTGCATCATGGAATCTGGGGATTTACTATAATATGGATGCCTATTTTCACATGATTAGAAAAAGTAATGTGCTGATACAGAAGATGAGAATTGTTTGCGGTAAGCTTCATAGCTTCGAGGATCAATGTAATATAGTTTTGGATAATATGCAAAATCAGTTAATAGAACTAAAAGACAATAATAATCTATTTATGATGCAAGAGAGATCAAGAAGCAAACGTGCTCCCTTCGAATTCATGGGATCATTATATCACATTTTATATGGGATAATGGATAAAGATGATAGGAAGCAATTAGAAGAAAATATGAGAAATCTGTTAGACAATCAGCACAATTTAAATGAATTAGTTCAGAAGCAGACCTCAGTGGTAGATTCCACTACAAATTTGTTAAAGAACACGACTGAAGATATTAACGATAACTTTAGGAATATGCATACAAGAATTGAAAATATGACAGAAGTTCTTAAGGAGAGTTATTACGTTTATAAAGAGTCGATTAATTTATTTATGATAACTAAACAACTTAACTCATTGATTGAAGAAGGTGAAAGGGTGCAAGCAGCAATCATTAGTCTGTTAATTGACATTAATCATGGTAGATTAAACACAAACATCCTTAAGCCAAATCAATTACAGAATGAGATATCCAAAATTCAGAGTAGTCTTTCCGAAACATTAGTTCTTCCAGGGAAAAGGACAGGTACTGAGCTTAAGGAAGTCTATACGCTGTTGACAGCTAGGGGATTATTTATCGAAAATAAATTAATTATAAATGCTAAAATTCCTCTTTTTAGTAGACATCCATCTAAACTGTTTAGAATTATTCCTTTACCAATACAAAATGAAGACAGAATGATTATGGTTCATATTACTTCGGAATATTTAATATATAATTTTGAAATAGATTCTTATCATATGATGTCAGAATCAACTTTAAGTCAGTGTCAAAAATGGCAGCAAAATAAGAGAATTTGCCAGGGAAGTTGGCCTTGGAATTCTGCCAATGACAATTCTTGTGAAGTACAACCTCTAAAGCCAAATAGAGTTTCAAACTGTATATACAAAACAGTAATAGATTCTTCATCTTATTGGACAGAGCTAGAAAAGAAAAGTAGTTGGCTGTTTAAGGTTCCCGTCAATTCCAAAATAAGAGTACAGTGTACGAATGCAGAAATTCAGTTACTTGATTTGCCAACGCAGGGAATTCTAAGAATTGCTACAGATTGTACAGCTAGAACGCATGATAGGATTTTGATTGCCCATCATAATATTCAATCTGAAAGTGAAGAGGTATTATCATCATCGTATGTAGGAGATATTAGTCAAGTTCCAATGGTTGTTTGGGATCCATTGAAATTGAACTCTGTTAATCATACTGTTGAGATTGCACGCCTAAATAAAGAAATTAAATATTTAAAAGAGAATCATATTAAATTAAAAGATGTGCATTTTCATCATATTTCCGGACATGCTTCTTTAGGGCTCGGATTAATAATAATAATAATCATGGTAATATATGCCATAAGAAAATATGCTACAAGGCAACGATTGCAAGCTATTACTTTCGCTGGACGGTTGCAAGGTGTCTTATAATAAGTTAAAAGCAAATAAATAAATATATCGAATCAAGAAAAATACAGTCCACTAATTTGATGTTTGCATTGTTAACTAAAAGAATTTACAAATAAATATCCTGTACACCTCACCTTGCCGGCCCTTGGCAGAATGTTCAAGAAGAACACTAATTGTCATAAATTTAAGATTTTACGAGCTCTGTCAATGTCAATATGTAAATCTATCTAGAGCCGTAAATAATGATCTGTAACTTTAAACCTACAAGGGTGCAGTGCCGAACAATTGAAATCTTAAGAACAGGCCTCTTGAGCCTGCTCATAAATATAGTTCTCACACTGTACAAAGGGTCGCCTTGCGGGAGGCCGTTGATAAGGCTCCCGCTCAGGCAAACAGATGTGGTCTCTGCGTAGACCATAGATAAGTGTATTATACGAATTTCATGTTAGTTACGTAAGCGAAGACTTAGAAAAATAAAATCAGTTTTTATACAGAACTCAAACGTGAAGGTTGTTTTCCTTATTACAGGATTCCCTTTCAAAGGGAACTTTTAAAAAAAAGGGCCGATGAAGCCTTGGCTTTTTTTTTAAATAATGCATTCTCTAAAGCACAATATACTGCCATTCGATTATCATCTAAGGAATCTGGTGCCGACATCTGGCCTTCTTATAATATTTTAAGGGAGGCTAAACATAAATGCCGTCCGTCCGCAGAGACTGTGGAAATTTCCGAAGACAGAGCTGAAGTTAAGCTACAAGCTTTGGTGAATCACACGGCCCAACGACTTTTAACTTTATGTTCAGCAATTCTCTTGACTTGCAGATGATATTTTCCTATGGGTTTGACGGAAGCAGTGGACATTCTGCTTACAACCAAAACTTTTTAAATGGGCCTGGAAAGGATGAAAATTTGTTCGCAACAACTCTTATTCCCCTCAGAATTGTTCTAAGACCATCTGGCGAAATAATTTGGACCAACAAATCGTCTCAGTCCGACAAGTTTTGCAGGCCGATAAAGTTACAGTTCGTGAAAGAAAGTAAAGAATTGATATTATCGGAGTACACGAATTTGGAAAAGGAGATTTCCAGACTGCAACTGTTTAAAACAAGTATTGAAAACAAGAATATTTCAATTGAATTTCAGTTAGCTCTTACATTAATAGACGGAAAAGTTTTAAAAGTTTTGACAGGCACAAAATCCATGCAAACATGCCCCATTTGTCACCGAAATCCCAAGGAATTTAATGTAAAGGCCAATATTGAGGGTCGTCTTTTTGTGCCAATAAAATCTGCACTTACTTTCGGCATAAGCCCATTGCATGCCTATATTCGGATTTTTGAAATGTGCCTACAAATATCGTACAGGCTAAATATAAAAAAACATCACGTTCGCACCGAGGAACACAAACTGGAATTTAATTCCAGAAAATCTTATATTCAAAATCAGTTTTGGGAAAAGCTGAGCCTAAGGGTAAGCCAGCCAAAGCCCGGCGGGTACGGCAACACCAATACTGGAAATACTGCCAGAAGAGCCTTCAAGGACATTGACGTTCTTTAAAAATAACGGGCTTAAAATCCGAGCTCCTTTATAAATTAAAAACAAGAGAGAACGCTATAGTCGGGTGCCCCGACTATCCGATACCCGTTACTCAGCCAAAGTGAGTGCGAGGGAGATGGAGATATAAAATTTTTAACCTGGCATAACTTTTTAACGAATGGTCCGATTTAAAAAATTTCTTCTACATTTCGATAGGTTTTGATAATCACAATAGAACTGCATTTTTACATTTCCAAAATCTTTAAAGGTGTGGGCACCAGACATTTTTTAAACTCGTTTATTGTGGGCGTAAGGCGATTGTGGGCGTTAGAGGGGGCGTGGCCCCCGGCTGAAACAAACTTGCGCTGCGTAGGAAGCCAAAGAATATGTGTGGGTAATCCCAATTCTCTAGCTTTTGTAGTTTCTGAGATCTCAGCGTTCATCCGGACGGACAGACGGACAGACGGACATGGCTAGATCGACTCGGCTAGTGACCCTGATCAAGAATATATATACTTTATAGGGTCGGAAACGCTTCCTTCTACTTGTTACATACTTTTGCACGAATACAATATACCCTTTTACTCTACGAGTAACGGGTATAATTATTTTAATAGTTATTAATTCAAAAAATGAAATAAATGAAAACAAATTTGAACAATATGCCTTACAAACAGCTTTTCTTTATATAGATACATATCCGTGGTACCCAATGACCGCTACATTGCATAAAATATTGGTTCACGGAGCCGATATAATTCGAACCAGTATTTTACCGGTAGGTATGTTCGGGGAAGAAGCTTCTGAGGCCAAAAACAAATTTTACAAAAAAGAAAGGTTAAACCATACCAGAAAGTGTGATCGCATATCAACGATGACAGACCTGTTCTACAGATCAATGGACTGTTCCGACCCTGTTATTTCCTCTTTACGTTTAAAAAATGGCAAGGAACAAGAACAACACTTTCCAAAAGAAGCGTTGTGTATGCTCAGTCCAAATTAAGATATTTACGTAAGTGACTCAGACATTTCCGATTCAGATTCTGAGGACCAAAATTGTATAGAATTGTCTGAAGAAGAATCTTAAAGGCCAGCGCCTGCCCACAAAAGGCGCCCGTATTCTGGAAGGTGACCGAGGCTACAGTTTGTCCACCACAGGCGCAAATCTCTAGCCCGGCATCTCACCAACCGCATGCCATGTGCGGCTTTAAACCATCTTGTATCGAGGACCAACCACCTGAACGACGATTTTGAAGAGTACATAACCTAACCAACATGCGCCACGCTCGGCATCCACCTGTTCAGCTCTGGCTAAGCCATAGAGCGATAACTTGGAGGGTATCTGTACTTCGGATCACCTCACCAACCTGCGCCACGCGCGGCATGTAAGCACGCAGCTCTGGCAAGACCATCGAGCGATCTTCTGGAAGGTGATCGAATGAGGAAGTGAACGACTACCGGATGCGACCTTTGCTACGCGCCTACATCGTCTCACCAACACGCGCCACGCGCGCCAACGAGACACATAGCTATGGCTAGTCCATAGAGCCAATATTTTGGAAGGATTCGTAGCCACGTACGGCTGGCCGAATGCATAAACCTTGCGAAAATCAGATGACATAAGGGAAGGACAATCGAGGAGCAGACCTGTCGTCTGACATGCGAAGAATTATTCCTCATAATAATCTTCTGAGTCGCCTACGTATACATCTTACTTTTGGTTTAACATCCACAAAGCTTCTTTTGAAAAGTGCTGTTCTCGTACGCTAGTCGATCCAGGTCCTTTCAAAATCTATATAGTTAAAATGGGGAAACTATAAAATAGGAAATTACAGCGCAGAGACGAAATGCCCGGCAGAGCGCTCAAGGGATTTAAGGGAGGACTTAAGTATGCCCAAAGGTATGCAGCATTTCTTGCACTTTCTTGTACATCCTTCAGATGAGAACTGAAATATGACTAATCTGAACTAATCTGTGATGACTTCAGAAAATGCCAAATTAACAATAAACAAATTAAAAAATAATAATTTGAAAACAATTTTTTTTAATAATTTGATTACACAAATCTTAAGAGAAAACAAGCAAAAAAAAAATAAATTTTTTTTAAATCGATTGTTTGATAAACGTTGATGTGGGAGCTTCCAAAAGATGCAGTTTTTTACGGTTCATAAATCTTAAACGACATAATAGGGGGATTCCCTAAACTGTTGAATTGTTGAATTTTGGTCAGCTGTTAATCAGCTGTTCCATACAAAGTCAACTTTCAGAAATTTCAGCAATTCATCAGCCACGGGGCTGCTGAAAATTTTGTTGAATTGCTGAAAACCAGAGTTGTCACCTTATTTTACTAAAAGTCATGGAAACTCTGCAACATTTTAGTATTATCAGTTCGCATTATTTACTTTAAAATCAAATTATAAAGCCTATTAGTAGTTCTTATTACCGTGGTAACAATTTTAGACAGTAACAAACAATAAAAATCTAATTTTACATGTTTTAAGTTCAGTGAAACTTTTTAAAAAATAACAGCTGTTTGAAAATTCAACAAAAACCATTTTGGGTCGTTCCCTTAATTGCTGAAATTTTCTGTTGAATTTTCAACAATTCAGCAATTCAACAGTTTAGGGAATCCCCCTAATATTTTTTAGTGATGTTAATTTTTTTTAGTTTGTTTTATCTCATACTTTATCGTGTATGAAAATGGATTGAGTGCGTCTTATAGTTATTTTTTTAAAAATAATAAACCGAAAAGTACGAAAAATTTTCCGACTTTGGTTTGGATTATCTATCTCTATATTAATAAAGGAGTACTAATAAAAAATGTCCAGTAGCAAATTCCACCCAGAACGGATTGACATAAAAATCTAAAAAAATTACATTAATTCGGAGAATAATTAGGAGCCGCGTGTGAGGTATACATTAGAACCAAAAACGACCCCCAAAGGCCCCAAAATTCGATTTGATTTTTTTTTTAATTCTTTCTTTTGCCATTTTTCTGTTATAAATGTTGTTAAAATGATTTAAAAATGTGATGTTCATAATCTTATGGCATACCCGCAAATAACTGCATTTAATTTTTTTGGAAATTCAGCCTCCTTTACCAAGTCCCCAATATTTTCAAATTTTGTTTTAAGTGTGACCGCGCAAGGGAAAAAAGATGAAAATTCCACAGTCACAGCAGATTTAAAATGCGCGGTTAAAATATCGATTATATCGAAAATCGATTCTTTTGCACCATTTTTTTTTAGCCAAACGTTAAATTTAAAAAATGATTTTCCTGTGTGCAAAATCATGCTGCTCCGATCAGCTTTAGAATTTGGATACAGTTATACAGTCGAAGTTTTCCTTAAAGTTATTTTTATTTTTAAAATCCAAGCTATCCAAACTATCTATTAGTTTTCAAACGTTGAGTTATTGACAAACTGTGGATTTGTAAAAAACAAAAAATCATTAACTCGCTCCGCTGCGTACTCACACACGCACTAAATATGTATTAGCAAAAAAATGCGTATTTAACACACATCCACTAGATATGTGCGTGTGTACGTGTGTGTGCGCATTGCAGCTGACTAAGGAAGTGAGATTCGCTTATATTCAAATTCATGATAACACTGATATCCTTTTGCTAAAAGAATATTTCATTTACATTTCCCCAACAGATTTAAAACATTTTCTTACAGATTTTTGTGTTTTAAAATTCAAATCGCATTGAAAATATTAAAAGAACACCAAATATTCAAATCAATTGATTCTCTTGCTCTTCCTTACACGTGCCTCAAATTGTTTAAACAAATGGAAATGTTTAAACAATTTGATTCACGTCATCCCATTCCACCTGCCTTCCTGTCGTTATGAATAGAATTCTAATTAAGGTGAAAAATGAATGAAAACAGAAATTGATTTTTTTACATTGCTACGCATACATATTTGTTTCCTTTCTAAGAGTTGTCTAATGTGGTATCAAAATCGCCAAGATTATTTGGTTATTATTTACCTATTCGTTACCTATGTGCATAAATTACCTTGGCATCATTCTTAGGTAATTAATTAATCTTTAAAAGAAGTAAACGTAACTCGGTTTAAATAGTTTTAAAATTTCGTCTTTGATAAACAAAAAATACAGTGACAATTAACAAAGTCGAAAAGGTAAAACGAGGTAGCAAGGCCAAGATCAACAGGATTTGTTTTGAAGGACCGATAAAATAAAATGCATCCAAAAATTTTCATTCCTTTCAAAAATGTTCTTAGACTTATAAAAACAACAAACACAACAAAGTGGAATTTACACTTTTACAAAATCTATAAAGATGTCGGCACCAGGCTTTTTTTTTAAAGTCCTTTAGGGCGATTGTGGGTGTTAGAGGGGGCGTGGCCCTCGGCTGAAATAATCTTGCGCTGCGTAGGAAGCTCAAGAATATGTGTGGGTAATCCCAACTCTCTAGCTTTTGTAGTTTCCGAGATCTCAGTGTTCATACAGACAGACGTACAGACAGACGGACAGACGGACATGGCTATATCGACTCGGCTTGTTATCCTGATCAAGAATATATATACTTTATACGGTCGGAAACGCTTCCTTCTCCCTGTTACATACTTTTGCACGAATACAATATACCCTTTTACTCTACGAGTAACGGGTATAATAACAGGTTCACCCGCATTTTATCACAAACACAGAAATACAGAATAAATCGCACTGATCACAAAGAAATCTCGAAACGAACTGACGCTTGAATTCGAAATACAAAGTGCGTAGGTCAAAGAGAAAAAAGGGTAGTTTTTAGGAGAGAAACAAGGGCGGACTGTGCCTCAAAAACTTAAAAAAAATAATAGCTAATTCTTTTCTATCTTTATTTTAACTTCCAGAAGTGATTTGGAAGATAGTTTTTTCCCACTCCCATTATAGGGAAAATAAAAGAGAAATATATAGAGGCCAAAAAAACTTTATATTCAAATATTTTAAAATGTAGATAAATTTTTATATAATGAAATAACCCAATTATAATTATTATTTATTCAAGTTTATTTATTTAAAATTACAAATTAAGCATTAAAATTATTGAAGATATTATGTCTTTTGTTGAGGATGAAATTAAGAGTTGAATATGACCTCTCCACTGATATTTGTTATGCAAAAGAGACTAGCACCACTTTCGCAACTTCCTTCAAATTTTAGGCAGAAAAATTAATTTTGTTGGTCATTAATGGTAGGCGACCATGAAACAAAGTACAATTTTCAATTTCCGTGTATAGGTTTGACCATCCAGAATGGTGAAAAAAAGAGATGACCCCTGAGAATCATTAAGGCTGCTCGGTGGAGAAAGAGCATCCCAATTTTTATTCAGCTATACGAGAGCAACAAAGCAAGCTGTGTAAAAATTGTTACCGAGCTATACGAGAAGCACACATACATTCTTAAAAGACCTTTTGCCGAGTATTTTCGATGAAAAGGGTCTCGGGTGAACACAGACCCGATCGAGCAAACCAAATCGCTCATCGGTTGAGCAGGGAGCAACCCAGGGGCAAACGAAATTTTGGGGTCTCTCTCTGACAGGTTCGTATGGGGTCAGTATGTGAGGGGTTTTTTCCTGACAACAAGCACAAGTGAGACCTTTTTTTAAGAGCTCTGGTGATGGGATTAAACCACCAAGGGATCGCGTTGACGCCATTCAGAACCACCCTCGCCCAGACACTATCAACCAGCTCGGAAGGTTCTTGGGCATCGTTAATTATTATCGTCGATGCATTCCGCATTCCTCGCATATACAAGCACCTTTATCAGAGCTACTAAAAAATGTAAGGAAAAATGATAAACTGTCTCAAAAAGTATTGGCCATACCCGCCAGTAACGCCTCATCGGAGACGGCATTTTCACGAGCAAGGCATTTGCTGAGTGAAAAAAGGAGCACCATAGGGAACAATCCAAGCTTGGTGAATGAAATTATGTTTTTGAACAGCAATCTAAATTTTAGTGAAACAACACAAAATAAAATATTTGTGAAAACCATAAATTAAAATACAATTTTGTTAAATTTCCAAACCTGCTAATACAAAATTATCTATTACAGCTTTTGTTTATAAATCACGTTTGGAGACCGAATCGTCAGTATCACACTGTTGTAGATGTTTCGAATCATTTGAATCTTACTGTAAAAATGTTTCGAAACATAAAATGTCTCGAAAACTGTTGATTCACGCAGGGCTCTAGTACAGACCATCCGAAAGACGGCCAAGGGAGATCTCCGGCTGCAACTGAAGAAGTCTCCAGACCACAGCGCGGAGGAGGTTAAAAAAGCTGTCGGGAACTAGACTTGAGGTCATGGACTCCAAGGAGGAGATAGTGGAGGCTTTAAATAGTAAGCTAGGCGATACCCCTCTTTCTGAGGAGGCCGTAAAATCGCTGAGAGCCAATAGAAACGGCCTGCAGATAGCCACACTATTGTTGCCAACACTCACAGCGAACAAGTTGGTAAACTTGGGGAAAATAAGGATTGGATGGGTGATCTGCCGGATTAAACCCATTTTTTCGCCAAAACGCTGCTATAAGTGTCTCGCGTTCGGCCATATCTCGTCGAACTGCACAGAAAAAAAGAACCTGCGCGGAGCATGTTTCAAGTGCGGTGGAAAAGATCACGAGGCCAGAAGCTGCAAAAGGGAACCACATTGTCTGCGCGAGCGACCATCCGCACGCGAAGAACCGCCACACCGACAATTACTCGAGGACACTACAAAGAAAATACGCTCGACATACCAGCATTTAGAGCGGCCCTGGAAGGGGTGGAATTAGCGGACAACGAACGGGCATTGATGGAAATGGTCAAGAAAGCCTGCGACGCCAGCATGCAGCGCAGTAAAAGCTTCAAGGGGCGCAAGCCAGTCTACTGGTGGAACCAAGCGATTGAGAAGGCACGCCGTGAATGCATAAGCGCTAGGATACCCTTCCATAGAGCGCGTGGAACCGAAGCCTTCTATATACTTAGGGAAGTTTTCACCCAAAAGAGGAAGATCGTCAAGCGAGAAATAAAAAGCAGCAAAAAGCTGTGCTTCCTGCAACTTTGCAATGAAGCAGAAAACGACTTGTGGGGAAAGGCCTACAAGGTGGTCATGAAAAAAACCAACGACGTTAAAAACGTGACCCCAACAGACTCTGAGAAACTGGGAGAGATCATAAGGCACCTTTTCCCAGCGCAGGAAACGAGGCAAGCGGAAGCGTCTGGTGTCCCGGACCACCAGATACCTCCGGTGACCCTACAGGAGCTGGACAACATAGCCCAGAAGGTACCAAACAACAAGGTACCAGGGCCAGATGGGATCCCAAACCGGGCACTCAAACTGGCCATCAGCATGTACCCGAGCACCTTTGCCAGTGCATAAACTAACTGCCTGGCTCAAGCCTGCTTCCCAGAACGGTGGAAACAGCAAAAGCTGGTACACTCATAAAAATTTATTTCTCAATTTTAGAAATCTCGCCATAGAAAATTTGCCTTTAAATATAGAAAACCTTTCTTGATGGAAAAAATGCAAGAAATAATTTTTCTTGAAAATAGAAAAATGAAAATCTCATATGTTTGTTTTGCCGTCGCAGCCAAAACATTTTCTACGTATTTAATGGCGAAATCGCCTTTGAATATGTGAAAGAAATGTCCCTTGAATATAAAAAAGTAGCCATTGACTTCCTTCGGCTACCGAATGATTACGACAGAAAAAAACGAAGTAGGACGAAGGGCCTACTCGGCCCGACTACTACCCGGCTACCGACTTCTCTGATCATCCGAGCGTCAGTTGTGAAAACAGATTCGTAAGTGATGAACGTGATTTTTAAGCGGATAAAGAGTGAAGCCTTACAACTCGGCACAATCATTACGAATAATTTAAAAAACAAATGAAGAAGATCGATCAAATAGTTCTTGTGCAATCGTGGTCACCGCAAGCCGCTATAAAAAAACAAGAGAGAACGCTATAGTCGGGTGCCCCGACTATCAGATACCCGTTACTCAGCTAAGGGAGTGCGAGGGAGATGGATATATTAAAACTTTGATCGGTCATAACTTTTTAACGAATGGTCCGATTTAAAAAATTTCTTCTACATTTCGATAGGTTTTGATATTCACAATAAAACTGCATTTTTACATTTCCAAAATCTTTAAAGGTGTGGGCGCCAGACACCATTCAAAAAATGAGGGGGCGGTTAGAGGGAACGTGGCACCTTTTTGAAATAAACTTGCGCTGCGTAGGAGCTCCAAGAATATGCATGCAAAATGCCAATCCTCTAGCTTTTATAGTTTCCGAGATCTCAGCGTTCATACGGACGGACAGACAGACGGACAGACGGACAGACAGACATGGCTAGTTCGACTCGGCTAGTGGTCCTGATCAAGAATATATATACTTTATAGGGTCGGAAAAGCTTCCTTCTCCCTGTTACATACTTTTGCACGAATACGATATACCCTTTTACTCTACGAGTAACGGGTATAAAAAGGGTTCCGAGAGAATTGCCATAACTTTGTAAATTATTCATATATTTTCAAGATCAAATAATAAATAAAACAAGTGGTCAAAAATCTAGCTATTTCAAATATCTCCAAAACGATTCTTTAGAATTTTTGTTTTTTCATCGCGATCAGTGACCCAACATTAAACGAAAAAAATGGGTTCCAGCGTTTATATATTTTGGCTGTAAACTAGTGTTATTTTGAGAGGTGTCTCTTTTAGAATTTGAGTTTCCTCTATTGTTTCTGTTATAATTTGTATTTTGGTTTCCGTAATAATTTTGGTTTTGGCCTTTGCATTGGCCATAATTTCCTTGATAATTATTATGTTGGTAATATTGGCCTCTGCCGTGATAATTTCCCTGGTAGGTAGTTATTTCTTCCACGTGTAAAATTACCTCGATAGTTTCCTGTGCCATTGCCTCTATAATAACTACCTCGGTTATTTGTACACATTACACTGTAGTTATTTGTTTGTTGATTACTGCAGTGTATGTATTTTGTTATAGCGTTAATCATATAATTAAATGAGCTAGCTTTCGCAATTTTTTTATCAAAGTGGATATAGCTTCTTTTGTGCTTAATTTATCAGCATTTAATCCTTCATCGATATATGATGCTTCTAGCAGTTTACGCAAGTTATCAAGTTCGTTTGTGAACTGAGTTACAGTTTTTCCTTTTTATTAAATATTTGCCATTTTAGCTTTAATTACCTTTGAGGTTTCGCCAACAATTAAGCTTTGTAGTTTATTAATAATAGCATCAATTGTGCGTTCATTTTATACCTTATAGAGAGTTTAACCAATTATTTTTGATTTATTTACCTCTATGGCTATTTCTACATATGGCCCTTTTGTCATGTTGACCAATTTTATTGCTGTGATAAATCGTTGGAAATTAATTATCTTCCCATCGAATTCTAGCACTGCATTTGAAATATCTTTGATGTACGCCCTTTGGGCGGCCGTATCGTCAGGCATTGTGGAATGATTATTTTCTAATAAGTCTGAATCAGAATTATTAATTTCTTGACCTGATAATTCAGATTGAATTAAAACAGCGAGAATGGTAAGATCGTTTAAATCTTCTGCCTTTATTTCCTCGCTTTCGGAATCAGAATCTTCCGGTTCTTCTAAGTCAAATTCTTCTGATTCTTTTAATGCCGGTTCAGTGTCTGTTTTTATAGTTAGGGGGGTTTGAGGATAGTTGGAACTGTTATCTCTAGACTATACTTTTCTTTTATTATAATCAAATTTGATCGAAGTCTGATCAAAAATTTTGATATTTGTGACCAGTGGGCTTTTTCTAATTTTTCTCTGTGCTCATATGTTAGTGAACGTGCATTGTTAAAGCAAGTTACTAATATTTCGGCATGTTTGTTAACCGTATATTTCTGAATTGGTATATTTGGTGCCAAAGATTTGTAAGATTTATCGAATATATTTTTTTGTTCATTTAATCTTTTTTAATTCTTCCCATTCCATTATTTTCTTTTATTACTTTATTGAAGGCTATTATTGAACGATTTTTGCCTAGTATTTGGTGATTGCTTGGAATTGATTTCACCTGAATACCGGGAATGGTGGACAATGCTATTGCCTTTTGTGTTTGAGTGCAATGTATTAAGGGAGAGAAGTCCAAATTGAAGGTTTTGTAAATAAAATAGTTCTAACTCGTAAATGCTTATTGGAGTCGTTGAGACTAATTGCTGAATTCTTTCAGTAAAATAAGCATCTCTATCATAAACTTGTCTAATAACATCTAAAGTAGTCATGATTTGTTTTTTTTCTGTCTTGTACTTTATTTTATATATATATACTTTATTAATTTTGTTTTTCAATTTTGGTTACTTTTAATAATAAACATGATTATGAAGAGCAGTTTATTTCTTTTTTTTTAATTTTGTATAGGTCAACTTGTATATTTTCATAAAAAAATTTGCTGTATATAACGACGATTATTATTAATAGTAAAGTTACCGTTTTCATATCAATTTGTTCTGATTCTATTTTATTTAGAATCGTAGAATCGACAGTTTTTTTTTTTTAACTTGCCTCCGGATGTCCTGGTCCTTGTCTGCATCAGCTGGTTGTCGCCGGTTGGCTCGCTGATGCTCCTTCGCTGGCATAAGGGGCGGCCTGCCCCTCACACTTGTGGTCTCAGCTGCAGAGGAGGTAATATAATTTTTTCTTTGCACAGGGATTTAATTGCTTAGTGAGCTGGAGTTATTGGCTTTTAATTTTTTTAGACTTGAATTTAGAAATTCAAGTTCTTCTTGTAATTTTTGGGCTGTTGCCCAGGGGGGTGGCGGTTGGTTTTTAAATAATAGCCACTTTATGTGAGCTATTCTTTTTGTTATCTTGTTCTTTACGCACCCTTGTTTGACCATAACTCCATCTCTACTCACTCAGATTAACTTTGTTATGGTCCACGGGTCCTTGCCTGTCATGATCCTTCGCTGTCACGGTCGCCATGTAAATCCAAAATGAGATCCTCAATCCTCAATAAGTCGAACACCAGTCGAACACCAACACTTGTCATAATTCAGTTGTCTTTATTATTCGCACTTGTCATAATTCACTTTTCTTTATCTTATTTATTTGTATTGTAAATTATCAATGTCTTTGCTTAAGCTTAAGTGTCGTTGCTGGGCATTTGGCAGCAGCGGGAAAATATCTTGACCGTGGTGCTCTGCATATATTCACCACGCTGGTAACCAATTAAATCGAAGCACAGCCCCTTAAGGCGGCTTGTGCTGAATAGACATTTGGGATGCCAATATTCTTATAGACTACTTCTTTTATGCGAATATATTAGTTTATGCGAGTTTAGTTTATGTTTAAGCAAACAGGGGTATGCAGCGTGCGCGACATATTAATCAAATTCAAGTAAGTCGGCCTGTGTGTAACAACAACACAGCGACAGTTGTCTGCTGGGGTGATCATATTATCAATGCACTTGAAAATGTGCTGGCCGTTGGACTTTTGTGTATTTATAATTTTACGTTATTAATGTACAGTATGTACCCGATATGTGCGCATACTACAGTAAGTTATCAGCTGGAGGGGAAATAAAAATTCAGGCATTTCAGCCCCCAAAGATTCGTAGGCTACGCCCATGTGCTAATATTCAAAGCAAAACTACTTAGACCGTATATAATTATGTTATTTAAATTGTGACAGGTTTAAGCACAGTTTGTGAATCGTCACTATAAATTTATATTAATTTAACGATACCCGAAGCGACGTTGTCCGCTCCTATTAGCAAAGGATTTCTTGTTCTTGATAGTAACCTGATTTTACTATATTTCAGAATTCTAATTAAATCCTAACCAGGGAATCAAACCGAATCTTATTTCGGTTCCGGTTCTGGTACTGGTCCCATACAGAATCTTCGTATTTGGTAAACGGTTGTATTTTGTTGTTGATGTTTTGGTTCCGGTTCTGGTACCGGTATGTACCGGTACAGTTAAAACATTATTAATAATACTTTAAAATGATTTATGTTAGTTTTTTTTGGAAAAAACAGTATTAAACAATAAAATTTGAATCTTAAGATTTTAATTAAATTTTCCACTTTTTTATTTCTAAGTGTAAATTGGGTTATTAGCTTCTTCAAAAATAAACCGGTTAGAAAGGCACCAAAAATTCCAGACTTACAACTTGTTTAGACAAAGACTGTTTCTGCTACAGCGACATTTTCTTCCAAAATTTAGTAAATGAGTACCAAAACATACCGGTACCACTGCTGCCAGGTCAGCCATTTAGTGCCTATTTGTTTGCCACTTTTTTTTTTAAATGCTATAAGCCACAAAACTAGCCATTTTAAATTTTGTTTTAGCTATTTCAGCCATTTAACTCCAAGACAAGCTTTTTTATGCTTTATGCTTTTTTATACCTTTTTGAAATTTATTGCACATATTAAAATTAATAATGGTTTCCAAAGTTATCGGAACTTGTATTTAACTCAGTGGCAGTGCTACCAGTTTAGCCATTAAGTGTCTATTTCTAGCCACTTTCAGAAAAACTTGCAACTTTTTGTTTAAAAATGCTATTAGCCATGCTGCTAATTAAAAAACAAGCAATATCTTTTTTTCCTTATCATTTTTGACTTTTTTATCCTCTTTTTGAAATTGATTTCAAAAATTACGATTAATAACACTATCTAGCATAAAAAAAAATATAGTCTGACGGATGCCATAAAATCGAATTCGCTTTAAATCCCCAGTTTGAACTGTGCTCGCCGAAAAGTTCCCCGGCGAAATAGGACCTCAACCTTGGAGGTATTTCAGGCAAATTGATTCTTTGTTTGCTATGCAGTCAAAGCGCTATCCATTATCTTTCCAATTCCATAGTCAAAATAATTTTACGATTTTTTAAACGGAGAAATAATTATTATTATTATGACTTCCATCAAGGTAAATAAATAAAGGGTTAAATAAAAGTTCTCAAAGATATCTAAACATATTTTTGAGCGTGTGGTTCTGTTGTCATTGGGTTTGTTGAAAACGAACATTTAATTAGTTAGCCATTTTTTGGGCCATTTTTACATAATTTTTAGCCATTTTTGGCAACTTTTTTTCAATCTAGGCATTTATGCTTCGGAGATTCTGGCAGCACTGACCGGTGCCAGCAATACAGTAAGCGGTTGGAAATTAAATATTTATTTTGGTATCAGTACCGGTTCCGGTTCCCTATTAGGAAACGGTTTATTTCGGTTATCGGTTCTGGTTTTATTCCCTGATCCTAACCTAATATTTTACTATAACCACTAACTATAACTTACCTTTCCTTTGGCTGGCGATATTATGTCGTTTTTATACCCGTTACTCGTAGAGTAAAAGGGTATATTGTATTCGTGCAAAAGTATGTAACAGGGAGAAGGAAGCCTTTCCGACCCTATAAAGTATATATATTCTTGACCAGGATCACTAGCCGAGTCGAACTAGCCATGTCCGTCTGTCCGTCTGTCTGTCCGTCCGTATGAACGCTGAGATCTCGGAAACTATAAAAGCTAGAGGATTGGCATTTTGCATGCATATTCTTGGAGTTCCCACGCAGCGCAAGTTTATTTCAAAAAGGTGCCACGCTCTAACCGCCCCCTCATTTTTTAAAAGGTGTCTGACGCCCACACCTTTAAAGATTTTGGAATGCAGTTTTATTGTGATTATCAAAACCTATCGAAATGTAGAAGAAATTTTTTAAATCGGACCATTCGTTAAAAAGTTATGCCCGATCAAAGTTTTAATATATCCATCTCCCTCGCACTCCCTTAGCTGAGTAACGGGTATCTGATAGTCGGGGCACCCGACTATAGCGTTCTCTCTTGTTTATACGTCGGACTTATGTCACTTTAAAACGATATAGGTCCGCCACAAGTAGTTTTTAAACGACATAATTTCGCACAATCTTATGACGTTTAGAAGCGACATAATTTCGCCAGTAAAAAACTATATAAGTTCGCGGACCAAAGGTACTGGGCGGAATAATGTCGGCGAAATTTTGTCGCTATGTACCTTAAACGGCTTTAAAAGATAAACCTTAATTAAAACCAATTCTATTGCTTTTACTCAGGAGCACACAAATAACACTGAAAAGAACAATAGCTCGTGGAAATTCAAAGAAATCTTTTTTATGTTCCTGTTTTTTGGGTCTATAACCCTATCAAATTTTCAATCAGGCGATGCTTTCTTTCCTTAATCAAAACAAATGTGATTTTCTTCCTATTTTTGTTGATTTTATCTTATGTAGACATTAAATATTTTGATAATATACTTGTAAAATTGTGAAATAGTTCTGCTAACACTAATTCATCATAAGCACCATGTTCTCCGTCTGGGATTCAATCAATTTCAAGCAGAACGGTAATGGTAAGCATAAGATACTTTTTAACATTGTTGAGATTTTACTTAATTTATTTGTCTAGTCTTGAAGTTTTTAAAAAGAATTTTAAGCATACATCGAGGTAATCAAATGGAAGGTTATCCTGTAATACGGAAAAACAACTTGCACTGTTGAAGTTTGTATAAAAACTTTTTTATTTTACTAAGTTTTCGCTTACGTAACTAACATGAAATTCTTATAATATACTTATCTATGGTCCACGCCGAGACCATATCTGCTTGCCTAAGCGGGGGCCTTATCAACGGTCTCCCGCAAGGCGACCCTTTTTGCAGTGTGAGAACTATATTTATGGTCAGGCTCAAGTGAAAAAACAACTTTCACTGTTGAGTTTTGTATAAAAACTTATTTTATTTTACGAAGTCTTCGCTTACGTAACTAACATGAAATTCTTATAATATACTTATCTATGGTCTACGCAGAGACGATATCTGTTTGCCCAAGCGGGGGCCTTATCAACGGTCTCCTGCAAGGCGACCCTTTGTGCAGTGTGAGAACTATATTTCTGGCCTGTACTAACACACAAAAAAATTTGATTGGTAAAATTGACCAATGAAGATAGTTACGTAACTATAAAAAATAGTTATGTGTATTTTGTTTTGCTTTGGGTGTGTGTCCTTGCAAATATTTTGTCTATGCATTGCATAGATCTTATTCAATAAATCTAATAATATGTTACTTTTATCTTCCAAAACTTTTCGCAGTAGTGGAGAATGGGGCCAAAATTCTAAAAGAGACAGAATAGTATGTGGCCTAGCGGCCAAACGGCTCGTTTAAATTGCGCGCCGTGTTTACTGAAGATTCCTTAAAACACCAGAGGGCTATATTAAAATTTTGCGCATGCTAGTAGATGTAGTAATTCTAAATCAAGCGGTTCAAAACGTGGTCGGAGACAAAAAAAAAAAAATTGACACGGCTTAGTGATCTCTAAAGATTATAAAATAAAACAACGATTTTTAAGGGAATACGACCACAGCCCAAACCGTAAAAGCTAGAGCAGTCAAAATTTTGCAGAGTATTCCATTGGGGGCGTAGGCGCCCACTAAGATACGACATGTCCCTCAGTGGCCCCAAACAGCTCCAATATCCATATTTTGAGCAAAAAAAATTAGATGTATTTAATGCATAAATTCTAAATTGGGTGGAATTTCGAAATTTGGATTTTGCCGAATTTTAGGTTTTGAATTTGTGTTGAAAATAGCATCTGGAGGTGAATTTATTTATTAATGGCGAAAACTATCTTTGGTACTAACCTCTGTAACGCTGAAATAAAGATTATTAACGACAACATTTATTTTATCACTCACCTTTTTCTTGTTTTTTAGAATTAACTGAAATTTTTCACTTTTTTCACGAATTTTTTACTGATGTGACCGGGCATCATGTATATAGTAATACCAACATTCCGAGGAAAGATAATAGTTGGTCATAATTTCGTTGCATCTTAAGGTCACACCTTGCCCGCGAATAAATATTTTGTTTAAATAATATTTTTCAGGGACCGTAATCATTAAAGGTTACGTATATTAAAGGTATATTAGGTATTTTTTGCCAATTAAAGTGTTATCAATACTACCAAACGAAGTTTTATTATTTAACAAGACTTAGAAAATGGCGTAGGCCACGATCTGACGATCAAATTTTTTTATTTCATAAAAAATTTTAAAAATGTTAAAAATCAATAATTGATTTCTATGTAAGATAATGGCGTAATGGTAAGATATTCATACCGTTTGACATCTAAGTTTTGTTTTTGAGTAAAATAAATGAAAATCATCAATAACTATTATGGTTACAATAATTATTATTGAATTTCATTTATTAGATAACAACAATTAATATCTTTTATTACAATCGGGATGACACAGAAATCACACAGCGCATAGGTGGCCTGAAATTGATGCTATTCAGAAACCCACCCCATTTAGCGCTCCGAATTTATCTATTCCCTCACCAATGCCTGCTAAAAAAATAGGATTTCCAGTACACTAAAAACCAACTTCTCACTTCCCCGCTGGGATCGACTGACACACTTAGACCTATGTTGGTCCATTGTGGTACCGTATGATCTCGTTTTTATCTTTCCGGGGTCTTATATGTCTCAACCTAGAAATTTGAATGATCAGCATGTCTTCCACCCGGAAGATTTAACAAAAGAGTTTATACTTTTAAGGTTGATCTCCGATATTTCGGTCAGATCGTTAATGAAGGGGTTACCTTAGTGTTTCAGTCTAAGTCTGCAAAGGGCTGGGCAGAAGCAGAGAAGGTCTCTTCTTCTTCTTCATCCCTGCAGCTTCTACAGAAGTCATTGTATGGGGCTTTTAGCCTGCCGGCATGTGTGCCGACTAGCCAGTGGCCTGTAAGGACTCAAACTAGCATACCGCAATCTGTGCGACTAAATTTGAGTAATTCCGAAGTTTTTTTACTGTTTATCCCAGGCTATGTCTGGTGAGTGATACGACACTGTGGTGCATTTTGCCACCTAGTGTTGGCTAGTTTAATGAAGTGGTTTTTGATATTTAGCTTGCAAGTCGTAATGGGCATACCGACACTCTCCTTTCCTGGAAGGAGGGGCATGATGGTACCCTGCCTGACTAACTCGTCCGGTATGCAGTTGCCTACGATGTCCCGGTGACCCGGAACCCATAATAGGCTGATAGTAGACTGACTAGCTATCTCGTGGAGAGATATGCGACAGTCTGCTATTGTTCGGGAGTTGGTGCTTGTCGAATAGATTGATTTAACAGCCGCTTGGCTATCACTATATATACACTGGTAAAAAAAACACATAGTGAAAACAAATATTTTTTTAGTTGATTTCATTTACTACTTTTCATAGTTGAATCAAATAAATAAATCATTGATTTTAATAAAAAGCATATTTAAAGCTTTGGTCAAATATAAAAATAATCAAATCGAAGGGAATTATATTCGAAACGGATGTTGAAAACCAAAGTCGCCATAGTAGTTTTTATTATTATATATAGTAAGTTATATACATAGTATAATCAATGTAGTTTTATAATCCGATTAAATACTTTCGCAATTTATCCGGAATATAAACCCTTTATTTTGAATAAAAAGTTTATTTGACAAAATTATTTTGAAAGTCAAGATAAAAATAATATTAAATAAAATTTCCATCAAATGTATAAGTGAAAAGTTGCATTTTTAGTTTTAAAAAGTTATATGTGTTATGGATCGTGTTAACTTTACATTTAAGTTGAACTTATCCACTCGCGCATAACATGGTGCGATGGATCAATGGGTAAGGCGTCTATCTCTGATGCGAAAGGACCCCGGTTCGAAAACCGGCTGAGTCAGAGTAAGTAAAAAGTTTTTAAGAAGCATATTTAACATTTCCTTAACAATTTTAAGAACAATGTTGTATTAAAACAGTAAAACTAATTACTAAAAAAAAAAAAAGTTGTGTTGTAAGCGGGACTTGAACCTGGTACCGCCGAGCACAAAAATAGTATCAGAACCTAGCCCTTGACACTTGAGCCATGCCCATATTATATCCTATCGAGGCAGAATGCTCCTTTAAGTTCACACTAATATTTTTGTTTGTAATGACAATAAATAACTCAATTTTCAAAATTAAAGTAAATATTTTAGGCGCTCACTTGAAAAAAAAACAAATTTTAAAATTAAAAGCAAAAGTTTCTGGGTGAAAAAAGGAGTCAAATTAAATACAAAAATCTTTGAATTTACTATAAAAATATTTCAAAAATTATTAACTTTGCGACATATACGATTTTACTATTTTCATGTTAGGATCTATTTTGCTGGGAAAAATAATTGAAACAATGGTAAAATAGTGACATTTACCATTTTTTTTTACCAGTGAAAAGGGACACTACTTAAAAACGTACATTACTAGGGAAGCATATTCGTCATATGCCAATAACGGATGCTGCTTACGAGGCTGCTTGGAGTTGCCTAACTGATCTATACAACAGATACAACACGTCACATTGTCAACAGTCTACTATAGACATTTGTAAATCTACCTTCTACATCCAGGGCAGACGTAGCAGTTCTGAGCAAGGAGACCGACGGAGCTAACGAGATTGTACGTGGATTGAATGCAGCGGGGCAAACTAACAGGGACTGCTGGATCATTCACTTCATTCTGGCTAAGATCGACGCTGAAACTCGACGCAAATGGATTGAAGGAAGCCGGAAACTTGAATCTTCGTCTCGTTTTTAGACCGACGCTGCGAGGAATTCGAGCTCAGCAAAAAAGAGTCAGACATAGACTTGAAGGTTGGCGCACCACAACCGAGCAAAGCAAAGCGTTCGACACACGCTGCAGTATCGATGGAAGAAAATGTTTGTGTGAAATGTAACTCGAAGGAGTTCAAGATCTACGGTTGCCCAAAATTTGCTGAAGCATCGATCGACCAGAAACGCACATTTGTAAAGACGAAATCATTGTGTTTCAACAGTCTTAGGCATGGGCTTGTATCACGCAAGTGTAAAGCCATCACTAACTGCTACATGCAGATATTTCTGGATCGCAAGCCGCTGTGAGCACGACACAGCCACATATT
This sequence comes from Drosophila pseudotakahashii, assembly GCA_035046095.1. Taxonomy (NCBI): domain Eukaryota; kingdom Metazoa; phylum Arthropoda; class Insecta; order Diptera; family Drosophilidae; genus Drosophila; species Drosophila pseudotakahashii. The sequence goes on along the minus strand of JAWNOE010000112.1, from coordinate 158,479 downwards.
TATGAAAAGCACATCTCAAGCGCTCCCTAAGATGCTACGTGACCAACAGCCATATCGCTCTGGTGTTTGTTAAAAACGCAAAAGGATCGCACATTACATATCGAGTACTTTTACACAGTGGTCCCGAACGTACAGGCACTTGGTTGGTTACGCGAGCCCTCACGCATTTTGGTGTCTGGAATCTCATCGATCAAGGCAGAGATCATATTGAGTATTTTTCTTCTTGAAAATTAAGAATGAACACAAATACTCATTCTGAGTTCAAAATACTAACTATCAGGACAAATTTGTCAAATTTTTATACCCTTGCAGAGGGTATTATGATTTCAGTAAGAAGTTTGCAACGCAGTGAAGGAGACGTTTCCGACCCCATAAAGTATATATATTCTTGATCAGCATGACAAGACGAGTCTGTCGAGTCTGCTTTCGTATTACTTTGGCATTAATTTTTTGATCCTTCCCGTGGCAGCTATATAATATAGCCGTCCGATTTTTGTTAAATTTGACTCGAAATTTTGAAATGTTAAAGAAAAGCCATGTCCCAGAGAAGAAAAGAATGTAATAAAAATCAACAAAGATATAATTTTTTCCTATTAATTACCATTTAATTTTCCGACCGTTCCTATGGCAGCTATATGATATAGTAATCCGATTTTTTTTTAATTTTATTCAAAATTCAGAAATATTTAAAAAATAGTATTCCCGATAGTAGAAGGTAATATTTCAAAAAACACCAAAGCTACACTCATAAAAATTTATTTCTCAATTTTAGAAATCTCGCCATTGAATCGGCTTACCCTTGAAAATGGAAAAAAAATTTCTTGTAATTAGAAAATTTGCCTTTAAATATAGAAAACCTTTCTTGATGGAAAAAATTCAAGAAATAATTTTTCTTGAAAATAGAAAAATGAAAATCTCATATGTTTGTTTTGCCGTCGCAGCCAAAACATTTTCTACGTATTTAATGGCGAAATCGCCTTTGAATATGTGAAAGAAATGTCCCTTGAATATAAGAAAGTAGCCATTGTCTTCCTTCGGCTACCGAATGTTGACGACAGAAAAAAACGAAGTAGGACGAAGGGCCTACTCGGCCCGACTACTACCCGGTTACCGACTTCTCTGATCATCCGAGCGTCAGTTGTGAAAAAAGATTCGTAAGTGATGAACGTGATTTTAAGCGGATAAAGAGTGAAGCCTTTTCCAATTATTCAAAGGTATGTACATATATATTTTTTTGTATAGCGCGCATACAAATGTATGTATGTATCTAATTAAAGGATAAATTCGAAATCTCTTAACCAAGTTTTACACAAACTTAGTTGAATTGTTTTTTTAGCTAAAAGCTACGTACATACATACATTTGTACATCCATTTGTAGGTGTAGAGTTCTATAATAACTTCGCCTTATTACTTGCATTATATTTATTTTTCAGAGTGAAACATGTCGGAGAAATCTCTAAAATACCTGCAGTGAGAGCAGTTGCATCTGCCAAATATGGTTTGGCGAACTGTAATTTTGTTTTACAACCTTCTAAGGTAAGTATATCAAAAAGAAAAATATGTTGTATTTGTTTGACATACTTAGGCATGTAAATATGTATGCAGGTACGCGATTCACCCGATCTGAAATCCGATTTTCAACCCTTCTATCTTTTGCTCCTCTCTCTCGCTCTTTTGACCGACTACTTCTTCAAACTGTCATGATCTGGCCTGCTTACATTCGGTCTTCCTTCACTCGTACGTGTCTCTCCCGTGTCTCTCTCTCTCTGAACTTCGATTTTCAACCCCCATCTTCGAGTTCTATCTGCCTTGCCTCTCTCTATCTCGGTCTTTTGACCAACGTGTTTGTATTTTGCTATTATTAACATTACATTATTTCAAAAAATGTTGTGTATCTAAAAATAAATATTTTATATCCCAATAACTCTTTTTTTTTCAGATGAAGGAATGCGAAGAAAATGGTTTTTATGCCTGTAACTAGATACTGAGTTTTGTGATCACCTTATGTCATATGAAGTTCAAAAGGCCATGGGGTATACAATAGTTAAATTATGTGAATTAAATATAATTAATCATTTTTATAATTAAAAATGTTTAAATGTTAAGTGTAAAATGTTTCAAATGTAATTAAATAAAATATGCAATATCAAAAAAAAAACCAAGTTAAATCCGCCCATGATTTTGTGGATGGCCTTTTAGAATTATCGTTACAGCAAGTAAGCTTTATACGAAATTCATTAAATAGACAATTAGATCTAGTATTTGTTTTAGATCCGCATGAAGTCACTGTAGCTAGAATTGACGCACTTGTTGTACCTGAAGACTTATATCATCCAACTTTGGAATTGACAATTGGCCTCCCCTGTACTGATACCCTTTCTCCTTTAGTTCCTCAAACTAAAAGGAGATGCTTTCGTAAATGTGACTATAATAAACTAAACTACATGATTTCGCAATATAATTGGACTGATTTGTACAATTGCATGGATATTGACAGTGCAATTGAACTTTTCTATAGCGTTTTAAACACTTTTTTTGACGAATGCGTTCCTGACAGTCTTCCTCCGAAGCTAAACAGGCCTCCTTGGTTTAACAATGCGCTTCAAAGACTTAAAAATCTTAAATCCAACACTTATAAAAAGTATAAAAAAACGGGTAAGCCATCTGATTTTGCGAAATTTGTTGTGGCTCGTTCAGATTTTAATGTTCTCAACAGTCATTGCTATTCCATGTATTTAAATCGATGTAAATTCGAGTTTTCAAATGATCCAAAGCAGTTTTATAACTTCGTTAATGCCAAGCGTAAGTCTTCGGCATTGCCTTCATCGGTACGTTTAAACTCAAAAGAGGCATCGTCGGATTCTGAAATTGCGGATTTATTTGCCGAGTTTTTCCAAACAACTTATAGTTCGGCTGCTTGGTCAAACCCTATCTACCCTAACCCCTTAAATAGGGCTAATTGTATTTTTACCCCTGTAATTACCGAAAGTTCTCTTTTAAAGGATTTAGCAACAACAACGCCAACGTATTCTCCCGGTCCTGATGGACTCCCTGGGAGTGTGCGTAAGTTTTGTGCTTCAACCATTTGTAAACCGATTCTTAAACTTTTTCATTTGTCTATTTCATCATCAGTTTTTCCAACTATCTGGAAGGACTCTTTCATTATTCCACTCCACAAATAGGGTGCGAAGGCGGATGCCCAGAATTATAGAGGCATTTCTAAATTGTCGGCAATTCCTAAAGCATTTGAATGTATTATTACTTCTCATTTGCAGCATTTATGTTCCTCGCTAATATCACCGTGTCAGCATGGTTTTGTTAAGCGAAGATCGACCACCACCAACCTTCTTGAACTGTCATCTATTATAATAAATGGATATAAGAATAACATGCAGACTGACGTTATATATACAGATTTTAGTAAGGCCTTTGACTCTGTTAACCACTCTCTCCTTTTATTCAAATTAGATCAGCTTGGGTTTCCATGTAATCGAATAAAGATGGCACATAACTTGTTAGCTCGATATATATCACATACCTTCGGTAACATTTAACGGCTGTAAGTCTTTAGCAACAAATCCCAATTGCTTTAGAGCGAGATCATCCAAAACTTTTTGTGGTACTTTTTTCTTGGAAAAATCTGTCATATTAAGTTGGCGCATACACCCAAAAAAAAATAGTCATCACTGTGCCCCTAATTAGGTGTCAATGTGGCATTATTGAGTTTCAAATTGTCTCTGATCAGATGGTCATCAAGTTGACCCTATTCTGGTGTCATTTTAATATTTTCGAAAATAATAATTTGACCCCTTTTGGTGTCAAAGAGCCACTAGCCGGTGTCATTTTCTTAGTATGAAAATACGGCCAGTTGACCCTATTCTGGTGTCACTTTAATATTTTCGAAAATAACTGCGTTCCATATATACATACGTGCAAGAGCTATTTCTGGAAATTTAACTAATCCAAGAATATGAATTGTATAAAGACATTAATAATATTATTATTATAACTAACTAACTGAATAAATCAGTTTAAAATAATGTGCAATAGGACAATTAAAATTACACACATATGTAACAGGTTTATTCAAACTACACACTCACATATGTTGATCATACTTAATTTAGAGTAATTATCGTATTAAGATTGTACTCACCTGATTTTAAAACACTTAAACACTTAACATAGAAAAAACGCGTCTTGTTTTTCTCACTTTCGAACTTACAATGACAGCGCAATAGCTGCGTCTCCTCGCGATAGGCTCATTTCGAACTTCGAAAATAGAAGTTCAAACATCAGAAATCGATAAATGACAATTATTGCTATCAGTATGACCCTTGTGTCATTAAAATGACAATATTTCTTATCAAGTTCAATTTTTTGAGAAATGTGGTATACATTTGACACTCATTTGGGATCAATTTGACACCAAAAATTTGATCCTAGGGGCAGTGACATTTTGAACCACAAGTATCAATTTGACACTCAGGATTTTTTTTTGGGTGTAGGTTCTCCCATTCCACATTTATGCCGATTGAGGGCGCCAGTTCCCGTTTTTCCAGAGTAGGCAAACACTGCCTTGCATTTATTGCAGCAAGCGAAGTCCAACTTGTTTCCATCACACTCCACTAACTTAAAAGTTTCCCAAACTTTGCTCCTGGCTTCATTTTGTATAAGCTTATATTTTGGGTCTCCACGGCGAATAGCACTTTGAATAATATTTTTCATCTTTGACAAATTTGATTATGTGAAATTCCCGAACTTCGAGGGAATCACAAAAAGTTAGTGTGACCAATGGTTAGAAGACAAAATAAGTTCTGTAAGGTACATATTTCTACCGATAATTATCGAAACTGTATCCTCCGTTTTGTTCTTGCGATATATATACATAAATCGTGTTTTTTGATTAAAAACAAACACGCACGAATAATTTATACATTTCCAACACGAACACGTCGTGTGGTCGTGCGTGTTTCGTGTCACGAAAAATAACACGACACGCGCCCAACTCTACTTCCTACGCAGCGCAACTTTATTTCAGACGAGCACCACGCCCCCTCTAACGCCCACAATCGCCTTAAACGATTTGATGTGTGTGTGTGACTGTGTCTGGCGCGCACACCTTTAAAGATTTTGGAAAAGTAAGTAAGCAGTTTTATTGTGTTTATCAATACCTATCGAAATGTAGAAATTTTTCAAATCGGAACAATCGTTAAAAAGTTATGCCCGATCCAATTTTATATATCCATCTCCCTCGCACTTCCTTTAGCTGAGTAACGGGTATCTGATTGTCGGGGCACCCGACTATAGCATTCTCTCTTGTTTTGTTTGTAATGACAATAAATAACTCCATTTTCAAAATTAAAGTAAATATTTTAAACGCTCACTTGAAAAAAAAACAAATTTTTAAATTAAAAGCAAAAGATTCTGGGTGAAAAAAGGAGTCAAATTAAATACAAAAATCTTTGAATTTACTATAAAAATATTTAAAAAAATATTTACTTTGCGACATATACGATTTTACTATTTCCATGTTAGGATCTATTTTGCTGGGAAAAATAATTGAAACAATGGTAAAATAGTGACATTTACCATTTTTTCTTACCAGTGTAGTTAGATGTCTACCTAGGAGATATATGTTCCATAAGCAGTTAAGTGCTTCCTTTATAGCGTATACCTCCGCTTGGAAGACGCTACAGTGATCTGGGAGTCTGAATGATTTTCTGATGTTTAGTTGTTCGGAGTATACTCCTCCGCCAACGTGTCCTTCTAGTGTCCTTCTAGTTTTGAGCCCGGTCGTTTTGAGATTTGGGCCCGGTCGGTCCTGTTGCCATTCCTCCCTATCCGGGATCAGGGCCTCGAAGGTAGGTATGTATATTTGGATATGTTTAGATTTGTATTGTGTGTGTGTGTGTTTCTATTTGAATATGTGTTTAAATACAAATAAAACAAGGGAGAACGCTATAGTCGGGTGCCCCGACTATCAGATACCCGTTACTCAGCTAAAGGGGGTACAAGGGAGATGGATATATAAATCTTTGATCAGGCACAACTTTTTAACGAATGGTCCGATTTTAAAAAGTGGGCAGCAGACACTTTTTAAACTCGTTTATTGTGGGCGTTAGGCGATTGTGGGCGTTAGAGGGGGCGTGGCCCCCGGCTGAAACAAACTTGCGCTGCGTAGGAAGCCAAAGAATATGTGTGGGTAATCCCAATTCTCTAGCTTTGGTAGTTTCTGAGATCTCTGCGTCCATCCGGACGAACAGACGGACATGGCTAGATCGACTCGGCTAGTGACCCTGATCAAGAATATATATACTTTATAGGGTCGGAAACGCTTCCTTCTACCTGTTACATACTTTTGCACGAATACAATATACCCTTTTACTCTACGAGTAACGGGTATAACCAGGAACTTTGAAGTTTTTTCAACTTTCAGAAATTTCAGCAATTCTACAGCCTCGAGGCTGTTGAAAATGTTGTTGAATCGTTGAAAACCAGAGTTGTCACCTTATTTTACTATAAGTCATGGCAACTCTGCAACATTTTACTATCACCAGTTCGCTGTATTTACTTTAAAATCAAATTAGCAAGTCTATTAGTAGTTCTTTCTAACTAGCTAACAATTTTAGTCAGTAACAAACAATAAAAAAATTGGGTTTTACATGTTTTAAGTTCCGTGAAACTTTTCCACAAATAACAGCTGTTTGAAACAAGAACCATTTTGGGTCGTTCCCTTAATTGCTGAAATATTGTGTTGAATTTTCAACAATTCAGCAATTCAACATTTTAGGGAATACCCAGAAATGAAATGTTAAGATTGGCTATCTGAGCGCTCCATTTTGACAACGAAAAATGAAAGAGCAACCGGTACCAATAAATTATTGCTAAACTCATTTGATGCTTTAGAAGTCTCCTATAAATCGGTCGACTCTGTCCCAGATGTTAACAATGCGGTTCATTACCCTGTTGAATTTTTAAATTCTTTGAATCTAGCAGGGATTCCGCAGCATAATCTGTCTCTTAAGATTGGAGTACCCGAAATGTTATTGCGAAATTTAGGTCCCCCAATGTTATGCAATGGGACACGATTGCAGATAAAAGGTCTTCATAATGGGAATGGGGAAACAGGATCCCATTAATACCTTCCGGTGTGCCGTTTCATTTTTATTTAATTTAAACGGAAGTTAGCTCAGTTTTTTCCAAATTTTTAGACAATTGAAAATTTTGATAAGATAGGGTGTACTTTCTATGCTTACTAATCGTTCGATTAGTAAAAGTTTTTACATTGATCAAGAATATGTATGCTTTATATCAGGGGTTCGCAGTCCTACGGCACGAGGGCACATTTGTTTTTTGTTTTGGCACTTAGCATACCGAGCGGCACTTGCCATTAGAGTTGGGCGCGTGTCGTGTTATTTTTCGTGACAAGAAACACGCACGACCAACACGACGTGTTCGTGTTGCAAATGTATACATTTTTCGTGTTCGTTCGTGTTTGTTTTTAATCAAAAAACACGATTTATGTATATATATCGCGAGAAAAAAACGGAGGACACAATTCCGATACAGAACTTATTTTCGTCTTCTACCCATTGGTCACACTAACTTTTTGTGATTCCCACGAACTTCTCGAAGTTCGGTAACTTCTTATAATCCAATTTTTGAAAGATGAAGAATATTATTCAAAGTGCTATTCGCCATGGAGACCCAAAATATAGCTTATACAAAATGAAGCAGGAGCAAAGTTTGGAAAACTTTTAAGTTAGTGGAGTGTGATGGAAACAGGTTGGACTTCGCTTGCTGCAATAAATGCAAGGCAGTGTTTGCCTACCCTGGAAAAACGGAAACTGGTGTCCTCAAACGGCATACATGTGGAATGGGAGAACATATGCCCCAACCTAATATGACAGATTTTTCCAAGTAAAAAGTACCATAAAAAGTTTTTGATGATCTCGCTCTAAAGCAATTGGGATTTGTTGCTAAAGACTTACAGCCGTTGAATGTTACAGAAGTTATGAAAGTTTGTAAGGGCATGCCTAAACAATTCATAATTTTTTTAACTTCCAGGTGAGGGATTTCGTGAATATGCTCATGCTCTTCTAAATGTTGCAAGCACTTATGAAGTTAAAAAATTTGAGAAGTTGGTCGTTTCTAGAAAGACAATTACCACTAAAGTGATGTCCGATCAGTACAACCGCATAAAAAATGGCATTCATTACTGACATGTGGACTGATACTTATACTTAGAGGTGTTTTTAAGGTTTAAGTGATCATTACATTTGCGATAGGTTTAATTTAAATGTAGCTATACTGTGTGTCAAAAAATTCCCAGCTGAAAAAAAAACGGGAGCTAATATTTTAGAACTTGTTAAAAATATTCTCGACGATTTTAACATACAGGATAAGTTAAGCAGTGGAGTTATTGTTACTGACAATGGAGCGAACATTGTATCTGCTTTTAGTAAATTTAAAAGATTGCCCTGCTCATGCCATAACATAAAGGGCATAGCTGAACAAGCCTGGGAAAAGTGCCCCAGGCGATATTGCAAAATTTTAGATGAGGATTGGTAGATAGGAACCTAATGGTTGAGAATTCCAATTTTCAAATATTTTGATCCGCGGGTTTACGAGTAACCTGCTGCAACTTAAGAACATATCACTTGATATATCTTCCAAACAAGTCATCCTTGTTGGACCGCGATTTCTTTAGAATCACATAGTTATAGTATTGTTGGTCATCCATGATCAAAGGAATTCTTATGCAATCTCTGTCCATGGAAGATATGAAATTCGCAGCTGTGGGGTCTGTGCCCCTATTAAAGCAATTACATGCAAATACATGCCAAATATTTTTTAATTCGGACCACTTTTCACCCATAATATTAAAAACTTTATTTTTTGATAATAATTCTGGTCTTAAAACTAACTATTTACAAGCCAAGTATATTTTTTTGACTTTATTCCTACCCATCCTGAAAGATTTTTTCAGTTTTTGGTATGTTTAACACTGTTGCACCACTCGAAAAATTATGAATATTTTATATGAAGTAGATGGTTATAGGACACACAAACTGTAAAAAATTGGCGGTGTTGTCAGACTTGGTAAGTCTTGAACCAATTTTTTGAAAATTTTAATCGCGATTTTAGTTATTTTATAAGAATGGTAAAAATCCAAAGATTGGCTGACATTATTAAAGGGTAACTTAAAAATTTTTGGCATCAAAAAAGTTTTCTTAAAAACCACCGAAGGGAAGATATACCAAGTGATATGATCTTAAGTTGCAGCAGATTACTCATAAACCCGCGGATCAAAATATTTGAAAATTGGAATTCTCAACCATTAGGTTCCTATCTACCAATCCGCATCTAAACTTTTGCAATATCGCCTGGGGCAGTTTTCTCAGGCTTGTTCAGCTATGCCCTTTCTGAAAGTTGAAAAAACAAAGTTCCTGGTTATACCCGTTACTCATAGAGTAAAAGGGTATATTGTATTCGTGCAAAAGTATGTAACAGGTAGAAGGAAGCGCTTCCGACCCTATAAAGTATATATATTCTTGATCAGGATCACTAGCCGAGTCGATCTAGCCATGTCCGTCTGTCCGTCCGGATGAACGCAGAGATCTCAGAAACTACCAAAGCTAGAGAATTGGGATTACCCACACATATTCTTTGGCTTCCTACGCAGCGCAAGTTTGTTTCAGCCGGGGGCCACGCCCCCTCTAACGCCCACAATCGCCTAACGCCCACAATAAACGAGTTTAAAAAGTGTCTGCTGCCCACACCTTTAAAGATTTTCGGAAAGTAAAAATGCAGTTTAATTGTATTTATCAATACCTATCGAAATGTAGAAGAAATTTTTTAAATCGGACCATTCGTTAAAAAGTTATGCCAGATTAAAAGTTTTCTATCTCCATCTCCAGCTGAGTAACGGGTATCTGATAGTCGGGGCACCCGACTATAGCGTTCTCTCTTGTCTTAAAATGAACTCAAAAAAATTATCAAAATGTGTACTAAAGAGATTTTTTTTTAACCAAAAGTAAAATCATAATTTTAAACTTAAACCCTACCCCCTTGCCACACCCGGTCAATTTTGTGCTTGTTTCTCTCTCTTTAGGCAAGCTCTCTCAAAGCGTTCATTGTGCGATTGATCGTCCCCATTTTTTACACTTGCTACTGTCCTAACGCTCATTATCATTACATCCTTCTCACTCCCAAAAAACTCCCAAAAAACAAATTGTGGCAAAGAAGAGCAAGTGTATTTTTTAGTATAGCCCTCTTTTAACTTGCGATCTCATCCTTGTCGAATCAATAAAAATTTAAAACATATAATAAATGAATGTGATCCATGTGAAAGTGAATTTGTGTCCTTGATTTCAGTTACAATGTTATCAATGCAATTTTATTGAGCGCACAAATATATTTGTTTGTAAAGGCCTCTTTACAGTTCAGATGAAATGTGACATGGAATCGAATTTTTCATACAAATTTCAAATTTTAATATGAAATAGATTCCATTTTCCATTTTATTTTTCATTTCGAGTTTACACTTCAAATGGAATTTGGTAAAGATTCTAAGAAAAGCCTCATATGTTTAACATAGATTAAAGCAATTTTGAATAGATGCCCTTGGAAAATTTAACATTTGCTCGACAGTAACATAACTTTGATCTGTTAATATAATTTTATTTGACTCGATTGGAATATGTGTGTGAGTACATATTCCATAAGAGATTATATGAAATGAATGGTGTTAATTTCTTTTATTGTCAAAGTGATTGTTGTTCCAAAAAATGTCTGGAGCTCGAAAAAATAAAAACAATGCAACCCAAGAGTGAAACAGGGGTCTAGCATAAAGACTATGCGCACTGACTGGTTCATAGGATTCCATGGAACCCTCCCATTCACATAGCGGTCGCCCTAATAGCCCATGGGTGAAAATAAGGTTTATAAAGAAGATGAAGAAAACCACAGATCCTGTGAATGATGGAAACCTGAGATCTTCTGAAGTCACCCAATGAACTTATCTTTTATCACTGGTGAAACAATAGAATTTGTCGTCGATTTTTTTCAGTGGCAGGCTGGTTTTATAGGCAAAAGTTCTTCCATAGCACAGCCTCTGGGAATATAATGGATTTCTGATCATCTTACAATAAACCATTCGTATACCAATATATGGATGCAGCGATGTAATATTATTTATAATTTATAATTTATTCCATGTGAAAAATTCCTACTGAGGTGTAAAGAGGCCTTAAATTGGAATTTGTTTTTTCAAATTTATAGTTTTGAATAAAATGAAAACTTTTTTACAAACACGCAAAGATTGGCATCCCATACAAAAGTAGCGAAGTAACTTATTTTTCCAGGTTCCGCATATGTTTTAAAATTTACAAATAACAAAGATTTAGCATTGGCTGAAAGGAAGGTAATCATTTTATTTGTATTTAAACACATCATCATGTCCTTCTAGTGTCCTTCTAGTTTTGAGCCCGGTCGTTTTGAGATTTGGGCCCGGTCGGTCCTGTTGCCATTCCTCCCTATCCGGGATCAGGGCCTCGAAGGTAGGTATGTATATTTGGATATGTTTAGATTTGTATTGTGTGTGTGTGTGTTTCTATTTGAATATGTGTTTAAATACAAATAAAACAAGGGAGAACGCTATAGTCGGGTGCCCCGACTATCAGATACCCGTTACTCAGCTAAAGGGGGTACAAGGGAGATGGATATATAAATCTTTGATCAGGCACAACTTTTTAACGAATGGTCCGATTTTAAAAAGTGGGCAGCAGACACTTTTTAAACTCGTTTATTGTGGGCGTTAGGCGATTGTGGGCGTTAGAGGGGGCGTGGCCCCCGGCTGAAACAAACTTGCGCTGCGTAGGAAGCCAAAGAATATGTGTGGGTAATCCCAATTCTCTAGCTTTGGTAGTTTCTGAGATCTCTGCGTCCATCCGGACGAACAGACGGACATGGCTAGATCGACTCGGCTAGTGACCCTGATCAAGAATATATATACTTTATAGGGTCGGAAACGCTTCCTTCTACCTGTCACATACTTTTGCACGAATGCAATATACCCTTTTACTCTACGAGTAACGGGTATAACCAGGAACTTTGAAGTTTTTTCAACTTTCAGAAATTTCAGCAATTCTACAGCCTCGAGGCTGTTGAAAATGTTGTTGAATCGTTGAAAACCAGAGTTGTCACCTTATTTTACTATAAGTCATGGCAACTCTGCAACATTTTACTATCACCAGTTCGCTGTATTTACTTTAAAATCAAATTAGCAAGTCTATTAGTAGTTCTTTCTAACTAGCTAACAATTTTAGTCAGTAACAAACAATAAAAAAATTGGGTTTTACATGTTTTAAGTTCCGTGAAACTTTTCCACAAATAACAGCTGTTTGAAACAAGAACCATTTTGGGTCGTTCCCTTAATTGCTGAAATATTCTGTTGAATTTTCAACAATTCAGCAATTCAACATTTTAGGGAATACCCAGAAATGAAATGTTAAGATTGGCTATCTGAGCGCTCCATTTTGACAACGAAAAATGAAAGAGCAACCGGTACCAATAAATTATTGCTAAACTCATTTGATGCTTTAGAAGTCTCCTATAAATCGGTCGACTCTGTCCCAGATGTTAACAATGCGGTTCATTACCCTGTTGAATTTTTAAATTCTTTGAATCTAGCAGGGATTCCGCAGCATAATCTGTCTCTTAAGATTGGAGCACCCGAAATGTTATTGCGAAATTTAGGTCCCCCAATATTAAAATTTGGCTTACGCAAAGATTTTAAAGTAATTATATTAAAAAAACGAGCCAATTTCCCTGGAAATAAGAAAATCCGGACAACCGTACTCCAAACTAACTTTAAGCGAACGAAGTCCCTCCGGGTATAGCTAGTATATTTTAAAAATATTTTATTATAACTTGGGTTGTCTAATTTAATAAAAATAATCTAAAATATCAGAAAATGACAACATTTTAATTTCTAATTTCTTTTGAATTTTATCTCTATTTCAATTTTTATTTAATTTAAACGGAAGTTAGCTCAGTTTTTTCCAAATTTTTAGACAATTGAAAATTTTGATAAGATAGGGTGTACTTTCTATGCTTACTAATCGTTCGATTAGTAAAAGTTTTTTCATTGATCAAGAATATGTATGCTTTATATCAGGGGTTCGCAGTCCTACGGCACGAGGGCACATTTGTTTTTTGTTTTGGCACTTAGCATACCGAGCGGCACTTGCCATTAGAGTTGGGCGCGTGTCGTGTTATTTTTCGTGACAAGAAACACGCACGACCAACACGACGTGTTCGTGTTGCAAATGTATACATTTTTCGTGTTCGTTCGTGTTTGTTTTTAATCAAAAAACACGATTTATGTATATATATCGCGAGAAAAAAACGGAGGACACAATTCCGATACAGAACTTATTTTCGTCTTCTACCCATTGGTCACACTAACTTTTTGTGATTCCCACGAACTTCTCGAAGTTCGGTAACTTCTTATAATCCAATTTTTGAAAGATGAAGAATATTATTCAAAGTGCTATTCGCCATGGAGACCCAAAATATAGCTTATACAAAATGAAGCAGGAGCAAAGTTTGGAAAACTTTTAAGTTAGTGGAGTGTGATGGAAACAGGTTGGACTTCGCTTGCTGCAATAAATGCAAGGCAGTGTTTGCCTACCCTGGAAAAACGGAAACTGGTGTCCTCAAACGGCATACATGTGGAATGGGAGAACATATGCCCCAACCTAATATGACAGATTTTTCCAAGTAAAAAGTACCATAAAAAGTTTTTGATGATCTCGCTCTAAAGCAATTGGGATTTGTTGCTAAAGACTTACAGCCGTTGAATGTTACAGAAGTTATGAAAGTTTGTAAGGGCATGCCTAAACAATTCATAATTTTTTTAACTTCCAGGTGAGGGATTTCGTGAATATGCTCATGCTCTTCTAAATGTTGCAAGCACTTATGAAGTTAAAAAATTTGAGAAGTTGGTCGTTTCTAGAAAGACAATTACCACTAAAGTGATGTCCGATCAGTACAACCGCATAAAAAATGGCATTCATTACTGACATGTGGACTGATACTTATACTTAGAGGTGTTTTTAAGGTTTAAGTGATCATTACATTTGCGATAGGTTTAATTTAAATGTAGCTATACTGTGTGTCAAAAAATTCCCAGCTGAAAAAAAAACGGGAGCTAATATTTTAGAACTTGTTAAAAATATTCTCGACGATTTTAACATAAAGGATAAGTTAAGCAGTGGAGTAATTGTTACTGACAATGGAGCGAACATTGTATCTGCTTTTAGTAAATTTAAAAGATTGCCCTGCTCATGCCATAACATAAAGGGCATAGCTGAACAAGCCTGGGAAAAGTGCCCCAGGCGATATTGCAAAATTTTAGATGAGGATTGGTAGATAGGAACCTAATGGTTGAGAATTCCAATTTTCAAATATTTTGATCCGCGGGTTTACGAGTAACCTGCTGCAACTTAAGAACATATCACTTGATATATCTTCCAAACAAGTCATCCTTGTTGGACCGCGATTTCTTTAGAATCACATAGTTATAGTATTGTTGGTCATCCATGATCAAAGGAATTCTTATGCAATCTCTGTCCATGGAAGATATGAAATTCGCAGCTGTGGGGTCTGTGCCCCTATTAAAGCAATTACATGCAAATACATGCCAAATATTTTTTAATTCGGACCACTTTTCACCCATAATATTAAAAACTTTATTTTTTGATAATAATTCTGGTCTTAAAACTAACTATTTACAAGCCAAGTATATTTTTTTGACTTTATTCCTACCCATCCTGAAAGATTTTTTCAGTTTTTGGTTTGTTTAACACTGTTGCACCACTCGAAAAATTATGAATATTTTATATGAAGTAGATGGTTATAGGACACACAAACTGTAAAAAATTGGCGGTGTTGTCAGACTTGGTAAGTCTTGAACCAATTTTTTGAAAATTTTAATCGCGATTTTAGTTATTTTATAAGAATGGTAAAAATCCAAAGATTGGCTGACATTATTAAAGGGTAACTTAAAAATTTTTGGCATCAAATAAGTTTTCTTAAAAACCACCGAAGGGAAGATATACCAAGTGATATGATCTTAAGTTGCAGCAGATTACTCATAAACCCGCGGATCAAAATATTTGAAAATTGGAATTCTCAACCATTAGGTTCCTATCTACCAATCCGCATCTAAACTTTTGCAATATCGCCTGGGGCAGTTTTCTCAGGCTTGTTCAGCTAGGCCCTTTCTGAAAGTTGAAAAAACTTCAAAGTTCCTGGTTATACCCGTTACTCATAGAGTAAAAGGGTATATTGTATTCGTGCAAAAGTATGTAACAGGTAGAAGGAAGCGCTTCCGACCCTATAAAGTATATATATTCTTGATCAGGATCACTAGCCGAGTCGATCTAGCCATGTCCGTCTGTCCGTCCGGATCAACGCAGAGATCTCAGAAACTACCAAAGCTAGAGAATTGGGATTACCCACACATATTCTTTGGCTTCCTACGCAGCGCAAGTTTGTTTCAGCCGGGGTCCACGCCCCCTCTAACGCCCACAATCGCCTAACGCCCACAATAAACGAGTTTAAAAAGTGTCTGCTGCCCACACCTTTAAAGATTTTGGGAAAGGTGTTGGTGTTTGGCGACCTTTTTGATGAAATCAAACAATTGGTTTGGCTGGCTCGAGGTCTGGGTGCTTTTATTTTTGCGTTTTAAACTCCACGGCGGACAGAACGGACGTCGTGCGCTTTGATTTAAAAGCATTCCCCTGAAGACGATCTCCGGAGGAGATCGAAATATATTGGGAAAAAACGCAAAAATAAAAGCACCCAGACCTCGAGCCAGCCAAACCAATTGTTTGATTTTGGGAAAGTAAAAATGCAGTTTAATTGTATTTATCAATACCTATCGAAATGTAGAAGAAATTTTTTAAATCGGACCATTCGTTAAAAAGTTATGCCAGATTAAAAGTTTTCTATCTCCATCTCCAGCTGAGTAACGGGTATCTGATAGTCGGGGCACCCGACTATAGCGTTCTCTCTTGTCTTAAAATGAACTCAAAAAAATTATCAAAATGTGTACTAAAGAGATTTTTTTTTAACCAAAAGTAAAATCATAATTTTAAACTTAAACCCTACCCCCTTGCCACACCCGGTCAATTTTGTGCTTGTTTCTCTCTCTTTAGGCAAGCTCTCTCAAAGCGTTCATTGTGCGATTGATCGTCCCCATTTTTTACACTTGCTACTGTCCTAACGCTCATTATCATTACATCCTTCTCACTCCCAAAAAACTCCCAAAAAACAAATTGTGGCAAAGAAGAGCAAGTGTATTTTTTAGTATAGCCCTCTTTTAACTTGCGATCTCATCCTTGTCGAATCAATAAAAATTAAAAACATATAATAAATGAATGTGATCCATGTGAAAGTGAATTTGTGTCCTTGATTTCAGTTACAATGTTATCAATGCAATTTTATTGAGCGCACAAATATATTTGTTTGTAAAGGCCTCTTTACAGTTCAGATGAAATGTGACATGGAATCGAATTTTTCATACAAATTTCAAATTTTAATATGAAATAGATTCCATTTTCCATTTTATTTTTCATTTCGAGTTTACACTTCAAATGGAATTTGGTAAAGATTCTAAGAAAAGCCTCATATGTTTAACATAGATTAAAGCAATTTTGAATAGATGCCCTTGGAAAATTTAACATTTGCTCGACAGTAACATAACTTTGATCTGTTAATATAATTTTATTTGACTCGATTGGAATATGTGTGTGAGAACATATTCCATAAGAGATTATATGAAATGAATGGTGTTAATTTCTTTTATTGTCAAAGTGATTGTTGTTCCAAAAAATGTCTGGAGCTCGAAAAAATAAAAACAATGCAACCCAAGAGTGAAACAGGGGTCTAGCATAAAGACCATGCGCACTGACTGGTTCATAGGATTCCATGGAACCCTCCCATTCACATAGCGGTCGCCCTAATAGCCCATGGGTGAAAATAAGGTTTATAAAGAAGATGAAGAAAACCACAGATCCTGTGGATGATGGAAACCTGAGATCTTCTGAAGTCACCCAATGAACTTATCTTTTATCACTGGTGAAACAATAGAATTTGTCGTCGATTTTTTTCAGTGGCAGGCTGGTTTTATAGGCAAAAGTTCTTCCATAGCACAGCCTCTGGGAATATAATGGATTTCTGATCATCTTACAATAAACCATTCGTATACCAATATATGGATGCAGCGATGTAATATTATTTATAATTACTAGGACTTTAAAACAGCTAGTGCGTACGACTCAAAACAATTAAGTATTAGTGGGAGCCATCGATCCAAATAAAAGGTATCATCCATTCTAAAAGCAGGCACAATGTTTTTAATTTGCAAATTCGATTTTTACAATTTTTTTAGAGATTGCAACATATTTTGGAAATATTTTAACATAATAATAACAGGAAATGTAAATTTGCATACAACAAATTTGTTAGACCAATTATTTTATTATTATTATTATTTTATTTATTATTTTTAAAATTATTTCGCCGGAATAACAACAGACTATGTTAACGGGCTTGAAACATAATAAATTCCATTTGAAAAATTCCTACTGAGGTGTAAAGAGGCCTTAAATTGGAATTTGTTTTTTCAAATTTCTAGTTTTGAATAAAATGAAAACTTTTGTACAAACACGCAAAGATTGGCATCCCATACAAAAGTAGCGAAGTAACTTATTTTTCCAGGTTCCGCATATGTTTTAAAATTTACAAATAACAAAGATTTAGCATTGGCTGAAAGGAAGGTAATCATTTTATTTGTATTTAAACACATCATCTACTTTCAAATAGAAACACACACACACACAAAACAAATCAAAACATATCCAATAGGTTTTGGGGATTTTACATCTATTCTTCTCCAAGCACAGAAAGCAAAAACGAGTACTTAATGCGACGATTATTTTCGTGCAGTATCGATTCTTATATTTTTGCAGAGTTGCCAGCGATATGTTTATGTTAATAGATTTTTACTATAGTGAAGGTAATGTTAACAAAAAATACTAAAGTTATAGCCTCTTCCCATAGAGTCCATCCGCGTGAAACGGTTAAGATTTTTGACAAATGTGAAACTCGTGTTCCCTCAGAGCACATCCACCATGCTCCATCCGATAACAGCTGACTTGAAAAGCAGTTGCTCAACTCAACATTAACGAAGGGGATTCCAATTCGGCAAAACTTTCGTAAGATTGCGTTCTCCTAATCTTGTTGTAAAATAATAGAATAAATAGCATAAGATAATAGTTTAAAACATATCTGAGCTTTTATAACATATCCTATAACGAGTATGCTTACATATTGCTGACTGGGGGAGAGCCTATCCTCCCGTACCCCACCCATTGCTCTTACTACGCCTCTGTCTAGCCATTATTAATATGGCAAATTTGTAAACAAACATAAAATTGTGCTGTTTTGGTAATTTATAGCAACTTTTGAACTTTATAGGAGTACATAGTACTCTTTTGATTAATATTAGTTATTATTTACGAAGTGCAGAACATATTCTGAGACTTCGCTGCAAACATTGATGTTTTCGTACCCAGAACAGCTTACATTTTTGCCCACTCATAGCAACATGTTTTCGAACGTTTTTCGCTCATAACAAAGTACAAATAATTCAACAATAGCCAAAAAACAATGAGCTTAAGCATTATTTATTTTTTTCCCGCCATCGATTTGATTTGTTCTCGCAGTCATTGTTCCATTTTTACAGTCAAGAGGAAGAATTCAGAGTTGCACCGCAACAACGTCAAAGTCCGTCAAATTTGGATGGCGGACTAACTGGGAAACTTTCGGAACGGCAAAAGCTTACGGACCATCCGTTCAACGGATGGTGGATGGAGCTCTGTGGAAAGACCCTATAAATGTCTAATATGTTAAGGCAGAACTATTGTAGACTTTGTTTTCCTTTCTTTTGCCACAATCGGATATCCTGAATTATCATTCGGCTCGAATGATGGTTCTTCTGCAGGTTCTGATTGAGGATTCCACTTCTTCATGTATTCTGCAACCGTTGATGCTTTGACCGGACCTTCATGGTCTCCAACCTTTTCTACGTCATATCGGCCGTGGTTACCCCTTATTATTTTGAATGGTCCAAAAAATTTTGGCTTCAACTTTAAGCCGGTGCCGTACTGTGTGCGCTTTATGGCCACGATCTCGTTGATTTTGTAGGTCAACTCCTTCTTGCGACCCTTGTTGAAAAATCTACGATTTTTCTGTTGAATTTTGGCAAAGTTATCCCGCGCTTCCATACGGTCTCTCTTTCTTGATCCAATCCTTTTATAGCGGCGTCTTCAAGGAATATGTTCAACGCCTGTCAATATCCTAAAAAGTGAGAATCTCGTACTTCTTGGGGGTGTGCTGTTCATCACTTGCTGTACGACCTCTAGATGTTTATACCAGCTACACGGTTTTTCTTGACAAAGCTTGGCTAACATTGGAATCACGATCTTATGGATCCGCTCCACTTGACCATTTCCTTGGGGAACTCCGGTAGCAATCATCAGAAGCTGTATGCCGTTCTCGTCGCAATATTGTTTAAATGTATTTGCAATAAACGCTGCTCCTCTGTCCGATATTATACGCCTAGGTTTTCCAAACACTGCCGCTTGACGAGTTAGTCGATCAATAACTGCTTCAGCCGTTGTATTTTTTGCCGGGTGGAGCCAGACAAACTTAGAAAACGCATCGATCACAACGAGAATGTAATTGTAGTTCATGCTGGTCTGCTCTATTGGTTCCACATGGTCAACATGATATGTTTCCATCGGCCTTTCGTCCTTATTTATGGGTGTCAAGTAATCTTCCATTTTACCTGCCTTGACCTCGGAAACAATACATTTAACGCAACTCTTCACCACTCTTATTACTTTCTTCGATAAATCCGCTATAAAATGTCTTCTCAACTGCCTCTTGAGTTCTTTTTACAGAGAAATGTCCTCGCTTGGCCCACAAGAGAACGAATGATTTCTTCCTCCATCAGAGTCGGAACCACGATCAACTCTTTGATGGGATCCTTGTACAGTATGTAATGCTTAACGAAGAAGTCATAATACGTGCTGTTCTCAAGGGCCGCCATTACTGCCCGAACCCATTCATTCTGCGACTGTGCTCCCTGCAGTTTGTGATGCAAAGTGTCTTCTAGCATTAGACATAAAACTCGACTCAAGGCGTCCACGTGCCTCATTTTACTGCCACTTCGATGTCTCTCTTAAAGGGATTTCGACTCGCTTTTTCATCGTAAACGCAAATGCATTGCAGTCGGTAATGATCTTGAATTTTATTCCAAGTAAATAGACACGCCATTTTTTCAAAGCTTCGACTATAGCCAACACTTCGAGTTCGTTAGAGTGGTATTTGTCTTCAGCTGGCTTGTCTTGGTTTTGCAATTGGTCTCTCCAGATGAGCGATGTCGATCTCGGGCTCCTCACTTTCAGCAAAAAGACACACCTGAGGGTATTTCTGTTCTGGTTCTCTTTTCCTTGAAATTTTACCGACTTCTCTGAGAATATCAAGTCCACTTACTTTAAAATGCTATTCCCGATGACTGCTGAATACTTAATATCAATTCTGCTAGCAACAAGAAAATTTACGTCCAAGCAAGTGTTGTCTACCGCAACTTGGGTTACAAAACTGCCAAGCGTATTTAACTCGCTGTTACAAATCCAGACAGTTTTCGTTAACAAGCTCGACATTTCGATTCGATTTAAGCTCGATAATCGAACGCCATTACAGAGAATGTCCTTAAAAATGCATTTGCCACAGCAGTTAATATGGTTTGACATTGTGTTGGCATTTTTTACCTCCTTCGTTTTAGCTACCCTAGTACCTGGTCAATTCTATGCCTTGTGCCCAGGATGATCGCACCTGTAGCATTTGATGGGCTTGTTACACTCTTTTGCGAAATGTGAAGGATCTCCACACTTGAAACATTTTTTGAAATGCTGTTTGATCACATCTGGTTTTTTGTCTTCGATGGTAATATGAGGTTTAGCCGTATTAAGCACTTGAGGGCGACTGCTAAGAATTTTTTCATACACCTTTTTTTGATCCTTGTTAGCACTCGAGTCGGGTATACCTTCGATGAAGTACTCTATAAGACTGGCATAATCCAAATTAACAGGCTTTCCTATTTCCATGACCGAATAGAGATACTCTCTGTAATCCTCATTTGGGCCTTTTCGTCGATTTTTCAGCATGCGGTGAACTTCAATTGCCGATATGTCTGATCTGAACTCAGCTTCTAGTGCTCGCTTAAGTGATTTCCTTAAATTTTCCGATCGAAATTGATTCGAAATTCCGAAATATTTTAACAGTAGTGTTCCCAAGAGTAAAACGTAATATCTCAAGAAGCACCGAAGCTATAATGTTTTCCTTTGTAACATAGCGGCCCGATTTGACTGGTTCTGACTTATGCAACTGACCTGCAAAAAAAAAGACTTTTAAAAATGTTCATCCCAATAGCTTCAAATCTAAAACTTATTTGCGTAGAAACGGACTGACGGACATGACTAGATCGACTCGGCCAATGATCCTGATCAAGAATATATATACTTTAGAGGGTCAAAAAAGTCTTATTTAACATATTAATAATCCTTCATATGGCATCAATATAAAATATAATCATAAAATAACCTCTTAGGGCCGGTTTCTAGTTATACCCGTTACTCGTAGAGTAAAAGGGTATATTGTATTCGTGCAAAAGTATGTAACAGGGAGAAGGAAGCTTTTCCGACCCTGTCGCGGAACGGATTAGGGCCAGCGATAGTTAGTCAAAGTTCAAACTTAGCGCCGATAATCGATGTCAGTATTATTTGAAATCTGGTATCTTAGTTTATGTTATTCGGTCTCACTACAATCGGGTAAAAGAAGAGAAACAGTATTTGGCGGGATTAGATCAGTCGACTTGCGCCATCACAATGAGAGGGAAGAGAAACTGCGGTATGCTAAATAAGTAATTGTAAGATCGAAGTAGCCATTGTAATTCTTTCAGAATAAAACCTACCCTACGCTAATACGCTAACGCACTACAACACTGCGAACAGAACTCCAACTATTGTCCAGCGTTTGTTTTAAGGCATTCCCCGTGATCGGCCAAGCGGCGACATTAACTTTTATTCGCACTCTGCAAGATGTCCACGAAGCATTCGCCCCGGCGGAGCCCCAGGCTGGAAGCCCCGGGTGTTCCCGCAACTACGACCACCACGGCCACAGCATCTGGCACCTCAGCTAGCTCTGCGAGCGTGGCTGGTGATCGGCAGAAGACACAGACTCCGAAGCAAAGTGGAACACCGCCAGGAAAGTGGCAAGTAACCTGCAGACCGAAGCAACGGGACAGATTACGGACTCCACAACTGTACAAGTGGCGGCCCTAATGGAAAGGATCGCACGTCTCGAGTCGGAGCTGGAAAAGTCAAGGGCAAGTGGAGGACAAGCAGAGGCCGCCAGGGATCCCGTTGGAATCGGGGCACGCGGCGTTGGAGTGAGCGGTGCGGCGAATACACCGCCATGTTCGAGTGAAAACTTGCAGTTGAGTGACAATCTGCAAACGGAGCTTAGAGTGACGCAATCAATGCAGTTGCCGGCACAAATCAGTGCAAATTTGCCGCCATGTTTGAGTGGAAACTCGGCGCCGACGCTCGGCGACCATTGGGCAAACGGGCAACCTGTCACACGGACACACACACCCACAACAGTGACCTATTCTCAGCCATTTTGTGTGACCGCCACGGCGCTGCCTGAACTAGGTTATCTTCATCCGCCACGGGAGCCGACACACAATTTGGAGATATCCGTACCATCGCCCCAGTCATACGGAGTGGCGATGGCGAGCACACCTGGATGGACGCCACGTAGATTGCCTGATCTTCCCGTGTTCGAGGGTCAGTCAGAGGAATGGCCAATATTCGTGTGCGCATTCACGGAAACAACGGCAGCCTACCAGTGCACCGCATTGGAAAACAACCAGAGGTTGGTGAAAGCCCTAAAGGGCGAGGCCCGAGAGACGGTGAAGTCGTTGCTCATCCATCCCAGCAACGTGGAAGCGGTTATGGAGCAGCTTCGATTCCGGTATGGACGTCCGGAGCTACTCATCCGCAGCCAACTGGATATCGTGCGCGATGTGCAGCCTATACAGGAGGCCAATATCGCAAGGATCGTGCCGTTCGCAACGAAGGTGAGCAACCTGGCAGCGTTCCTGCAGTCAACCCCGATCGGCAACCAGCACCTAGGGAACCCAACCCTAATGGAGGAGCTGATCGCCAAGTTGCCCCTAAGCAAGAGGTTGGACTGGGCGAAGCACGCGGTCACGATTCAGCCGTATCCGACAGTGGTGCACCTGAGCGAATGGCTTCATGGATTCGCAAGACTGGTGAGCACTGTCACGGAGCCAAGGAGCAACCGAAGCGAAGGATCCTGCACGCGAATAGTGTTCGCGAGGAGGACCGGTATGCCGACCGCCCCAGATGTTGCCCTATATGCGAGGGACAACACCAGATCAGGGATTGCAAGGAGTTCAACAGCCTTTCTACAACGACGCGGATCGAGTCCGCGAGGAAGCTGAGGCTGTGCTTCTCGTGCCTGGAGCCCGGACACATGTCCCGGTTCTGTATGAAGAGCCGCGGATGCAACGTCTACGGATGCCGAATGAGGCATCACTACCTTCTTCACGAGTCACCTGGACATCCCAGACGGCCGCCAGTCGCAGATGGAGGCCGCAGGAGGGAGCAGAGAAGCAGTCAGGACCAACGGCTGTACAGAGACAGCAGCAAACGGAGAGGAATGCCACGACCAGTGGATTCCAACGAGAGGAGCCGTCCTACGTCAGCCGCAGTTATAGACGCGGGGCGTGAGCAAGATGAAAGGCAATCGACGTGTGACCGCCAGGAACTGTCGCATCGAAACCTGAGCTGCGTTGATTCGATTGGATGCCACCTACTATTCCGGATTCTACCCGTAACGCTGTACGGGGAGAATACACAGGTCGACACCTATGCACTGCTGGATGAAGGATCGTCTGTCACGCTCATCGACAACGAACTCATCCGCAGCCTGAACCTGAAAGGCGAGAGTCGCCAACTGAACGTGCAATGGTTTGGTGGGAAATCTGCCAAAGAGCACACGCAAGTGGTCAGCCTGCAGATCAGCGCAGCGGGCAAGCCAAAGCGCCATGGGCTGAAGAACGTGTACGGAGTGGCCAATTTGAACCTTCCGATGCAGAGCCTGAGTCGGGAGGATGTAAAGGTAGTGAAGCCGAATGCCCGTCTACCTGTGAAGCCGTACAACAATGCGACGCCAAGGATCCTAATTGGACTGGATCATGCGCATCTTGGAACACCCTTCAGAACAAGAAGCTATGGATCTGGAGGACCATTTGCAGCAGCCACCGCACTTGGATGGGTGGTGTATGGACCGGTAAACGGAAAGACGAGCTCACCGCTTCAGAGTTCGTGCCTCCTAGCCGTGCCCCAGGATGATCTTCTGGCGAAGATGGTCAGCGATTACTTCGAGATGGAGAATTTCGGAGTAAAGCCGGCACAGCCAGTCGCAGCTGGCGGAGTGGAGCTGGCGCCGTCATTCGCAGGTGGCGGCGACGCACGGGCCCTGAGTATCCTGGAGGAGACGACTAAGCGAGTAGGCCGACGATAAGAGACCGGGCTGCTATGGAGAGATGACGAGGTGAGACTGCCGGAGAGCTACAATATGGCGCTCAAAAGACTCGTCAACATCGAGGGAAAAATGAGACGCAATGTGGACTTCGCGCGGGCCTATAAGGCCATAATGGACGATTACGTCAAGAAAGGGTATGCGCGTCGACTGGAGCCCCAGGAAGTCCAGAGGTTCCAGGAAGGCAAGGTATGGTACCTGCCGCACTTCGGGGTGGAAAACCCGAACAAACCTGGAAAAATCCGGCTGGTCTTCGACGCGGCTGCCAAGGTGAACGGCGTTTCCCTTAATTCAGCGCTAATGAAAGGCCCACAGCGCTACAAGCCCCTCCCAGCAGTGCTCTTCCATTTTCGGGAAGGAGCAGTTGGGGTTTGTGCAGACATTAAGGAGATGTTCCACCAGGTACTGATGCAGCCACAGGACAGATGTGCTCAGAGGTTCCTGTGGAGAAACGGAGATGACCAGCGGGAGCCGGACGTATACGAGATGCAAGTGATGACGTTCGGAGCAGCTGCTCACCATGTTCGGCGGACTATGTGAAGACCTTGAATGCCTCCCAGTACAGCAGCACGGATCCGCGAGCAGCCCTGGCTATTAAGGAATACCACTACGTGGACGACTACGTCGACAGTTTCGCCAGTGAAGAAGAAGCTATCGCCACTTCGACACGGGTGAGAGAAATTCATGCAGATGCAGGGTTTGACTTGTGTCGATTCACCTCCAGTTCTGCAAGTGTGGTCAGAGCGTTGAACCCACTTGAATCCATCGCTGCCGTCAAATGGACCGATGCTGAGGAGAAGGTACTGGGGATGTACTGGCAGCCAGCTACAGACAACTTTAAGTTCGGCGTCAAATATCATCGAGTCCCGAGAAGCGTGATGACAGGGGAACGCGTCCCTACCAAGAGGGAGTTCCTAAGCTTGGTGATGTCCACGTTTGACCCGATTGGATTTCTGAGCTGCTATATGGTGACTGCCAAATTGTTAATGAGAGAGATTTGGCGGAGAGGAGTCAACTGGGACGAGCCGCTACCAGATAGTTTGGCCGCAGCCTTTGAGGACTGGCGGCAAGGAATGAGAAAAATCCAAGAGTTCCGGTGTCCACGCTACTATTTCGGCGGTGGACGCGTGCGAACGCTACAGCTGCACATCTTCGTGGACTCCAGTCAGTCGGCGTTCGCAGCAGCGGCCTATTGGCGGGCCACCTACGAGAACGGAGACGTCCGGGCGCATTTCATAAGCTCCAAGACGAAATGCGCTCCGATGAGGACCATGTCGATCCCGCGACTGGAACTTCAAGCAGCAGTATTGGGCACCAGACTGATGGACACCGTCAAGCAGGAGCACGGTGTGGCGATCAGCAACTGCGTATTGTGGACGGACTCCAAGACTGTGTTGCACTGGATAAACAGCACCCACCGGAGATACAAGCAGTTCGTCGGTAACCGGGTGGCAGAGATCTTGGAATCCACGGAGGCGTCCCAGTGGAGATGGATTCCGTCTGCCGAAAACGTGGCAGACGACGCGACGAGGCCGCGCAAGGCCGTGGACCTGGGCATCGATTCGCGATGGCTGAGCGGTCCACCATTTCTACGAGGACCAGAGGAGAGATGGCCAAGATCGAGCGATGGATAGATTCCACCGACGACCGACGAAGAGGAGATGAAATGTGAGTTTGCCTTGGTCATGGTAAACTTCATATCCTTGCAGAGGTTCTCCAGCTACAATCGTCTGGTAAGGAGCACCGCATGGGTGCTCAGATTCATTCGACGGTGTCGTGGGCTACGATACGGTGGAGAGGATTACGGACTGACGTCGATGGAGTGCGCTGAAGCTGAGCGCGCACTGGTACGGCAATCGCAGCGAGAAGCGTTTGCTGAGGACAGCCAAGGAAAGGCCGCCAAGGGCAGCCGACTGTATGGACTGTCCCCATACGTCGACGAGGACGGAGTAATGCGAGCCAGCGGAAGGATCGACGACGCGACTTGTGTGCCATACAGCGCACGTCGGCCGATCATATTGTCTCACGAGGAGGCATTGGCGGAGATGATCGTGCAGCATCACCACGAGAGGATGTGCCACCAAAACACGGAGGCAACCATCGCAGAGATCCGGCAGAAGTTCTGGATTACTAACTTACGGAGGCTGCTACGGAGGGTGGTGAGCAAGTGCAACGTTTGTAAGCTGCGAAGAGCACGACCAACTCAGCCCGAGATGGGTCCCCTGCCAGAGGACCGGCTGGATGCCAACGGATGGCCCTTTAAGTTCACCGGGTTGGACTATTTTGGACCGCTATTTGTGACGGTTGGACGTCGCACGGAAAAGAGGTGGGTGGCATTGTTTACGTGTCTGACCACAAGAGCTATCCACTTAGAGATGGCTCACGATCTGTCCACCGATTCCTGCATAATTGCTATAAGGAACTTCATGAGCCGCCGTGGACCCGTCGTCAGGATTAGGAGCGACAATGGGAAAAATTTCGTTGGAGCCGACCGCGAGGCCAAGAGGTTCAGCGAAGTGTTCGAGCCTGTACAGATCCAGGGCGAGCTGTCGTCTAAAGGAGTGGAGTGGATATTCAATTGCCCGGTGAACCCAGCGGAGGGTGGCGCCTGGGAAAGGATGGTGCAGTGCGTGAAGAAGGCGCTAGCGCACACGATGAAGGAACTCGCGCCCAAGGAGCACGTACTGGAGAATCTGCTGATTGAAGCGGAGAGTATAGTGAACTCTCGTCCGCTCACTCATCTACCAGTGACGGTGGACCAGGAGGCTCCACTGACACCCAACGACTTGCTGAAAGGAGCACCCGATGTCCCAGACCTTCCCATGGATGATGGACAGGAGTCCGTGAGATGCGTTACCAGGAAGCAGTGGCGCATAGCGAGGATGATGAGGGACCGATTTTGGAAGCGATGGGTGCATGAGTACCTGCCGACTCTCGTGCGCAGGGAGAAATGGTGCAAGCACGTTGAGCCCATTCGTCGAGGAGACCTGGTGTTCATCTGCGATCCAGCCGTACCACGAAGGGAGTGGAAACGAGGCGTCGTGGAAGAGGTGTTCACCGGGAGAGATGGAGTACCTCGTCGAGCGGCGGTGCGGACTAACGATCGAGCCAAGACGACAATGCGTCCCGCTTCGAAGCTAGCTGTCCTGGACGTGGTGAATGCGGCTGCTTCACGGGGGTGGGGATGTCGCGGAACGGATTAGGGCCAGCGATAGTTAGTCAAAGTTCAAACTTAGCGCCGATAATCGATGTCAGTATTATTTGAAATCTGGTATCTTAGTTTATGTTATTCGGTCTCACTACAATCGGGTAAAAGAAGAGAAACAGTATTTGGCGGGATTAGATCAGTCGACTTGCGCCATCACAATGAGAGGGAAGAGAAACTGCGGTATGCTAAATAAGTAATTGTAAGATCGAAGTAGCCATTGTAATTCTTTCAGAATAAAACCTACCCTACGCTAATACGCTAACGCACTACAACACTGCGAACAGAACTCCAACTATTGTCCAGCGTTTGTTTTAAGGCATTCCCCGTGATCGGCCAAGCGGCGACAGACCCTATAAAGTAATATATTCTTGATAAGGATCACTAGCCGAGTCGATGTAGCCATGTCCGTCTGTCTGTCCGTCCGTATGAACGCTGAGATCTCGGAAACTATAATAGCTAGAGGATTGGCATTTTGCATGCATATTTTTGGAGTTCCCACGCAGCGCAAGTTTGTTTCAAAAAGGTGCCACGCCCCCTCTAACGCCCTTAATCACCCTAAACCATTTTTTGAAAGGTGTCTGGCGCCCACACCTTTTAAGATTTTGGAAAAGTAAAAATGCAGTTTTATTGTGATTATCAAAACCTATCGAAATGTAGAAGAATTTTTTAAATCGTTAAAAAGTTGTGACCGATCAATTTTAATATATCCATCTCCCTCGCACTCCCTTAGCTGAGTAACGGGTATCTGATAGTCGGGGCACCCGACTATAGCGTTCTCTCTTGTTTTTTGTCTAACATTTATCGAACAGATAAAGTCCCTCTTAAGGGATTTTGGCTTTCTCAAGCCTTTCGAGCTCGTAAAATGACAGCTGATTTTCCAAAGCCAACTAAGAAGAAGAGAAGAAAGCACAGCTGATTTTGTCTTTGACTTATACCGAAACAGCTGATAAATAATCAAAGCATGCCAATTTTTGCGCTTTACAGCACAATTCCGTGCCCTAACAGAACTCTGTCATTGTTTCTCGTTCAGATTAATTAAAGGAGTCGAGAAAACTGACTTGCTTGTACGTCTGTCAAAGTCCCTGATAGCTATCTGTCCGAAAAACTTATAGACGAGATAAACTTTTCGTAAAGGCAAATCGGTTTTCAAGACTCCTTTAATTTATCTGAAAGAGAAACGCAAGCACTGGCATGCTTTGACTATTTCATCAGCTGTTCCTTCCGAAAAATGTGTTGGAACTAATATAACATAGGATTGGGCTATCGGCAGTTGCCGATAGTCAGATTTGTGTGGGATCAGCTGTTTCCGATAACATGTGATCTTGGTGCGAACAGCTGTCTATACTTCGGGTTGCTGTCCTCGCTGCCATGGTGGTATATGATGGCGCTATTTAAATTTGCGCGCTCATTGTTACTTAAAAAAATTTAATCAAGAAACGACACTATCATCGGATTGCCGAATGCAGATCGTTTCAAAAATTAAATTTTACATTTAAGTTATTTTATAGGGTCTTCCCACAGAGATCCATCCACCATCCGTTGAACGGATGGTCCGTAAGGTTTTGCCGTTCCGAAAATTTCGCAGTTAGTCCGCCATCCAATTTTGACGGTCTTTGGCCGGCTCTTTTATGCGATAGTTAGGCGATGTTTTTGCGGTGCAACTCTGAATTCTTCCTCTTGACTGTAAAAATTGGAACGATGACTATGATTAAGTGCGTTTTTCTCGAAACCACGTTTCGAAAGTCCGTGTTCATCGGCATTTCTAAGCAACTTAAGTTCAGTCGATCGTTTTCAAACTTGTTGCACATAAAAAAACCCGGCCTTTGGGAAGAGTTTTTTTAACTTTAAATATTTTTTTTTAATAGCAAAAACTCAAATTTTCTAGCAAAAAACGTATTTTAATTTTGGAAGATCAAAAAAAAATCTATTGAAAAAAATGAAAATCAAGCTTGCCAGGGATATTAAAAATCGCAAAGTTAGTTGATTTTGTAATGCCAAAACGCTTTATTGACTTTTACCAAAAGCAAATTGTGTAAGGAAATACCAAAAAAAATTACCGGATTTAGAGGGTAAGCACATAAATCTTTGGCCATTGCAATACTTTTAAAAATTAATAGTAGGGTTCAACTCCATAACCAGATACGTACTTAAAAAAAGAAGAGCAGAACACATATCCACCCTGGCAGAGTCTATTTACGATATGAAGTTAGAACAATGGAGAGATTTTAGAGCTCTCATTTTCCTTCATAAGATTATAATGACAAATGAACCAACTTATCTCGCTGACAAACTTGTGCATGCCCAATCCAATCGAACTAATAATTTAATTTAAATTTAAATTTAAGATTACTGTGTTTTCAGAGACAATTTTACATTAATTCTGTGCGCCTGCGGAACGAACTGTCTTAAAAGAATTTCTAAAAATAAATAACTCTAACAATTAAAGATAAGTTTAGTATAAAACACAATCAGGGAACGAAAATAACTGTTATTTTTGTTTTTTCAAACAAAAATATCAACGACAAGGAAGACTCCTAAAAAAGAAATAACTAGTGTAGTGGCGGCTGTGTAGGTGATTTAAATGTTTTAAAAATTATGAGATGGTATTTTACCTTCTGGCTTTTTTTTTAAAGATTTTTACCAAATTAAATAACCGCGGTAAGTATGATTAATTAATTAATTTACGACTGCCATAGAAAAATCCAAAAAAACAAATTATATATACTGTCTAAGTGGATAAGTGTAAGCTCTACAAAATGGGGAATAACAACATGGGTTCGGGTTTATTCAAAAAAGAAAATTCGTCTTGTATGTCTCCGTTTTGACGTCAAAATTGTTATAATGTTATCGCTAATATTCATAGTGAGTCTAGTAATAAGCATCTGCTCCCAAAAAAATTATTTTAAATATTAATATAAGACGTAAACCTTATAACTTACCGCGAAACTATTTCGATTTTGATGCAATAAAAAATGAATAAATTTGTAAAATATGCAAAAAGTGTTTTGCAGGTTCCTACTTATCGAACCTAAAACGTCATCTTTCGGACCACCACAAAAACGTTTTCGATAAAGAGTTGGACGATCAAAAAACCGTTATAGAAAAAGAAACGAAAATCAAGTTTTCTGTCAGCATGACTAAAACTGAAGTAACGGAGGCTAAATAATAAATTATTGGGAGGAGAAGAAATTTGTATATCCATACCTCTAACGGACCTTAGATGCAAGCTATCATCAGAATCCATCAAACTACTTTTATTTGTAAAGCTAAATAAAAAATTTAGATAAATTCCAGCTTAAACCTTACACCACTGGCATTTTTAAAGATGGATTTTTATATCAGTAAAATTAATTTTTGCAATATTATGTTACAATTTCTCGCGATAACTACTGCAAAATATCGACCAAGCTTTATAATCTGTAAAAAGGTTTTACTCTCAGCTTAACCTCTTTTGTTATACCCTAATTTTGTGGAGGTGAAAGTGATAATTATCACTGAGCCAGTATATACAATTTGTTTTCTTGACCAAATGTACTCACTTATGTACAGTGGTTCGGATATGTAGTGCAGTGGCGGATCTAGAATTTTGTTGTGGGGGGTGATATCAAAACAATTTTTTTGTTGCATACTTTTTGAATACCAAAATTTCTTTCATTTTTCACTCAAGTGGGGGGTGGGCTATCACCCATATCACCCCCTGTCCCCGTGGATCCGCGCATGATGAATTAATTAACCGCCTACTATTAAAACATGGATTTCTCCTTTGCGCAACGTAAATTAAATATTTAATCATACTTACCGTGGTTATTTAATTTGGTTAAAATCTTAAAAAAAAGCCAGAAGGTAAAATACCATGTCATAATTTTTAAAACATTTAAATCAACTACACAGCCGCCACTAAACGATTTTGAGTTTTATTTTTGATCGAAATAATAAAACTCACAGAATAAGTTTTATTTTTGATCGAAATTATAAAACTCACAGAATAAGTTTTATTTTTGAAGCGAAAAATAAAACTCAGAGTATAAGTTTTATTTGTCAAGTTTTATATAAAACTCACAGAGTAACGATTATTTTTTGAGTTTTACGTAAAACTCATGACATAAAGATTAAAAAGCGATTTTTAAAATAAAACTCATACCAGTTACGATCCCTGTACACAATACATTAAAAATATCAGGCTACTACAGATAGAAACGAGGACGGAAGCTAACTTCGGCAAGCCGAAGTTTTAATACCCTTGCAGATTTCACCCTATTGTTCCTATGGGAGCTATAAGATATAGACGTTCGATCGGCACGCGCTTTTACCCTGATCAAGGTACGCACAAAAAAATACGATTTGAAAAGATTCATGGGAATAGCTTATATTCTGCGCGATTTCACCCTATTGTTCCTATGGGAGCTATAAGATATAGACGTCCGATCGGCACGCGCTTTTACCCTGATCAAGGTATGCGTAAAATAATAAGATTTAGAAAGATTCTTGTCAATAGCTCTTACACTGAGCGAAATATCTTCATTTTGTGAAAGCTATATCCGATTGTTCCTATGGGAGCTATAGGATATAGACGTCCGATCGGCACGCGCTTTTACCCTGATCAAGGTATGCGTAAAATAATAAGATTTAGAAAGATTTTTGTCAATAGCTCTTACACTGAGCGAAATATCTTCATTTTGTGAAAGCTATATCCGATTGTTCCTATGGGAGCTATAGGATATAGACGTCCGATCGGGTCGGCTTTCAAACTTGATCTGCGTACACATGTTTTAGGACGACTGTGAAAGTTTCAAGGCGCTAGCTTTTAAACTGAGCTCGCAAACGGTATTGAAACAGACGGACAGACGGACAGACGGACATGGCTATATCGACTCCCCTATTGATCCTGATCAAGAATATATATACTTTATGGGGTCGGAAACGTCTGCTTCACTGCGTTACAAACTTCTGACCAAAATTATAATACCCTCTGCAAGGGTATAAAAAGTGACAATATTTAGTAAAATGCATTGTAACTAAAGAAGTAGAGGTCCCCAACTTAGTGGTTAAACACTGTTGAAGTTAAAGGTTCAATGTACCATTTCCACCAAATTGTGGCTCAGGGCTACAAAGGGTTTAGGCCACAAAAAGTGCCTATAAATTGAAAATTTGGAACTTTGACCACGGATTTCTGAAAACTGTGACGTGATAGAAAGTTTCCAAGTATGGGGTAGTAATCTAAAGCTACAATCCTTTCAGGTTTTTTAGCGTTTAGTCTTGGGCCAAAAAAAAGTCCGGATTTTGTCGAACTGTGCTATCTATAATTATCAACATGTAGTGACTAGCGTATTAATTCAAAGGTTTCCAAAACTTGTAACGCTAGGATACAATAAACAAATAAATAAATAAGTAAACAAATTTGTGTATTATTACACAGAGAAAAAAGGGTATATTGTTAAAGTATGCAACAGGGAGAAGGAAGCGTTTCCGACCGAAAGTATATATATTCTTGATCAGGATCACTACCCGAGTCGATCTAGCCATGTCCGTCCGTCCGTCCGTCTGTCTGTCTGTCCGTCCGTATGAACGCTGAGATCTCGGAAACTATAAAAGCTAGAGGAATTTACATGCAGATTTTTGTAGTTCCTACGCAGCGCAAGTTTGTTTTAGCTGAGGGCCACGCCCCCTCTATCGCCCCACAATCGCCAATAGCAGTGCAACTTTCGATTTTAGAATTTTATTTTCCTGTAATTTGCCTTTAATTATCCGTAAATTATTCGTAAAAGAAAAAAATTTGCCGTTCAGTTTTTTTAAAAGTTATTTGATGGTCTGCTCAGTGCACTTCCTCAATCTCCGACTTTTCCAACATTTTTTTTTCAGAATTTGCAATTAATTATTTGTAAATTATTCGTGAAAGAATTAAATTTGTTGCTCTTCTATTTTTATACCCGTTACTCGTAGAATAAAAGGGTATATTGTATTCGTGCAATAGTATGTAACAGGGAGAAGGAAGCGTTACCGACCCTATAAAGTATATAAATTCTTGATCAGGATCACAAGCCGAGTCGATATAGCCATGTCCGTCTGTCCGTCTGTCCGCCTGTCCGTCTGTCCGCCTGTCCGTCTGTCCGTCCGTATGAACACTGAGATCTCGGAAACTATAAAAGCTAGAAAGTTGGGATTACCCACACGCAGCGCAAGTTTATTTTAGCCGAGGGCCACGCCCCCTCTAACGCCCACAATCGCCTTAAGCGATTTTAAATGATTTCTGATTTGATTTTAATGATTAATGATTTTAAATGATTTCGAAATTTCGGAAAAGTAAAAATTCAGTTTTATTGTGTTTATAAATACCTATCGAAATGTAGAAGAAATTTTTCAAATCGGACCATTCATGTCATATTAGTCGCCTCCTACGACAAGCTATGACAAGCTGTGGTAGTATTCTTCGCCGCAATCCACACGGCGAGAGTTTTTGGACTAAAAGTCCCTCCTCCTGCGCAACGCCTCCACAGCAAACGTATTGAGTCGTCGAGTCCTGTCCTCATCCTCCAGAATCCTTCCAAACGTCCAGTTTTCGCCATATCGATGCACTCCAAGTCCATCAAGGTCGCGAAAATCTGTATAGCCTCTTCTGCTGTCTGGCCTCTTCTTGCCGCGTCGTAGTGACATACCATACCGAGGCACCAAAAAGCGCACGGGCACCATGAGTCCGGCATAAATGGTCCGCCTGGATCGAGGACTAAAACCCCAGTCTGCTCGAAGCACACACGCCACAACGACTCCAGTCATACGCTTTCGGAGATTCCTGACATGCTCGATGAATTTCAAGCCTTCGCTGACTGTGATGCCAAGGTACCGGCAGCTGCTGACATACGGTAAGTTTGCTCCAGCAAATTTTACCAAAGGTGTTCGTCGAAGCGCTCTATTCGAGCTACGCCGAAGTGGCTCTCGTTCCTTTAGCAGCATAATCACCGTCTTGCTGGTGGAAACGGCAACGCCGACTTCCATCCTCCACGTTTCTACGATGGACATTAGTTGCGCTCCTTTTGTCTCCAGCGCGAGCCGGGAGTTTCCCTCGACGAGAAGTAGCAGATCATCAGTACGACTTAAGGCGCCCGAGCAGTACATCCATCAGCAGGTCCCAAATAAATGGGCCACTGATTGACCCCTGTGGACAACCTCTAGTTACCGGGACATTGACTGCCTCGTAACTGCTTCGGATTTCTGCACTCCTGCCAGAGAAGAAGCTCTGCCACGAGCCCATCTCTCGGCATTCCAGCTCGGCCAATCGGCGCAGTGCAGCACTCCATTCCACATTGCCGAAGGCTCCCTTGAAATCCACGAAAATGCTCTTCACGTGCATCCACAACGTCCTTGACGAAAACCGAACTGCCATCTGCAGCCTTCCGGAAGAACTTCTGTCACACGATCAACCATTATGGCCTCCAGCACCATTCCGAAGACCGGAAGTAGACAGATCCCGCGGTACGACGATAACTCACACCTGTCCTTGTCGGGTCCCTTGAGCAGAGCCACGACACGTGGGCATTTCCACTCTGCAGGGAAGTACCCCGACCGGATGCAGTTGGAATATATCGCCGTTAGGTGCAGAGGTATGGCGCGCCACACAGCCTTGCAAATCGTTCCGTTGATGCCGTCCATGCCAGGCGAGCGTTTGCTCTTCAACCTGGCGACACAAGCATCAACTTCAGAAACTTCCAGTGGCGGTGGGAATTCTTGCATCGGACTCCGCAACCGGAAAGAAGATACGGAGCAGCACACGCGCACAGTCACTCCAATTGGTGACCAGCTCGCCATTAACGCCATTAACATTATAGACGCGCCCCCAGGGATCCCCAGGGATCGTGTGAATTTTCTCCCACGAAGCGTCTCCAGCTGTCCTCATTTGTCCTCAGGATGAGCTTCTTGTAGGCGGCTGAGGTACGTCTCAGCTCGACCACAGTAAGCTCGGCCACATCGTCATGGTGACGATGTCTGGCATCCTGAAGTCGGCGCCTAAGTCTCCTGACATCGCGGCGGATCGCACTATGGTCAGCGGTCCACCAAACTGGTCTGGATCTCGGAGATCCTGCCGTCCTCCTACCCAAAACAAGGTCGCACACTTCGTGGACTATCCTGCGAAGGGTGGACACTTATTGGTCCAGCGGCGATTCTGAGAAGTCTTCCGGAAGTTCGGCTGCCCTACTCACCATTTCCTCCTCGAACAACCGCCAACGGCCAGCAGCAGGACCGCATCCAAGTATGTGAGGTACGAGGGTAAATCGCCGTCAAACTGGCAATATGCGGAGCATAGAAAGATTGAGCCAAATCCTCCTATAATACTCACGCGTACGCCGTAGTCCGTGGTGAGGGGCTCCACTTGCACGCAGATGACTTCCTGGTGATTCACTAGGATGGCTGCCTTTCCTTTTCTATCGGTAAAACTCCTAATACCTTTGAGCAGCTCATCCATCCTCCTGTTGTTCATATCGACGTAGGGCTCCTGCAACAGTGCGAACAGGCTCCTGCTCTGTCGCAATCGGACTCCAAGATCGATGGTCGCAGCTCGTCCTTTGCCACAGTTAGCCTGGATGAAGCTAAACATGGTTAGTGTCTAGCATTCACCCGCGCCAGCATCGCCGCATACACAGGGCACCCAGGAGACAGCATGTGATGTGCTGATGGGTAGCCCTTGAAGCGGCAATTTCGGCAGTCCACCGGATTGGGGCAGCCTCGCGCACTGTGACCAGCCTGCCCGCACAGTCGGCAGACCTTCTGGTCCTGGCTCATCCTACAGTCGGCCACATTGTGGTCGAAACCGACGCACCTGTGGCAGGCGTAGGTGCGCACCTGCGAACGGCATCTATACGAAAACCACTTCACGTACACTCTGCCTTCCAAAAGGGCCAGCGCGTGGTCATCTACTTCTAGCGTCACGTTTATTGTGGCGCCGTTGGCAGCTGATCAGGGCTTTGTGGCCAGCACTACCGCCTTCTGGAAGTCCCTTAGGGACCATCCCTCAAAGTTCTTCTCCCTTAGTTCCGTCATGAACTCTTCGTGCCCGATGGTGGTGTCCACGTCCTGGACGGTCACTCGGGGCTTGGTTGCAGTGTTATACACCATGAGGCCAACTTCGGCGAACTTCGCAGAGGCAACGACCTTCGTCATCTCCGCCTGATGAATAATTGCGCCGCCTCTCTTCAGCTCCCGCACCTCGTGCACTTGAACTCCCAGAGCTGGAGCTATCTGCTTTTGTACCTTTTCCGCGAGCTGTTTTCCCGAAATGTGCACAACTGCTGACCAAGTTTCACGCGGCTTCCGCGGCAGTGGGACTGATACGGCAGAAGGCGTTGGGAGGCGTGGGTAAGCGGCTGCGTAAGAGTGTGGCGCGGTGACGGCAACAGCGACGGGTCGCTGAGGTGGCGGCGGCAGCGTCTTCACCGACTGCTTGTGGCGGTCTTCCAGCACGGCGTTCCGGACATTAAGAGCGCAGATTAAGCCCTCATACCTGGCTGTAATCCTTAGCGCCTTCTTGAGCGCACTCGGTGGGAACCGGCTCTCGGAGAACAACATAAGGTCCTCCCTGATCGCCGCTAGCTCCACCAAAAATAACCGACCGTCAGGAGCACGACAAAAACACGTCCGATTCAGTTGGCTACCTTAAGATGAACATGATAGATAGGGACAGTAGGAATCTCGGTAATCCATTCATGCGCGTCACTAATTAGATGCAGACCCCAGTTTTAAAACAGAACAATGAGCAGAACAATTCCCTATGCTCACTTAATACGACGCTGCCGACCGCTGCTATAAACCAACCAAGGATGCGCAAAATAAATCACAACGCCACTCACTTTATTTCCTTGTGAAACCTTGTGAATAGTCACAACACTTAACACACTTATGCACCAACACTTATGACACTACACAACATTTTGCAAGTCTTAAAAAATACTGTCAACAAAATTCACAAGGATGAACAAAACACAAAGACACAGACTTTCGTACGATGCCTCTTCGCTTTAATTCACGGTTCACAATTATACTGGTACACTGTAATCGTTTTCAAATAGCGTGCGTTTGGGTGTTTTTTATACCTAATGTGAGATTCGAGGAGGAAAGCGATTTTTTAAATTGCGACAAGGGTTTCAGGTTTAAAATTGGAGCAAATCACGAAAATACCCCTAATTTTTTTTTTCGATGGCATAGTTTTTTTTTAAAGATTTTTCAAAGTTCAAAATGTTAAATATCGGACTTTTTTCGAAATTCTTCCACTATCTCGGCACATATCCACCCAATGGGGCCAGTTTTAATTTTTAGTTTTAAAGTCAATAGATCAGAGCTTAACTTTGCCATACAAATCAATATGATTGGATAAGTAATAACAGCGCAGCAGCTCGACAAAGATGAAAAATGTGTTTTTGGTCCACTGTAAGTCGGCTGTATGTATCGTAAAAACTCGAAATAAATCCGTTTAAAAATCATAATGGGTTTAAAGTTTACATCCCACCGAATAAAACAAGCCGAGTATGGCTCAAATCCATGGAAAATTGGATTTATGGTGGATTTTTAATAGCTAAATCAGTTATTTAAAAGCTAGAAAATTATAAAACTGAATTTAATTTTTAAAAAATCCTTAAAAAATATAAAATTGCTTGCGTTATGACTGTGAGTATTTTTTATAAGTAATATCCATTTGAATAATTAATTTTTATGAAATAACCATACTTTTAAAAAAAGCATGCTTGGAGGTCATTTAATCTCGCGACCTTAAGGTGTTTTGGCTGCGTTTTTATACCCGTTACTCGTAGAGTAAAAGGGAATATTGTATTCGTGCAAAAGTATGTAACAGGGAGAAGGAAGCTTTTCCGACCCTATAAAGTATATATATTCTTGATCAGGATCACTAGCCAAGTCGAACTAGCCATGTCCGTCTGTCCGTCTGTCCGTCTGTCTGTCCGTCTGTATGAACGCTGAGATCTCGGAAACTATAAAAGCTAGATGATTGGCATTTTGCATGCAGATTCTTGGAGTTCCTACGCAGCGCAAGTTTATTTCAAAAAGGTGCCACGCCCCCTCTAACGCCCACAATCGCCCTCCACCATTTTTTGAATGGTGTCTGGCGCCCAGACATTTAAATATTTTGGAAAAGTAAAAATGCAGTTTTATTGTGATTATCAATATCAATCGAATTGTAGAAGAAATTTTTCAAATCGGACAATCCATTAAAAAGTTATGAGCAAAAAATGAAACAGCCACTAGATGGCGCTAGTAGCTTTGACGTGTGGCGGTCCAGACTAAGAAGCCACCCAGCGGATGGAAGCGGTACTAATCCAAAATCCTAAATTGCACGAAACGCTAGTATTTGCCCTTTGTGACAAAAACGGTTACACTCTCTCTGCGGACGCCAAGCTTCTACGACAAACGTGTGTAATTGTGAAACTTTGTAAACTGATCAAAAACGAATAAAACTTATAAATCAAATCAGTGGTAACCGACCTGAGTTACCATAGTGGTGACCCCGAGCTTGAACAGACTGCAAATACTCTTTAATTGCGCAAAAAACAGGCAAAATTAAAATTTGCACAGAACTTCAGTCTTTCAACCACACACACACACAAAGCTGAAGCGACGCCACCAACACATCAAAAAGTGTATGCCCGCCGAACACCGATACAATCTGCGATCGCTTGTTCCTCGAAGGTTAATCTTTGACAACGACGCCACCTTCAACATGACCGACGAGTCGCAACAATTGCTGGACTCGATCAGAGATCTGCAAGCCCAAGTCGAGGCATTGCAGGTTAATTCTTCTTCAGCGCAGACGGCTAACACGGCTCCATCGGCACGAGCAACAATTCGCCTACCGAAATTCACAAGCAACAATCCGCAATTGTGGTTCGCCCAAGTGGAGCGATCTTTTCGCTTGCACGGCGTCAACAACGATGATGACAAATTCGACTACATTACCGTCAACTTGGATCCAGACGTTGTTTTGACCGTAGAGGATTTAGTTACTCACCCGCCAGCGGCTAACAAATACGACACTCTAAAGGCCCGGTTATTCGATAAGTTTGCAGAGTCAGCCGAGTCTAAGCTACGCCGCTTACTACAAGGAGGAGGAACTGCTGGTCTGAAGCCTTCACAAATTCTGGCTCATATGCGTCGTCTGGCTCCTGAGTCAAGCAGCGAGTCAATAATCCGCACACTGTTCCTCGCCGAGATGCCCCAAAACATTCGCCCTATTTTATCGATATGGGAAGAAAATGATCTCGAGAAACTTGCAAAAGTAGCAGACAAAATGCTAGAAACCATGGGTTCCGGCAGCACCTTTGCCATTGGCTCAAGCAACGTAACCGCTGGCACTACGGTGAATGCGGTGACGCCGCCGGACGCGCTCAAGAGTATCACCGAATCTTTACGTCAACTGGCCAAAAAGGTCGACACAATTCAAGGTGAGCTCAAACGTCAAGCGAGAGACCGATCTGTCAGCCAGACACGCGGTTCGTCTCAGTACCGTTCTGGTTCTCAGCCACGCACTCAATCTCCGAATGACACCCGTGCGCAGTCGCAGCAGTCAGATGACCAGCAAGAGCTTTGTTATTACCATCGTCGCTTTGGAAGTGGTGCACGCAAGTGCAAATCTCCTTGCTCTTTCGCACATCCTTTAAACTAATGCAGCTGTCGCCTTCAGGGCTGGAGGGTGGCAGCCAATCTAGCAACGGCGAGCATCCAGTCCAACCTAACATGTTCTCAGAAATCCGTCTTCACATTACCGATCGCATCTCACACCGCAGATTCCTCATAGACTCGGGCTCTGTGGTCTCAGTCATGCCACGCTCACGAGCTACGCAAAACGTCAAACAAAGCGATCTCACATTGTATGCAGCAAATGGAACTGTCATCCACACCTACGGCAGCGTGGTGGTTGACCTAAACATTGGTCTTCGCCGTTCCTTCATGTGGCCTTTTATCGTAGCTGACACCGAGATAGCTATTATAGGCGCTGATTTCTTGTCCCATTTCAACCTGCTCATCGACGTCAAAGGAAAACAACTGATCGATGCAAACACCAATTTGTCGAGCCAGGCTTCGCTATCAAACGCGAAACATCACTCTGTGTCCACCATTAATGGTAAATGCAGATTTCGAAGCCTACTGCAGGAATTCGTGGACGTCACCATACCAGCACACAAGACAAGCAGCCGGCACGATGTAAAGCATTACATAGAAACCACAGGAAGCCCAATATCCGATCGCCCACGCCGTCTGTCTGGTGAGAAACTAATCACCGCGAAAGCAGAGATCAACTTCTTGATCAATGAAGGCATTTGTCGCCCTTCCAAAAGCCAATGGTCAAGCCCGTTACATATGGTCAGCAAAAAGGATGGTGGTTGGCGTTCGTGCGGGGACTATCGCAAGCTGAATGCTATAACGGTACCTGACCGTTATCCAATTGCGCACATCCATGACTTCTCGGAGCAGCTACACGGAAAAAAAATATTTTCTACACTCGATCTTATCAAGGCGTACTATCAGATTCCAATGGCTGAGTGTGATATCCCTAAAACCGCCGTTTGCACTCCGTTTGGCCTAATCGAGTTCCTCTATATGCCGTTCGGTCTAAAGAATGCTACGCAAACATTCCAAAGATTCATCGACAATATTTTTCGTGGCGTCGATTTCGTCTATTGCTATGTAGACGATATCCTGATTATGTCTAATACTCCTGAGGAACATGAAAAACATCTTCGTGCAGTCTTGGAGATCCTTCGCAGCCATGGACTCAGCATCAACCTTAGCAAGTGTCAGCTGGCACAAGCCGAGGTGCAGTTTTTAAGTTACATCATCAATGAACAAGGAATCAAGCCTCCAAGTTATCGAGTAGAAGCTATTCAAAACTATGCGAGACCCTCTACAATCTGCGAACTCGGACGATTCCTCGGCATCATCAACTATTATCGAAGGTGCCTGCCCCGTGCGTCCCACATCCAAGCACCACTTTAACAGCTTCTGAGGAACGTCAGAAAAAACGATCAACGATTGGTCGAATGGACTCCAGATCGTATCGCCGCCTATGAGGCATGCAAGCAAAGTGTCACAGATGCGGTACTGTTGGCTCATCCGAGCCCAACTGCACAACTCGTCTTGGTTTGTGATGCTTCTGATGTCGCGATCGGTGCCGCAATAGAACAGGTAATCCACGGCCATACGCAACCACTTGGTTTTTTCTCAAAGAAACTCATGGACACTGAAAAAAACTACAGCACTTACGATCGGGAATTACTCTCGATTTATGAAGCCATAAAATACTTCAAGCATTTCCTCGAGGGTCGCATATTTTCGTCTATGCTTTTAGGCAAAGGCCAGAAAAGGCTTCACCAAGGCAACTCCGTCATCTGGGCTACATTTCGCAGTTTACGACCGAAATCGTCCACGTCAAAGGAGCTGAAAATACAGTCGCAGACGCTTTCTCTAGGCTCTGTGCAATCAACATGCCAGTTTCGGTCACTCTACGGGAAATCGAGGAAGCACAGTCAGTTGATTCCGAGCTGCCGAACTTACTGCAGGGAACCACTTCTCTTCGACTGGAAAAAATCCGTTACGATGACAATGTTTTGCTGTATTGTGATGTTTCAACAAACGCCGTTCGGCCGTACGTACCCACTACTCTTCGCAACAAAATTTTCTCATTTTTCCACAGCCTTTCGCATCCGAGCGGAAGATCGACGCTGCAACAAATAAGGCAAAAATTTGTATGGCCAGCTATGCGGAAAAACGTTATTGAATGGAGCCGGACCTGTCTGCTTTGCCAACGTGCTAAGATCAACCGGCACAATCATCTAACTCCAGAGAAGATCACAGTTCCTAACGACAGATTTAATCACGTGCATCTGGACATCGTCATCATGCCGTTCCACCAAGACTTTCGGTACTGTCTCACCATGATAGACAGATTCACCCGTTGGCCCGAAGCTATTCCTCTCACGAACATCACAGCCGAGACGGTGGCCAATGCTTTCTGGTCACAATGGGTTGCGCGTTTTGGAACACCCAAAACCATAACGACCGATCAAGGCACTCAGTTTGAGTCTGCGCTTTTCAAGGAACTGGCTAGACTTATGGGAAGTGAACACATCCATACGACTGCGTATCACCCACAGTCAAACGGGATGATTGAAAGATGGCACAGGTCTTTTAAGGCTGCAATGATGTGTCACCCCAACACTTCTTGGCCAGAACTGCTACCTGTCGTCTTGCTAGGACTACGAACGTGCTTTAAGGAGGATCTCAACTCATCGGCTGCTGAGATGCTCTACGGTACGTCGGTACGCTTGCCGAACGAATTCTTCGAAGACATAGATGCAAGCCCAGATCCTGCCACTTTTATTAGTAGTTTTCGCGAACAGATGCGGAAAATACGACCAACTCCAGCTGCACACCATAGCAGCCAAAAAATGTTCCGTCTTAAAGAAATAGACAAATGCTCCCACGTATTCATTCGCACCGATGCCGTCAAACATCCATTGGAGCCACCATACACTGGCCCATTTGAAGTTGTACACCGCAACAATGACCGA
Organism: Drosophila pseudotakahashii; assembly: GCA_035046095.1. Lineage (NCBI taxonomy): Eukaryota > Metazoa > Arthropoda > Insecta > Diptera > Drosophilidae > Drosophila > Drosophila pseudotakahashii. Next base: position 114,933 of record JAWNOE010000112.1, on the reverse strand, counting down.
GTATTTACTTTAAATGTCAACGGAAAAGAAGTAGCAGTGTCTGTGGACAGAATAAAACCAGCTTTTCTACTCAGAAGTGATGCTCAACTGGACCAACCTGAAAGCAATGGCAAATCACGAACCTACGAGCAGCGAAGAGTCCAATTCATAACATCGTGACGTCGTCACTAGGGAGGGAGTACTGTGGCGGTCCAGACTAAGAAGCCACCCAGCGGATGGAAGCGGTACTAATCCAAAATCCTAAATTGCACGAAACGCTAGTATTTGCCCTTTGTGACAAAAAACGGTTACACTCTCTCTGCGGACGCCAAGCTTCTACGACAAACGTGTGTAATTGTGAAACTTTGTAAACTGATCAAAAACGAATAAAACTTATAAATCAAATCAGTGGTAACCGACCTGAGTTACCATAGACGCGTGCATATAATAATCTCTCTCCCACTCCCTTTAGCTGAGTAACGGGTATCTAATAGTCGAAGTACTCGACTATAGCGTTCTCTCTTGTTTCCTATTGTATTCTTTATTTTTATACCCTTGCAGATGGCATTATGCTTTTAGTAAGAAGTTTGCAACGCAGTGAAGGAGACGTTTCCGACCCCATTAAGTATATATATTCTTAATCAGCATCACTAGACGAGTCGATCTAGCCATGTCCGTCTGTCCGTCTGTCTGTCTGCTTTTACGCAAACTAGTCTCTCAGTTTTAAAGCTATCGGGCTCAAACTTTCCCAAAATTCTTCTTCCTATTGCAGGTAGTATATATGTCGGAACCGACCAGATCGGTCAACTATATCTTATAGCTCCCACAGGAAGGACCGAAAAAAAACCGTAAAATTTCTAGCTTTGGTGTTTTTTGAAGCCGGTGTTTTACTTTTGGGAATACTTTTTTTTAATATTTCTGAATTTCGAATAAAATTTTTAAAAAATCGGATGACTATATCATATAGCTGTCATAGGAACGGTCGGAAAATTAAATGGAAATTAATAGGAAAAAAATTATATCTTTGTTGATTTTTATTATATTCTCGTCTTCTCAGAGGTATGGCTTTTCTTTAACATTTCAAAATTTCGAATAAAATTTAAGAAAATTCGGACGGCTATATTTTATAGCTGCCATAGGAAGAATTAAAAAATTAATGCCACAGTATTACGAAAGCAGCTTAAATTTGGATTGTTGTAACATATACGCAAATTAATTTAAATTTAAGGTTTTTGTAAATGAATAGGAATGATCTGCAAGGGTACATATATAAGCTTCGGCTGGCCGAAGCTAGCTTCCTTTCTTCTTTGAAAGTATGCTTATTTCATAAGAATGAATTATTCAAATGAATATTACTTATTAAAAAGGCTCACAGTCATAACGCAAGCAATTTTATATGTTTTAAGGAATTTTTAAAAATAAATTCATTTTTATAATTTTCTAGCTTTTAAATATCTGATTTAGCTATTTTTTGACCCGGCTGCCATCACCACTCATTTTGGTTTATATGTCGCCGCTTAGGATAAAATATAATTTGAACTTTGTCAACCGAAAAAAGTTGAAAAATCCAAACTTTAAAAATCCCCCATAAATCCAATTTTACATGGATTTGAGCCATACTCGGCTTGTTTTATTTGGTGGGATGTAAACTTTAAGTTTTTACCCATTATGATTTTTCAACGGATTTATTTCGGGTTTTTACGATACATACAGCCGACTTACAGTGAACCAAAAAACACATTTTTCATCTTTGTCGAGCTGCAGTGCTGCCATTACTTATCCAATCATATTGATTTGTTTGGCAAAGTTAAGCTCTGATCTATTGACTTTTAAATTAAACTTTAAAATTAAATCTGGCCCAATTGGGTGGATATTTGCCGAGATATTGGAAGAATTTCGAAAAAAGTCCGATATTTAACATTTTGAAATTTAAAAAATCTTTAAAAAAAAAACTGTGCCATCGAAAAAAAAAATTAGGGGTATTTTCGTGATTTGGGGGTCCAACACTAACAGAATTTGCAATCAATTGCTTTGGAGCAGTTTGGCTGTAAAGTAGTGCAATCGATTTAAATATATTTAATTTTAAAGGGTCCGCAAACAAACTAAACCAGTTTTAAGAGATGGAGAGACGTTTTTGTATGACAAATATTCAAGAGCAACAAATTTAATTCTTTTAATAATAATGAACGGATAATTACCGGAAAATTATGCAAACAATTTTTTCTTAGACAAGTCGAAGATTGAGTGGGGTGCACCGTTACCTTGATATCATGTTAGCAGAGCAACACCTTATTTAAAAAAAAATATTTAGAGATGAGCAACCAATTTAATTCTTAATTGCCGGCAAATTATGCAAACAATTTTTTCTTAGAAAAGTCGAAGATTGGGTGGGGTGCACTGTTAACTTGATATCAAGTTAGCAGATCAATAACATTATTTTTAAAAAAAAATTTTAGAGAAGAGCAACAATTTTAATTCTTTCACGAATAATTACCGGCAAATTCTGAAAAAAAATGTTGGGAAAGTCGAAGATTGAGGAAGCGCACTGCTAACTTGATATCAAGTATCCAATAACTTTACAAAAAATTGAGCGGCACATTTATTTCTTTCACGAATAATTTACGGATAATTAACGGCAAATTGTAGGAAAAAAAATTGGATAATCAAAAGTTGCACTGCTAACTTTATGCACATAAATCTTTGGCCATTGCAATACTTTTAAAAATTAATAGTAGGGTTCAACTCCATAACCAGATACGTACTTAAAAAAGAAGAGCAGAACATATATCCACCCTGGCAGAGTCTATTTACGATATGAAGTTAGAACAATGGATGGATTTTAGAGCTCTCATTTTCCTTCATAAGATTATAATGACAAATGAACCAACTTATCTCGCTGACAAACTTGTGCATGCCCAATCCAATCGAACTAATAATTTAATTTGTCCAAGAACAAGATTACTGTGTTCTCAGAGACAATTTTACATTAATTCTGTGCGCCTGCGGAACGAACTGTCTCACGATCTCAAAACAATAAGAAGTGCTAATCAGTTTAAAATGAAATTAAAAGAATTTCTAAAAATAAATAACTTTCTTTTTTTTTTTAATTAGTGATTTTGACTTGTTTTTTAACATAAATGCGAGGATTTAAGCGAATTTAAGGTCATAGTTGGGGTATAAATAACTCAACAATTTAGCATTTCAACTCACTTTCACTCGCTGAGGAGTGAACCTTGGACTTTCTGCGATTTGCGTCACCGCTACCTCATCAGCCAAAGAAGAGGATGTGAGCTGAGAGTCGAAACTTCTATTTATACCACATCTAGGAATCTGTAATTAAGAATTACATACTTCTAGGCTCTGACATACTTCAAAGCTTCGTTGCTTAAACTTCTAATGTGTGTGAAAGCTATAATGGTAGTCTGCTGAAAGCGATCTGCTTCCGAATTTTACAGACGTGAATAACAACAACTAATTACTTAATTCGAAAACTAACGCGCATTTTTGGTTGCATTTGCATTCTGCGGGTGTTTTTTTTTGGGCGTGTATAGTTTAAATTAGTGATTTTGACTTGACCTGTTTTTTAACATAAATGTGAGGATTTAAGCGAACTCAAGGTCATAGTTGGGTTATAAATAACTGAACAATTTAGCATTTCAACACACTTGCACTCGCTGAGGATTAATATAAAACAAAATTTTTTTAAGTATGTCCTTTGTAAACTACTATGTAGTATTTTTAAGAGATATTGTCAGCTATAAATTATCTATAATTAACAACACGTAGTGACTAGCGGATTAATTCATAAGTTTCCAAAACTTGTAACGCTAGGATACAATAAACAAATAAATAATAAGGTAAAAAAATGGTGTATTATTACACAGGGTAAAAGGGTATATTGAATTCGTGCAAAGTATGTAAGAGGGAGAAGGAAGCGTTTCCGACCCTATAAAGTATATACATTCTTGTCCATGTCCGTCCTTCCGTCTGTCCGTCTGTCTGTCTGTCCGTCTGTCTGTCTGTCCGTCCGTATGAACGCTAAGATCTCGGAAACTATAAAAGCTAGAAGATTGGAATTTACATGCAGATTCTTGGAGTTCCTAGGCAGCGCAAGTTTGTTTCAGCTGATAAACACAATAAAACTGAATTTTTACCTTTCCAAAATCTTTAAAGGTGTGGGCGCCAGACACCTTTCAAAAAATGGTGTTGGGCGATTATGGGCGTTAGATGGGGCGTGGCACCTTTTTGAAACAAACTTGCGCTGCGTAGGAACTCCAAGAATCTGCATGCAAAATGCCAATCCTCTAGCTTTTATAGTTTCCGAGATCTCAGCGTTCATACAGACGGACGGACGGACATGGCTAGATCGACTCGGCTAGTGATCCTGATCAAGAATATATATACTTTCGGTCGAAAACGCTTCCTTCTTCCTGTTACAGACTTTTGCACGAATACAATATACCCTTTTACTCTACGAGTAACGGGTATACTTATAAAGTTTAAATAAAGTGTATAAGCTCAATACAAATGTTGGACAGAGCATTTCAGTTGTCGTAGTTCAAAATGAAAGTAAGAAAACAAAATAAACAAGAGAGAACGCTATAGTCGGGTGCCCCGACTAGCAGATACCCGTTACTCAGCTAGAGGGAGTGCGAGGGAGATGGCGATAAAAACTTTGATCAGTCAAACCTTTTTAACGAATGGTCCGATTTGAAAAATTTCTTCTACATTTCCATAGGTATTGATAAACAGAATAAAACTGCATTTTTACTTTTCCGAAATCTTTAAAGGTGTGGGCGCCAGACACCTTTCAAAAAATGGTGTTGGGCGATTGTGGGCGTTAGAGGGGGCGTGGCACCTTTTTGAAACAAACTTGCGCTGCGTAGGAACTCCAAGAATCTGCATGCAAAATGCCAATCCTCTAGCTTTTATAGTTTCCGAGACCTCAGCGTTCATACAGACGGACAGACAGGCGGACATGGCTAGTTCGACTCGGCTAGTGATCCTGATCAAGAATATATATACTTTATAGGGTCGGAAAAGCTTCCTTCTCCCTGTTACATACTTTTGCACGAATACAATATACCCTTTTACTCTACGAGTAACGGGTATAAATACATATTATAAAACGGAAATAAAATATATTAAAAAACTACATACAAAGTATTTTAAATGTCGCAGACAACAATATTTGCCTGCAGCGCTTTCCTCTCTTCTAACTTAATAATATTTTCTAATCATTTCCCCCTATCATTTAGTTTATCATTTGGATTGTATACGTTGTATATAAAAAGTCAAAATAGGTCGATCACCAGGGTAGAAGGTAAAATGCTGTTATCGACTAATCGAAACTATCTGAAGCCATTTTTATGGCGGGATATTGCAGTATTTTAAAATGCTCTACTTCTTATGGGGGTGTCACAGGAAACGATTCCAACCAAATTTCCCCCGAATAGCAAATCTCGTTGTCACAGACGTCTTTTCTGACGGTTTCTAAATTGATAAAATAAACCAACTTTCGAATGCTTGTGAAAAATATAACTTTATTTAAGACAACTCTAATGAATTTTATGAACTATCTGCATACTTCAAGTTTTATATTTACTTCGGGTTATGTTTATAAAACCTCTGGAAACAATTAGCAAAAAAAAAACCATCGGCAAACCGTCCAACCTGACAGTGGTACCAATTAGTTCGAACTTTAAAATACCAAATTTCGGAGTAGATATCGAAGTGTTGTGTTAACGAATTATTTATGCATAGGTACTTAGTATTTTAGTTAAAAATAAAACTAATTTCTGGTAAAAATGTCAAGTTAAAAGAAGTTTTAGTTATTGAGAAATTAACAACAACATGCCGCCTTTGCAAAAAGGTGGCAGCACTGTCGTGAAAAATGTCCTATTTTTTGACGGATAAGAAGCCGGCTGTGTAGAAGAAGAAGAAATGGAAGTGAAAGAAAACAATTTTTTTTTTTTGTATTTATTTTATTATTTTACTAATTTTTTACTAATTTAAACTAATAAACGTTGCCAATTTTCATGAGTAAACATAGGTCACCAGCGCAAGACGCTATATTCTTGTGATTCATTATCGAAAATATCGATATTACCAAGCGGTTCACTCGGTGCGACCGCGTTCTTATGATCATTGCTTGGGAGGACCTGGCCGAATCGGGAAGCGAAAGTGGCAGCAGTCGCGCATGCAGTTCGACCCGTGGGGGGCGAGGCCGAAAGCGTTGCAAGGGCTACAAGTCGACGCCGAGAGAGGCGTCACGAGCGAAGGTTGCAGATGTGGGTGGAGCCCAGGACACGCCGGAGCCATTGTTGTTGGAGGAGGAAGGACCGTCGTCTTTAGAGATATGGCCGCAGAGAAGGCCGCCTCGAAGAACGCTGCTAATGCCGCCGCAACTGTCGCCGTGAAGTCAGCTGGAATTGCTGCTGCCGCTAACAATGCCGCCACTTTTGTTGCCCCAGCGCCCGTGCTCTACATTATGGAGAGGGTGATGAAGGGTAGCGGTGCCATCGCGGGAGTGCTGGCGGACATCCGCATAGCGCACTGGAAGGCACTGGTTTCTTCGGCGACCACCTCGCGGATGGCAGGGGAGATCCAGTAGACGATCAACAGATACGAAGAGGTCATCGCCGCCATGATTTTGCAAATGGGATTCTTAGAAGATCGTGCTAGGAGACAGCCAGCACTGCCACCGGTCGCCTCGGTTGCGTCCTACGCAGCCACGCTGCACGAGGCGCGCACCTCGTGGCGCTACCTGCTGCCCCCGTAGCCGCACCACGAAGCGCCATTCGCGAAACGTGGTCAGCGGTCGTTGCTTGTGATGGTCCGGTTTATTCGCTCGTCATCTCAGGCGGAGATGACGAAGATCGTTGCCTCTGCTAAGTTCGCCGAAGTTGGCCTCAAAGTATCTAAAAACACTGCTGCCAAGCCCCAAGTGAACGTCGAGGACGGAACTAAGGGAGAAGAACTTCGAGGGATGGACCATGAAGGATTTCTAGAAGGCGGTGGTCTTGCCACAAAGACCTGGTCAGCTACCAACGGCGCCACAATCAATGTGACGCTGGAAGTAGACGATCAGTTTTTATTAGACACTTTTTCGCTATTTCCCCAGAGAAAAAAATTTCTGCAGGTATACGAGGACAATGAAACATTGGAAGTGATTGACCTCCAGTGGAAGTGGTTAATCAATTAAGTTCTGTCACCTTACGGGGCTGTAATTTACCAAATGATTCGCGAGGATCCAATTCGTTTTTATTCCTTAATATATGGGATAATTTTAAAATTTATAATAATAACATACATACGCATTGCGTTTTATATTTTCGCGCATTTCTGATGAGAAAAGTAAAGAAAGAATTAAGAATTAATTTCCGCCGGAAACTTTGCTACTTATTTTAAATTTAAGAAATTCCTAATTTCTAAAATTATAAATTATATAACACTTGGTGATCCGTTCGGTTAAGCTGCTCAAGTACAAGTGGCCGATCTCAAGTGCGGCTCCGCATATTATAGGCCAAGGATCTCGATTAGTCGTTAAATCAATAAGATTAAAAAACATATGACCAGCCGATACTTGTGTGTGTCTTTGCTTAGGTGGGAGACATTAAAATTTGATAACGCGTTACTTGCATTTGCGCGCCTTTTGACCAACACTAATTTTAATAATAATTCAAGCTTTATCATTTAATACTATGAAATTAAAGCTTTATGAAAGGGCACTATAAAGCCTAGTACTTAGTTAAGAGTTTCACTAGTCGAAAAATATTATTCTTTTGTAGTGTGACCGAAGTTTTCAGAGTTCACCCGCTTTGCATGTAGCATGGTCTTATTGTAAATCAGCTGGGTTCACAAACAGCAAACAAATCAACTGGCAACAATTTTAAAATATTACAAAATGTTGAGCCGACCTGGTCGCAAGCTTTATATTAGCTGTTGCCGGAACTCCTACAGGCACTTTTCCATTGTTTTTTGGGGTTTTACTTCCATTTATAACTTGTTATTGGCTAACCGCTTCTGCACGAACAAAACCATATATCAAACTTTATATTCTTTGGGCCGCGGCTAAATGCGTTCATCGGAATTCATCCGCTAAATCGGGTATTTTTTTTATATTTCCTTACCATTTTCTTAGGTCATCTGAGTACCGCTGTTAAAAAAGTCCCCGGCTAAAGGCTTTAGCTACCTATTTTCCTCTCGCTTACTCCTTTGGTTAGCTAGCAGTTTTCGTCGTACTGAGTACTAGGCTAAGCCTCAATAGCAAACTATTGTAGCCTTTTTTCCTTCACAGGCATTTTATATTGCAGCGTGCCGAATGAGAAAATTTTAGAAAGTGTAATAATGACAAGTGAAATAATTTTTCGTCACAAATGTTGATAGCAGAACTTTTGTATGTTAAAAGTGCTATCGACACTAGTTTCTTACCTCATTAAGGTGTTTTTTTATTTAACCAACATTCATACTATTTACTTTTTCTGTCATTTCAGCTAAAATATGCATATACAAATTACCAAGTTAGAACCGTTTTTCCAAAATAAACACAATGTCGCTACCTGCCCTAACATAAGGACGAGTAAACCATTTTTTGTTTATCGCTCCGTTGTCCCGGCAAGCAAATTAATGTACGGACGAGAAAACGGCCCTTAGAAGATCAGAAGTTACAGGCGTACATAATGTAGTTATTTATAGCAGTTTTCCCGCTAAACTAGCTAGTTTTAGTTGTAGAACAAAAGATTCAATGAACTGTTTAACAAATTTAAATGTTTCCAGGACCCTAAGTCGGGTGCCCCGACAATCAGATACCCGTTACTCAGCTAGAGGGAGTGCGAGGGAGATGGAGATAAAAAAAATTTGATCGGGCATAACTTTTTAACGAATGGCCCGATTTGAAAATTTTTTCCTACAATTCCATAGGTATTGATAAACAGAATAAAACTGCATTTTTTCTTTTCCGAAATCTTTAAAGGTGTGGGCGCCAGAAACCTTTCAAAAAATGGTGTTGGGCGATTGTGGGCGTTAGAGGGGGCGTGGCACCTTTTTGAAACAAACTTGCGCTGCGTAGAAACTCCAAGAATCTGCATGCAAAATGTCAATCCTCTAGCTTTTATAGTTTCCGAGATCTCAGCGTTCATACAGACGGACAGCCAGACAGACAGACGGACATGAGTAGCTATAATAAGCGGGAGTGGCGGTTTTTTTTATTAGTTTTGTATAAAATCATAAATTAGTTTACAGCCACAAACATATACAATTCCCATAATCGGTATCCGAAGGAATCCTATCGTTTTATTGCATTTCAAAATATTGTGACGCCTTGTTATCTTCTGAGAATGAGCAGGAGAAAGAACACGTGCACCCACGAACTCTAGTATCGCCCCCTACCCTCAAGTCCTTGTGTGAGTGTGTGTCTGCTTGTGCGTGGCTGCTTGTGCGAAAGGTGTGAAATTAACATTTTTAAATTTGAAATTTTTTTTTTTAAATGTATAATTTTAATTTTAGAATCGTGAAAATTATACCAATGGAAAGGGCTTGAAAAATGCTTTCCAATGACACCAAACTTTTTTTTTTTTTTTTTTTTGTGACGGTCCAAATATATATGGGTGATCGACAGTCGTTGTCATTTTTCGTCTGTTTTTGGGTAGTAGTGGAGATATGGGTAAGTGGGGAAAGCCGCTGCGGTTATGGGTAAGCGGCGAAAGCCGCTGCGGTTTGGCCGTCCCCGTGTCCGCCGACCGCGAGACCGACGCCGACCTACCTCGGTTTTCTTATACGATAATGTTCGTGTCTAGGATAAATGTTATACATTAATACTCGTGTCTAGGATGAATAGGAGTCGTTATACGATTCCAGGAATGTGTCTAGGAAAAAGATTTATGTTGTAAACGACTTCTTGAGATCACTTTTCAGGGATGAATCTAGAATCCAGAATTCTAGTAATGTTTGTGTCTACGATAATGTTATACTTATCTGTCTGAGGAAAAAATAGCTTGTGAGATGCCATTCAGATTTATGTTGAGTAAGACTTATTGCAATCCCTTTTCAGGGTTGGTATCAAGATGACTTTCAATTTTTCTGTGTAGAATAAGAAGTATTGGTTTTCAAACTGTGGAAAATAAAACGGCGGCTTTCCCCGCTTACCCATATCTCCACTACTACCCAAAAACAGGCGAAAAATGACAACGACTGTCGATCACCCATATATATTTGGACCGTCACAAAAAAAAAAAAAAGTTTGGTGTCATTGGAAAGCATTTTTCAAGCCCTTTCCATTGGTATAATTTTCACGATCCTAAAATTAAAATTATACATTTAAAAAAAAAAATTTCAAATTTAAAAATGTTAATTTCACACCTTTCGCACAAGCAGCCACGCACAAGCAGACACACACACACACAAGGACTAGAGGGTAGGGGGCGATACTAGAGTTCGTGGGTGCACGTGTTCTTTCTCCTGCTCATTCTCAGAAGATAACAAGGGGTCACAATATTTTGAAATGCAATAAAACGATAGGATTCCTTCGGATACCGATTATGGAAATTGTATATGTTTGTGGCTGTAAACTAATTTATGATTTTATACAAAACTAATAAAAAAAAACCGCCACTCCCGCTTATTATAGCTACTCTCAGCTTAAGGCTTGAGAAAATTCTAATGGTTGCATTGCAACGTCTTATGCAAATGTTGGCCCGAGCCAAAGTGCCCAATCTTTCGTATCTTGCTTACACAGAGATTACCTTTCCTAAACCATCGTAACCTGTGTCATAGTTGATACACAATGTTCAGCCCCCGGTATTTTGTTATCAATCCTTGTCTTCCTTTTCCCTCTAATAACCATTTGACTGGGGTCTTGGTCTTGGTGATTCGTATATTCGAGAACCAATCGGATTGGTCCTAGGAGTTCAACATGCCTGTATGCACTCCCTGTAGATGACAACCTGTTAAGTGAACATTCTAGACTATAAAAATGACACCACTCAAATTGCTCAGGATCAGTTCTTCAAATGCCTCAGTACTGCATACCAATGGATCTGACTGTGGATTTTATTGATTCCATATTGAGGTTGAGCATGATGCTCTTGAAATACCGGATACACAGGATTCTGATATCGAGATCATTGAAAACTCGGATCAGGAGGTTGTGGAGGATTCTGGGACAGAAGATTCGTTTGATCGAATCCTACGAGGAGCTTTTCAACCTACTGCAGCTTCTACCCAAGAGAGGGAGCCCGAATTGTCAGCCCTTATGGGGACTGCTACGCAAGCTGCTCTGGAGTCGATGATCATCAACGATGAAAGCCAGGAACAATTTCAGTGTGGACAGGCATTCGAATTGGACGAACCTCTTCCCACGGCAGAAGAAGAGCACTTTCCAGACGATGATGGCATCTTCGATGCAATTGTAGAGCCCCCACTACAACACAGGGATCAATTTCAGAGTGAACAGAATATTCAATTAGACGAATTCCCCGATGATGATCATATCTTCGATGCAATTGTAGAGCCCCCACCTCAACCAACAAACCAGTTTTTGAGTTTGTTGGATGACGGGGATGATAACGCCTTACTGGATGTTTTATTTAGTCTGGAGTCTTAAGTTAATTGTAATTATTTTATATTATATTTATATTTAAAAAATTATATAAAATAAAAACTATTTTGAAATGGAGTTTCTAGTAGTAAAGGATTTTTATTCTGAACACAACTCACAATGAAACTTTTCCATTTTGACGTTGGAAAAAATAAACAGCATTTTCTATAAAAAGAGTGTCTTATATAGCGTCATAGATACCTTGTTTTTACATAATTTATTGACATATTTATATAAATATGAAAAGCGATAGATGATACTGCTCTCTCTTTCTTATCGCTGTCTCAAGAATTACATGGATTAAATGACATTTTAGTATATGTATATGTATACTTATGTATATCTATAATTAGGGTATGTTCTTATCTTTTTCGCTATATATGTATTGTTAGTAATATTTATAAGTTGAGATCAGTATAAAAGACCATGTAATTTTTGGTAAATGAATTAGTATACGACGGTTAGGTACTAAGACATATCGAATCCAATCTCACGCTGCTTAACAATGGTATGTATATATATATATATATATATCTAAATTAATAAAGGAGTAACAATAAAAAATGTCCAGTAGCAAATTCCACCCAGAACGGATTGACATAAAAATCTAAAAAAATTACATTAATTCGGAGAATAATTAGGAGCCGCGTGTGAGGTATACATTAGAACCAAAAACGACCCCCAAAGGCCCCAAAATTCGATTTGTTTTTTTTTTAATTCTTTCTTTTGCCATTTTTCATTTATAAATGTTGTTAAAATGATTTAAAAATGTGATGTTCATAATCTTATGGCATACCCGCAAATAACTGCATTTAAATTTTTTGGAAATTCAGCCTCCTTTTGTTTTGCCTTCTGACGTCACGGCCTCCACATATGTATGTATGTATTGTGAGGAGTTGAATAACTCCCCACAAATTCCTGCAACCGTGGATGGCCGGCCGTTTACCATTTACGCGGCAAGAGTAGCGTAGTAGCGGCGCGGCGAAGAGCAAGTGGAGAGAAACTCGCAAATAGAGAGTTTGGAGACCGAGAAGCGGCGAAGAGAGTTTGGAGACCGAGAAGTGTAGAGTGAGAGTTTGGAGACTTCGAGGTCAAGAGAGAAAACTCTCACAAAGAGAGTTTGGAGAGTCATGGCGGAGAGTGAGAGAGTGGAGACTCAGCGGGCAGAGCCAGAGTGCCGTGTGCAAAGAGGGAAATAACGGATCTGCACCGGACTTTGGACTCTGCCGTGAACTTTGGACCAGGAGGACAAGTGCCACATCCCGGCAGCGGATTGGCACACAGGCGTGCCACATGCACCAGAGGAATCAGCGGGACGGCAGCAACACGCCGAAATACAATTGAAGGCCGTGCGAGAATGGCAACGGGCTCAAACAGGAGTCCGGGACTTTGGACCCGGAGTGGAGAGATTCAGCGGGCCGAGCGCAAGAGGGAAATAACGGTTCCCGGAGGCCCTATATAAAGCCGCCGGGCGCTGGCAACAGGATCGGTCGATCAAGAGTGTGGATCAAGATCAGTCGATCGAGATCAGTGAATCAAGATCAGTCAAGATATCAAAGTGAGCAAGTCAGCCAGTACAGTGAACTACAAGTGAAAAAGTTTGGTGTCATTGGAAAGCATTTTTCAAGCCCTTTCCATTGGTATAATTTTCACGATCCTAAAATTAAAATTATACATTTAAAAAAAAAAATTTCAAATTTAAAAATGTTAATTTCACACCTTTCGCACAAGCAGCCACGCACAAGCAGACACACACACACACAAGGACTAGAGGGTAGGGGGCGATACTAGAGTTCGTGGGTGCACGTGTTCTTTCTCCTGCTCATTCTCAGAAGATAACAAGGGGTCACAATATTTTGAAATGCAATAAAACGATAGGATTCCTTCGGATACCGATTATGGGAATTGTATATGTTTGTGGCTGTAAACTAATTTATGATTTTATACAAAACTAATAAAAAAAAACCGCCACTCCCGCTTATTATAGCTACTCTCAGCTTAAGGCTTGAGAAAATTCTAATGGTTGCATTGCAACGTCTTATGCAAATGTTGGCCCGAGCCAAAGTGCCCAATCTTTCGTATCTTGCTTACACAGAGATTACCTTTCCTAAACCATCGTAACCTGTGTCATAGTTGATACACAATGTTCAGCCCCCGGTATTTTGTTATCAATCCTTGTCTTCCTTTTCCCTCTAATAACCATTCGACTGGGGTCTTGGTCTTGGTGATTCGTATATTCGAGAACCAATCGGATTGGTCCTAGGAGTTCAACATGCCTGTATGCACTCCCTGTAGATGACAACCTGTTAAGTGAACATTCTAGACTATAAAAATGACACCACTCAAATTGCTCAGGATCAGTTCTTCAAATGCCTCAGTACTGCATACCAATGGATCTGACTGTGGATTTTATTGATTCCATATTGAGGTTGAGCATGATGCTCTTGAAATACCGGATACACAGGATTCTGATATCGAGATCATTGAAAACTCGGATCAGGAGGTTGTGGAGGATTCTGGGACAGAAGATTCGTTTGATCGAATCCTACGAGGAGCTTTTCAACCTACTGCAGCTTCTACCCAAGAGAGGGAGCCCGAATTGTCAGCCCTTATGGGGACTGCTACGCAAGCTGCTCTGGAGTCGATGATCATCAACGATGAAAGCCAGGAACAATTTCAGTGTGGACAGGCATTCGAATTGGACGAACCTCTTCCCACGGCAGAAGAAGAGCACTTTCCAGACGATGATGGCATCTTCGATGCAATTGTAGAGCCCCCACTACAACACAGGGATCAATTTCAGAGTGAACAGAATATTCAATTAGACGAATTCCCCGATGATGATCATATCTTCGATGCAATTGTAGAGCCCCCACCTCAACCAACAAACCAGTTTTTGAGTTTGTTGGATGACGGGGATGATAACGCCTTACTGGATGTTTTATTTAGTCTGGAGTCTTAAGTTAATTGTAATTATTTTATATTATATTTATATTTAAAAAATTATATAAAATAAAAACTATTTTGAAATGGAGTTTCTAGTAGTAAAGGATTTTTATTCTGAACACAACTCACAATGAAACTTTTCCATTTTGACGTTGGAAAAAATAAACAGCATTTTCTATAAAAAGAGTGTCTTATATAGCGTCATAGATACCTTGTTTTTACATAATTTATTGACATATTTATATAAATATGAAAAGCGATAGATGATACTGCTCTCTCTTTCTTATCGCTGTCTCAAGAATTACATGGATTAAATGACATTTTAGTATATGTATATGTATACTTATGTATATCTATAATTAGGGTATGTTCTTATCTTTTTCGCTATATATGTATTGTTAGTAATATTTATAAGTTGAGATCAGTATAAAAGACCATGTAATTTTTGGTAAATGAATTAGTATACGACGGTTAGGTACTAAGACATATCGAATCCAATCTCACGCTGCTTAACAATGGTATGTATATATATATATATATATATCTAAATTAATAAAGGAGTAACAATAAAAAATGTCCAGTAGCAAATTCCACCCAGAACGGATTGACATAAAAATCTAAAAAAATTACATTAATTCGGAGAATAATTAGGAGCCGCGTGTGAGGTATACATTAGAACCAAAAACGACCCCCAAAGGCCCCAAAATTCGATTTGTTTTTTTTTTAATTCTTTCTTTTGCCATTTTTCATTTATAAATGTTGTTAAAATGATTTAAAAATGTGATGTTCATAATCTTATGGCATACCCGCAAATAACTGCATTTAAATTTTTTGGAAATTCAGCCTCCTTTTGTTTTGCCTTCTGACGTCACGGCCTCCACATATGTATGTATGTATTGTGAGGAGTTGAATAACTCCCCACAAATTCCTGCAACCGTGGATGGCCGGCCGTTTACCATTTACGCGGCAAGAGTAGCGTAGTAGCGGCGCGGCGAAGAGCAAGTGGAGAGAAACTCGCAAATAGAGAGTTTGGAGACCGAGAAGCGGCGAAGAGAGTTTGGAGACCGAGAAGTGTAGAGTGAGAGTTTGGAGACTTCGAGGTCAAGAGAGAAAACTCTCACAAAGAGAGTTTGGAGAGTCATGGCGGAGAGTGAGAGAGTGGAGACTCAGCGGGCAGAGCCAGAGTGCCGTGTGCAAAGAGGGAAATAACGGATCTGCACCGGACTTTGGACTCTGCCGTGAACTTTGGACCAGGAGGACAAGTGCCACATCTCGGCAGCGGATTGGCACACAGGCGTGCCACATGCACCAGAGGAATCAGCGGGACGGCAGCAACACGCCGAAATACAATTGAAGGCCGTGCGAGAATGGCAACGGGCTCAAACAGGAGTCCGGGACTTTGGACCCGGAGTGGAGAGATTCAGCGGGCCGAGCGCAAGAGGGAAATAACGGTTCCCGGAGGCCCTATATAAAGCCGCCGGGCGCTGGCAACAGGATCGGTCGATCAAGAGTGTGGATCAAGATCAGTCGATCGAGATCAGTCAATCAAGATCAGTCAAGATATCAAAGTGAGCAAGTCAGCCAGTACAGTGAACTACAAGTGAACAACAACAAATCGAGTCGCCGGAAGCAACGCCGTGGGAGCCTACAAGGAGCAAGATCGCTACGTCGAGACGTTCGGGATTGGATCACCAGGAATCTCCGAATTGAGACACAGGTAGCTGAGGTCCATTTCATTCATTCATTCCTGTCTCAACTAAATCCGCGCATCCGCCTGGAGAGTCGATCAGAGTTTGAGCGGTGAAAGCCTGCGACAATAAATCGTGAACTCGGGGAGAAACCTATCTAGACCCAGCGGTCCTTGCCTAAGCAGGTCCTGGCGCGATCAGCCAGAAGGGAGATCGGTCAATCGTTTGTGGTCTCGAGTGGAGAACTCCAGAAGAGCCCTACGGTTTGAGTCGTGTAGTCCCGGAGCGGCGTGTGTCTGAACCCCGAGTGAAACGAGCCAGAAGGGAGATCGGTCGATCGTTTGTGGTCTCGAGTGGAGAACTCCAGAAGAGCCCTACGGTTTGAGTCGTGTAGTCCCGGAGCGGCGTGTGTCTGAACCCCGAGTGAAACGAGCCAGAAGGGAGATCGGTCAATCGTTTGCGGTCTCGAGTGGAGAACTCCAGAAGAGCCCTACGGTTGAGTCGTGTAGTCCCGGATCGGCGTACGACCAAGACCCCGAGTACCATAAGCCACGCTACGTCACGCAACGCCACGTCAAGCCACCCACCACAACAGATCGAGCTACGAGGAAACGTCACGGACGATAAGCCAAAAGGTGAGGCTAGGGCGGAACGTTCGTTTGCACTAGGTGTAGAGGCGAAGTGAAGCGCTCGGCAGTATCCCTGCGTAACTTGG
Organism: Drosophila pseudotakahashii; assembly: GCA_035046095.1. NCBI lineage: Eukaryota > Metazoa > Arthropoda > Insecta > Diptera > Drosophilidae > Drosophila > Drosophila pseudotakahashii. The sequence goes on along the minus strand of JAWNOE010000112.1, from coordinate 98,009 downwards.
ACTGTCAGCGCGATCTGAGTGGAACACTAGTGGGACCATTCGGGACAGAGCAAGGGACAGGCGGTGGTGTATCGAAAGGAGAGATTCCTGGAGAGCGCGGCCTCTGTTCACCCTAGTCTGAGAACGGTGACGCTTCCCTAAACCCGCGCAGCTGACCCCCCTGGCGAGTCCAAGGCGCTACGAGTAGTGATCGATTCTACGCAGCGGAGACGAGCAGCGCCGAGCATCTTCAGGGAGCTTCAAGGATCTTCAGGAAGTTTCAGCGTCCCTAAGGAGCTTCAAGGATCGTCGAGGGAGCTACAGAACCAGAGCGCCAACTCGTCGAGGAGAGCACCGAGTCATCAAGGCGACTAAGAGTCATCGACGGCCACCAGTGGCCATACCAAGCCGACCTTACAAGAACACTGTACTACCACCCCGCAATAAACCCACTAAGAACCCGTGAATTCTGTGCCTTCTCACTGATCTACTGGGCGGTCACGTTTATATAAATTTGGTGGGACGAACACACAACCTTACTGAGCTAGCCGCACGAATCTCGTAGCGAGCAGACATATAAAATCAGTTCGTTACATCTGGCGCCCAAAACGTGATTGTCCCAGCAGTGAAAGCGATTTAAAGCAGAATGGGAAAGAAGTGGATTTACCGCCTTAAGACAGAGGACTTTGCATACGTCGCGGAGAGGCTAAACATCACCCTAGAAGGAAAAACAGACGACAAAAGAAGGGCGTTGTCAGAATACTACTCTGAGACGGAGAACGACCCGAAACTTGTTGCGATTTGGGTCGAGCTGGAGGCGGCATACACCGAGAAAACAGCCCCAAGCATCACATTGACTCCCGCCGAAGGGGAAGACTTATTGGCAAGTCTGAGCATCGACAACATGCAAAAGGAGGCACAAATGAGGGAACCAAGCCAGGAGAGGAAAAAGAAAGAGTGCGTACAGAAAACGACAGCACCGACTCCGACTCCCAGCCAGCCAGATTATGCAAAGGTGGCGAAACAAGTCCGCGAATGGTCCTTTAAATTCGACGGCATTGAGAAACCGTTCGAGTTTCTGAAGCAAGTGGAGTGGTCCGCAAATACATACGGCCTGGATTTGGATATGATTCCCCGCGCCATGCCAGAATTACTGAAGGGGAGGGCATTGAAGTGGTTCATCTCCAACAACAAACAGTGGCAAACCTGGGCGGAATTCATCCAGAGCTTTAACACATACTTCCTGCCGAGAGACTTTTTCTCCACACTTTCGGACAAAGTCAAGCAGAGGAAGCAAGGCTACGGGGAGACGTTTAAGGACTACATGATCGACATTCAGGCAATGATGAGGCCACTTAATTATTCGCCGACAGAGGCCCTCACCATCATCCGCCAGAACTGCACACCGAACCTAAAGATCGCCCTCAGAGCATACACAGTGGCAGACCTGGATACACTCATGGACCTAGCCGACGAGTTTGAGGAACTGGAGAAGGAACGGGAGACATTTGCCCAGGAGAACAAATTCGCCAGGGCAAAACCAGCAGCTCAGGCACAAACGATGTGCAGACGGTGCGAGGACACTGGCGACCAGGAACCCCGTGGGAACAGTCAATGGACACCGCCCCTACAAGACCACCGACAACAGGCAACCAACCCTCCGTATGAACGCCAGCGGCCGCCGATACAACACCAACAGAGGCAGCCAACAAACCCCTTGTGGAGGCCACCAATCACAACGCAGAGACCACGGGAGAGTACCCACATCACAGACCCCCAGGAGGCCTGCCGAAAGTGCGGCGGTCACGGACACTGGGAACGCGGCTGCCGAAACCAGCGCTTGTTGTTCTGCTGGGTGTGCGGCAAAGTGGGTATCAGGAGCGTTGAGTGCTGCCAAAGAGCGGGAAATGGTCAGCGATCTCAGCCGCAGAGAGGCGGGCGGGGATCGCAAAATGCTTCCTCTCCAAACTAACTGGCAAGCTGATCGAGGAGGAGCAGCAGTTGTCCGCAGCGGTAACGATTGGTGGAGACACGTATAAAGCCACAATCGACACCGGGGCAACAGCGAGCTTCATAAGCGAGGAACTGGCGGACAATCTGGCTGCTCTCGGGCAGATCACAAGGACAAGACGGCAAGTTAGGTTGGCAGACGGGAGAAGCGGCGAAATCAGTGCACAGCTGGAGGTAGAAATCGCATTCGGAAACAAGCGATTTACCATGAGCCTGTTGATACTACCAGGGGTAGTAGATTCGTTGGTGCTAGGATGGAATTTCCTCACGCGAGTCGGAACCGTAATAAAGTGCGCCGGACACGAGATCACAATACCGGCCAGGAACCGACACAATGGGCGGCTCGAGGAAAAGCTATCGGTGGCAGTCGTCCAACACACAAGCGAGGATAACGACACAGCGAAATTCCTGGAGGAACAGCTAGCCGACTTCAACACCATGACGGGAACGTCGAACATGGCCGAGCATCTGATCACGATGAAAGACGACAAACCAATCAAGCAACGATACTACCCCAAGAATCCCAAAGTTCAAGGGGAGATCAATGCGAAGGTGGATGAGCTTCTCGAAATGGGGTATATAGAGCACTCAAAGAGCCCATACAGCTCCCCCATCGTGATGGTGAAGAAGAAGACGGGCAAATGGAGACTCTGTGTCGATTTCAGGCAGATCAACGCAAAGTCGATAAAGGATGCCTACCCAATGCCGCGCATAAATTATATCCTCGACCAACTGCGAGAAGCGAGGTACATTAGCAGTTTGGACCTGAAGGATGGGTACTGGCAAATCCCACTGGAGGAAAGCAGCAGGCAATACACGGCTTTCACGGTGCCCGGAAAAGGTTTGTTCCAGTGGAGGGTTATGCCTTTCGGTCTCCATTCGGCATCCGCGACTTTTCAACGAGTTTTGGGCCAAGTAATTGGTCCGGAAATGTCACCCCATGCTTTCGCCTACCAGGACGATATAATAGTGATCGGACGCACGCTAGAAGAACACAAAGCGAACCTGAGTGAAGTGTTTCGGCGGCTGAAAGAAGCAAATCTGAGGCTAAACCCAGACAAGTGCCAATTCTTCAAGAAGGAACTGTTGTATCTAGGCCATCGAGTGACCAGCGAAGGAATAGGCACGGATCCGGAAAAGGTAGCAGCCATCGCCGAACTAGAACCACCATCCACAGTAAGAGAACTCCGACAGTACCTGGGCGTAGCATCGTGGTACCGCCGATTCGTACCTGATTTCGCGAAAATAGTCAAACCACTCAACGATTTGCTACGCAAGGGCAACAAGTGGGTGTGGACACCGGAACATCAGAAGGCATTCGAAGAGGTCAAGGCAAGACTCGTTGCAGACCCCGTATTGGCATGCCCGGACTTCGACAAACCGTTCACCCTGCAGACGGACGCGAGCGACTACGGCATCGTGGCAATACTAACCCAGGAGACGGAGAACGGCGAAAAGGTAATCTCTTACTCAAGCAGAACACTCAACGGCGCCGAGAAGAATTACTCGACGACTGAGAAGGAGTGCTTAGCAATCGTCTGGGCGATCCGGAAGCTAAAGCCATATCTGGAAGGTTACCACTTTAAGGTAGTAACCGACCATATGGCCCTGAAGTGGCTAAACAGCATTGAGAGCCCTTCAGGAAGGATCGCCAGATGGGCCCTGGAGCTACAGCAGTACGACTTCGAGATATCGTACCGGAAAGGACAGCTCAACGTGGTGGCAGATGCCCTGTCAAGACAGCCACTACCAGAAACGCTTCGAGGGATCAAGGAGACATCGGCGCCGGAAGCAGCTGGACTCAAGGAATGCGCGAGAAAATTAAGACCCAACCGCAAAAGTACCCGGACTACGTGATGGAAGGTGACACCCTATACAGAAACATACCACACCGAGCAGGCAGCGAGGATGTCGCAACGTGGAAGATGTGCGTCCCTAAAGCTCTAAGGGAACCACGACTCACCTTCAGCGGGCCACGTTGGAAGCCGACGGACGATTGCACGGCTGGCAGCACGATATTACTGGCCAGGCATGCACAGAGATGCCCGAGCCCATGTTAGAAAATGCGAGATATGCATGAGATTCAAGCCGAATCAAATGCAAGCGGCTGGCAAAATGCTAACGCAGGTGCCAGAGGAACCATGGGCAACGGTATGTGCGGACTTCGTCGGACCCCTGCCGCGTTCAAAGCACGGCAACCAAATGCTGCTAGTACTGATAGACCGATTCTCCAAGTGGACTGAGTTAGTACCACTGCGCAGCGCGACGGCCGAATCACTAAAGAAAGCTTTCAGAGAACGAATAATCGCAAGGTACGGGGTCCCAAAGGTGGTCATTACGGACAACGAAGTACAATTTGCCAGCCGAATCTTCAAGGGTTTCCTAGCCGATATGGGTATCAAACAACAGTTCACAGCTCCATACACCCCGCAAGAGAACCCGACCGAGCGAGCGAATAGGACTGTGAAAACAATGATTGCGCAGTTCGCCGGGCAGGACCAGAGAAATTGGGACGAGAAATGGCCGGAACTCATGCTGGCAGTAAACACCAGCGTTTCGGAATCCACTGGTTACACCCCGGCGTTTCTTACGCAAGGCAGAGAGCCCAGACTACCGAGCGCCCTATACGATCGAGAAAACTTGGGAACCGGACGAGCTACCGAAACGCCGGACGAAAACGCCAATAAACTCAGGGAGATCTTTCAGATCGTACGGCGAAATCTGGAAAAAGCCTCCCAGGATCAAGCCAGGCATTATAATCTAAGGAGGAGGCAATGGACACCAGCAGTGGGCGACATCGTGTGGGCCAAAGAACACCACTTATCAAAAGCGGCCGAAGGATTTGCAGCAAAGTTGGCCCCTAGATACGACGGGCCATTCCAGGTCGTGGATTTTGTTTCGCCTGTAATATGTAAAATACGCCATGTAAACACTAAGAAAGAGCGGACCATACATGTAAGCGAGCTCAAACAGCAACAAACACAGGACACAAGCGAGCAACGGCATCAGGCAGAAACAACTGAGGAACAACAACATTGAAACTCCAAGGATACTACAGGACTCCAAGGATTCTACGAAACTCCAAGGATACTACAGGACTCCAAGGATTCTACGAAACTCCAAGGATACTACAGGACTCCAAGGATTCTACAAAACTCCAAGGATACTACAGAACTCCAAGGATACTACAAGATAACTCCGAGGAGACAACAAGACAAAGGAAACTCCAAGGAATCACAGAATACACAAGGACACACAGTATTGGCATGGAAAGACACGGCAAAGCTTCTCTATTTTTCCGAAGAAAGGGGGAGGACGGTACAGCTTCAGGGCTATACCGAAACCGTCTGGAAAATCGAGGCCGAGCACACGAAGGGCACCAACACTCAACAAAAGAAAACCCTGAAACAAAAAAAAAAAAAAAGGGAACCCGATGTGTATGCCGGTCGGCCAAACTGGCAACTCACCACAACCAAAGTGGTAAACAAAATCATATGCTGACAGGATGCGGCAATACAGTCCCGCCGCAGTCGAACATGTCAGGGGCATTGACCCCAAACCCAAGGGCAAGGAAGGACATACTTCAAATGCATCTGGAAAGGAAAAAAATGTTAAAAACACAAAAACAAACACCGAAACTTGCACTTACAAAACAATTGTGCAAGCTCACCATGAACTAGGGACGGGGGCGCCGCGATAAGGCGGTCGATTGGCACTGGACGATAGTGCGATCGATGGGCACACGAAAATGGAAAAATCATGGTGAATATCGCTGCGATCAGGTGGCAACGCTACACCTGCAATATCGATAGCTGATGGTATCGATATGTTTTAAATATCGGTTCCAAGTGGGACCAGATCAGAGATCGTCGCGGGAAATTTAAACTGCGGGCCGCTGGCACATCGATAGCCGAGGGTTATCGATGCCCAGTGTGCCCAGACGGAGGATCGGCGCGGGATGTTCAAAATTGCTGCGGAGATGCCGACTTGCGCCGTAGAAACTTTCGGAGTTGAAAGCGTCGAGGGAGCGTCGAGGGAGCGACGATGGAGCAACGAGGGAGCGCCGAGGGATTCAATTAGATCATCGCAAGGACTCAATGGCTAGGATACACGAGGAAACGCCAGAGGGTAGAAGCGAGTTCTATTAAAGTTTCCCGAAGTATGGGGGGAATGTGAGGAGTTGAATAACTCCCCACAAATTCCTGCAACCGTGGATGGCCGGCCGTTTACCATTTACGCGGCAAGAGTAGCGTAGTAGCGGCGCGGCGAAGAGCAAGTGGAGAGAAACTCGCAAATAGAGAGTTTGGAGACCGAGAAGCGGCGAAGAGAGTTTGGAGACCGAGAAGTGTAGAGTGAGAGTTTGGAGACTTCGAGGTCAAGAGAGAAAACTCTCACAAAGAGAGTTTGGAGAGTCATGGCGGAGAGTGAGAGAGTGGAGACTCAGCGGGCAGAGCCAGAGTGCCGTGTGCAAAGAGGGAAATAACGGATCTGCACCGGACTTTGGACTCTGCCGTGAACTTTGGACCAGGAGGACAAGTGCCACATCTCGGCAGCGGAGTGGCACACAGGCGTGCCACATGCACCAGAGGAATCAGCGGGACGGCAGCAACACGCCGAAATACAATTGAAGGCCGTGCGAGAATGGCAACGGGCTCAAACAGGAGTCAGGGACTTTGGACCCGGAGTGGAGAGATTCAGCGGGCCGAGCGCAAGAGGGAAATAACGGTTCCCGGAGGCCCTATATAAAGCCGCCGGGCGCTGGCAACAGGATCGGTCGATCAAGAGTGTGGATCAAGATCAGTCAATCAAGATCAGTCAAGATATCAAAGTGAGCAAGTCAGCCAGTACAGTGAACTACAAGTGAACAACAACAAATCGAGTCGCCGGAAGCAACGCCGTGGGAGCCTACAAGGAGCAAGATCGCTACGTCGAGACGTTCGGGATTGGATCACCAGGAATCTCCGAATTGAGACACAGGTAGCTGAGGTCCAGAGGGCGTCACACGGCTAGGTCAAGGCGATCCGTTTTCATTCCTGTCTCAACTAAATCCGCGCATCCGCCTGGAGAGTCGATCAGAGTTTGAGCGGTGAAAGCCTGCGACAATAAATCGTGAACTCGGGGAGAAACCTATCTAGACCCAGCGGTCCACAGTCACAGCAGATTTAAAATGCGCGGTTAAAATATCGATTATATCGAAAATCGATTCTTTTGCACCATTTTTTTTTAGCCAAACGTTAAATTTAAAAAATGATTTTCCTGTGTGCAAAATCATGCTGCTCCGATCAGCTTTAGAATTTGGATACAGTTATACAGTCGAAGTTTTCCTTAAAGTTATTTTTATTTTTAAAATCCAAGAACCCGATCAGCTTAGACGATATGTTTCCAAACTATCTATTAGTTTTCAAACGTTGAGTTATTGACAAACTGTGGATTTGTAAAAAACAAAAAAAACATTAATTCGCTCCGCTGCGTACACACACACGCACTAAATATGTATTAGCAAAAAAATGCGTATTTAACACACATCCACTAGATATGTGCGTGTGTACGTGTGTGTGCGCATTGCAGCTGACTAAGGAAGTGAGATTCGCTTAGATTCAAATTCATGATAATACTGATATCCTTTTGCTAAAAGAATATTTCATTTACATTCCCCAACAGATTTAATTTTCTTACAGATTTTTGTGTTTTAAAATTTAAATCGCATTGAAAATATTAAAAGAACACTAAATATTCAAATCAAATGATTCTCTTGCTCTTCCTTACACGTGCCTCAAATTGTTTAAACAAATGGAAATGTTTAAACAATTTGATTCACGGCACCCTCTTCCACCTGCCTTCCTTATATAAATTAATTAATCTAAATTAATAAAGGAGTAACAATAAAAAATGTCCAGTAGCAAATTCCACCCAGAACGGATTGACATAAAAATCTACAAAAATTACATTAATTCGGAGAATAATTAGGAGCCGCGTGTGAGGTATACATTAGAACCAAAAACGACCCCCAAAGGCCCCAAAATTCGATTTGTTTTTTTTTAAATTCTTTCTTTTGCCATTTTTCATTTATAAATGTTGTTAAAATGATTTAAAAATGTGATGTTCATAATCTTATGGCATACCCGCAAATAACTGCATTTAAATTTTTTGGAAATTCAGCCTCCTTTACCAAGTCCCCAATATTTTCAAATTTTGTTTTGCCTTCTGACGTCACGGCCTCCACATATGTATGTATGTATGTTCTGCTGGCGCACTTTGCATAAAGTCGTACATGTATGTGTGTATGTCATGCTGTCGCACTTTAAGTGTGACCGCGCAAGGGGAATTTAAGTGTGACCGCGCAAGGGAAAAAAGATGAAAATTCCACAGTCACAGCAGATTTAAAATGCGCGGTTAAAATATCGATTATATCGAAAATCGATTCTTTTGCACCATTTTTTTTTAGCCAAACGTTAAATTTAAAAAATGATTTTCCTGTGTGCAAAATCATGCTGCTCCGATCAGCTTTAGAATTTGGATACAGTTATACAGTCGAAGTTTTCCTTAAAGTTATTTTTATTTTTAAAATCCAAGAACCCGATCAGCTTAGACGATATGTTTCCAAACTATCTATTAGTTTTCAAACGTTGAGTTATTGACAAACTGTGGATTTGTAAAAAACAAAAAAAAACATTAATTCGCTCCGCTGCGTACACACACACGCACTAAATATGTATTAGCAAAAAAATGCGTATTTAACACACATCCACTAGATATGTGCGTGTGTACGTGTGTGTGCGCATTGCAGCTGACTAAGGAAGTGAGATTCGCTTAGATTCAAATTCATGATAATACTGATATCCTTTTGCTAAAAGAATATTTCATTTATATTCCCCAACAGAGATGCCCGAGCCCATGTTAGAAAATGCGAGATATGCATGAGATTCAAGCCGAATCAAATGCAAGCGGCTGGCAAAATGCTAACGCAGGTGCCAGAGGAACCATGGGCAACGGTATGTGCGGACTTCGTCGGACCCCTGCCGCGTTCAAAGCACGGCAACCAAATGCTGCTAGTACTGATAGACCGATTCTCCAAGTGGACTGAGTTAGTACCACTGCGCAGCGCGACGGCCGAATCACTAAAGAAAGCTTTCAGAGAACGAATAATCGCAAGGTACGGGGTCCCAAAGGTGGTCATTACGGACAACGAAGTACAATTTGCCAGCCGAATCTTCAAGGGTTTCCTAGCCGATATGGGTATCAAACAACAGTTCACAGCTCCATACACCCCGCAAGAGAACCCGACCGAGCGAGCGAATAGGACTGTGAAAACAATGATTGCGCAGTTCGCCGGGCAGGACCAGAGAAATTGGGACGAGAAATGGCCGGAACTCATGCTGGCAGTAAACACCAGCGTTTCGGAATCCACTGGTTACACCCCGGCGTTTCTTACGCAAGGCAGAGAGCCCAGACTACCGAGCGCCCTATACGATCGAGAAAACTTGGGAACCGGACGAGCTACCGAAACGCCGGACGAAAACGCCAATAAACTCAGGGAGATCTTTCAGATCGTACGGCGAAATCTGGAAAAAGCCTCCCAGGATCAAGCCAGGCATTATAATCTAAGGAGGAGGCAATGGACACCAGCAGTGGGCGACATCGTGTGGGCCAAAGAACACCACTTATCAAAAGCGGCCGAAGGATTTGCAGCAAAGTTGGCCCCTAGATACGACGGGCCATTCCAGGTCGTGGATTTTGTTTCGCCTGTAATATGTAAAATACGCCATGTAAACACTAAGAAAGAGCGGACCATACATGTAAGCGAGCTCAAACAGCAACAAACACAGGACACAAGCGAGCAACGGCATCAGGCAGAAACAACTGAGGAACAACAACATTGAAACTCCAAGGATACTACAGGACTCCAAGGATTCTACGAAACTCCAAGGATACTACAGGACTCCAAGGATTCTACGAAACTCCAAGGATACTACAGGACTCCAAGGATTCTACAAAACTCCAAGGATACAACAGAACTCCAAGGATACTACAAGATAACTCCGAGGAGACAACAAGACAAAGGAAACTCCAAGGAATCACAGAATACACAAGGACACACAGTATTGGCATGGAAAGACACGGCAAAGCTTCTCTATTTTTCCGAAGAAAGGGGGAGGACGGTACAGCTTCAGGGCTATACCGAAACCGTCTGGAAAATCGAGGCAGAGCACACGAAGGGCACCAACACTCAACAAAAGAAAACCCTGAAACAAAAAAAAAAAAAAGGGAACCCGATGTGTATGCCGGTCGGCCAAACTGGCAACTCACCACAACCAAAGTGGTAAACAAAATCATATGCTGACAGAATGCGGCAATACAGTCCCGCCGCAGTCGAACATGTCAGGGGCATTGACCCCAAACCCAAGGGCAAGGAAGGACATACTTCAAATGCATCTGGAAAGGAAAAAAATGTTAAAAACACAAAAACAAACACCGAAACTTGCACTTACAAAACAATTGTGCAAGCTCACCATGAACTAGGGACGGGGGCGCCGCGATAAGGCGGTCGATTGGCACTGGACGATAGTGCGATCGATGGGCACACGAAAATGGAAAAATCATGGTGAATATCGCTGCGATCAGGTGGCAACGCTACACCTGCAATATCGATAGCTGATGGTATCGATATGTTTTAAATATCGGTTCCAAGTGGGACCAGATCAGAGATCGTCGCGGGAAATTTAAACTGCGGGCCGCTGGCACATCGATAGCCGAGGGTTATCGATGCCCAGTGTGCCCAGACGGAGGATCGGCGCGGGATGTTCAAAATTGCTGCGGAGATGCCGACTTGCGCCGTAGAAACTTTCGGAGTTGAAAGCGTCGAGGGAGCGTCGAGGGAGCGACGATGGAGCAACGAGGGAGCGCCGAGGGATTCAATTAGATCATCGCAAGGACTCAATGGCTAGGATACACGAGGAAACGCCAGAGGGTAGAAGCGAGTTCTATTAAAGTTTCCCGAAGTATGGGGGGAATGTGAGGAGTTGAATAACTCCCCACAAATTCCTGCAACCGTGGATGGCCGGCCGTTTACCATTTACGCGGCAAGAGTAGCGTAGTAGCGGCGCGGCGAAGAGCAAGTGGAGAGAAACTCGCAAATAGAGAGTTTGGAGACCGAGAAGCGGCGAAGAGAGTTTGGAGACCGAGAAGTGTAGAGTGAGAGTTTGGAGACTTCGAGGTCAAGAGAGAAAACTCTCACAAAGAGAGTTTGGAGAGTCATGGCGGAGAGTGAGAGAGTGGAGACTCAGCGGGCAGAGCCAGAGTGCCGTGTGCAAAGAGGGAAATAACGGATCTGCACCGGACTTTGGACTCTGCCGTGAACTTTGGACCAGGAGGACAAGTGCCACATCTCGGCAGCGGAGTGGCACACAGGCGTGCCACATGCACCAGAGGAATCAGCGGGACGGCAGCAACACGCCGAAATACAATTGAAGGCCGTGCGAGAATGGCAACGGGCTCAAACAGGAGTCAGGGACTTTGGACCCGGAGTGGAGAGATTCAGCGGGCCGAGCGCAAGAGGGAAATAACGGTTCCCGGAGGCCCTATATAAAGCCGCCGGGCGCTGGCAACAGGATCGGTCGATCAAGAGTGTGGATCAAGATCAGTCAATCAAGATCAGTCAAGATATCAAAGTGAGCAAGTCAGCCAGTACAGTGAACTACAAGTGAACAACAACAAATCGAGTCGCCGGAAGCAACGCCGTGGGAGCCTACAAGGAGCAAGATCGCTACGTCGAGACGTTCGGGATTGGATCACCAGGAATCTCCGAATTGAGACACAGGTAGCTGAGGTCCAGAGGGCGTCACACGGCTAGGTCAAGGCGATCCGTTTTCATTCCTGTCTCAACTAAATCCGCGCATCCGCCTGGAGAGTCGATCAGAGTTTGAGCGGTGAAAGCCTGCGACAATAAATCGTGAACTCGGGGAGAAACCTATCTAGACCCAGCGGTCCACAGTCACAGCAGATTTAAAATGCGCGGTTAAAATATCGATTATATCGAAAATCGATTCTTTTGCACCATTTTTTTTTAGCCAAACGTTAAATTTAAAAAATGATTTTCCTGTGTGCAAAATCATGCTGCTCCGATCAGCTTTAGAATTTGGATACAGTTATACAGTCGAAGTTTTCCTTAAAGTTATTTTTATTTTTAAAATCCAAGAACCCGATCAGCTTAGACGATATGTTTCCAAACTATCTATTAGTTTTCAAACGTTGAGTTATTGACAAACTGTGGATTTGTAAAAAACAAAAAAAAAACATTAATTCGCTCCGCTGCGTACACACACACGCACTAAATATGTATTATGCAAAAAAATGCGTATTTAACACACATCCACTAGATATGTGCGTGTGTACGTGTGTGTGCGCATTGCAGCTGACTAAGGAAGTGAGATTCGCTTAGATTCAAATTCATGATAATACTGATATCCTTTTGCTAAAAGAATATTTCATTTACATTCCCCAACAGATTTAATTTTCTTACAGATTTTTGTGTTTTAAAATTTAAATCGCATTGAAAATATTAAAAGAACACTAAATATTCAAATCAAATGATTCTCTTGCTCTTCCTTACACGTGCCTCAAATTGTTTAAACAAATGGAAATGTTTAAACAATTTGATTCACGGCACCCCCTTCCACCTGCCTCCCTTATCTAAATTAATAAATCTAAATTAATAAAGGAGTAACAATAAAAAATGTCCAGTAGCAAATTCCACCCAGAACGGATTGACATAAAAATCTAAAAAAATTACATTAATTCGGAGAATAATTAGGAGCCGCGTGTGAGGTATACATTAGAACCAAAAACGACCCCCAAAGGCCCCAAAATTCGATTTGTTTTTTTTTTAATTCTTTCTTTTGCCATTTTTCATTTATAAATGTTGTTAAAATGATTTAAAAATGTGATGTTCATAATCTTATGGCATACCCGCAAATAACTGCATTTAAATTTTATGGAAATTCAGCCTCCTTTACCAAGTCCCCAATATTTTCAAATTTTGTTTTGCCTTCTGACGTCACGGCCTCCACATATGTATGTATGTATGTTCTGCTGGCGCACTTTGCATAAAGTCGTACATGTATGTGTGTATGTCATGCTGTCGCACTTTAAGTGTGACCGCGCAAGGGGAATTTAAGTGTGACCGCGCAAGGGAAAAAAGATGAAAATTCCACAGTCACAGCAGATTTAAAATGCGCGGTTAAAATATCGATTATATCGAAAATCGATTCTTTTTGCGCCATTTTTTTTTAGCCAAACGTTAAATTTTAAAAAATGATTTTCCTGTATGCAAAATTATGCTGCTCCGATCAGCTTTAGAATTTGGAAACAGTTATACAGTCGAAGTTTTCCTTAAAGTTATTTTTATTTTTAAAATCCAAGAACCCGATCAGCTAAGACGATATGTTTCCAAACTATCTATTAGTTTTCAAACGTTGAGTTATTGACAAACTGTGGATTTGTAAAAAACAAAAAAAAAAACATTAATTCGCTCCGCTGCGTACACACACACGCACTAAATATGTATTAGCAAAAAAATGCGTATTTAACACACATCCACTAGATATGTGCGTGTGTACGTGTGTGTGCGCATTGCAGCTGACTAAGGAAGTGAGATTTGCTTAGATTCAAATTCATGATAATACTGATATCCTTTTGCTAAAAGAATATTTCATTTACATTCCCCAACAGATTTAAAACATTTTCTTACAGATTTTTGTGTTTTAAAATTCAAATCGCATTGAAAATATTAAAAGAACACCAAATATTCAAATCAATTGATTCTCTTGCTCTTCCTTACACGTGCCTCAAATTGTTTAAACAAATGGAAATGTTTAAACAATTTGATTCACGGCACCCCCTTCCACCTGCCTTCCTTATCTAAATTAATAAAGGAGTAACAATAAAAAATGTCCAGTAGCAAATTCCACCCAGAACGGATTGACATAAAAATCTAAAAAAATTACATTAATTCGGAGAATAATTAGGAGCCGCGTGTGAGGTATACATTAGAACCAAAAACGACCCCCAAAGGCCCCAAAATTCGATTTGTTTTTTTTTTAATTCTTTCTTTTGCCATTTTTCATTTATAAATGTTGTTAAAATGATTTAAAAATGTGATGTTCATAATCTTATGGCATACCCGCAAATAACTGCATTTAAATTTTTTAGAAATTCAGCCTCCTTTACCAAGTCCCCAATATTTTCAAATTTTGTTTTGCCTTCTGACGTCACGGCCTCCACATATGTATGTATGTATGTTCTGCTGGCGCACTTTGCATAAAGTCGTACATGTATGTGTGTATGTCATGCTGTCGCACTTTGAGTGTGACCGCGCAAGGGGAATTTAAGTGTGACCGCGCAAGGGAAAAAAGATGAAAATTCCACAGTCACAGCAGATTTAAAATGCGCGGTTAAAATATCGATTATATCGAAAATCGATTCTTTTTGCACCATTTTTTTTTAGCCAAACGTTAACTTTAAAAAATGATTTTCCTGTGTGCAAAATCATGCTGCTCCGATCAGCTTTAGAATTTGGAAACAGTTATACAGTCGAAGTTTTCCTTAAAGTTATTTTTATTTTTAAAATCCAAGAACCCGATCAGCTTAGACGATATGTTTCCAAACTATCTATTAGTTTTCAAACGTTGAGTTATTGACAAACTGTGGATTTGTAAAAAACAAAAAAAAACATTAATTCGCTCCGCTGCGTACACACACACGCACTAAATATGTATTAGCAAAAAAATGCGTATTTAACACACATCCACTAGATATGTGCGTGTGTACGTGTGTGTGCGCATTGCAGCTGACTAAGGAAGTGAGATTCGCTTAGATTCAAATTCATGATAATACTGATATCCTTTTGCTAAAAGAATATTTCATTTATATTCCCCAACAGATTTAAAACATTTTCTTACAGATTTTTGTGTTTTAAAATTCAAATCGCATTGAAAATATTAAAAGAACACCAAATATTCAAATCAATTGATTCTCTTGCTCTTCCTTACACGTGCCTCAAATTGTTTAAACAAATGGAAATGTTTAAACAATTTGATTCACGGCACCCCCTTCCACCTGCCTTCCTTATCTAAATTAATAAAGGAGTAACAATAAAAAATGTCCAGTAGCAAATTCCACCCAGAACGGATTGACATAAAAATCTAAAAAAATTACATTAATTCGGAGAATAATTAGGAGCCGCGTGTGAGGTATACATTAGAACCAAAAACGACCCCCAAAGGCCCCAAAATTCGATTTGTTTTTTTTTTAATTCTTTCTTTTGCCATTTTTCATTTATAAATGTTGTTAAAATGATTTAAAAATGTGATGTTCATAATCTTATGGCATACCCGCAAATAACTGCATTTAAATTTTTTGGAAATTCAGCCTCCTTTACCAAGTCCCCAATATTTTCAAATTTTGTTTTGCCTTCTGACGTCACGGCCTCCACATATGTATGTATGTATGTTCTGCTGGCGCACTTTGCATAAAGTCGTACATGTATGTGTGTATGTCATGCTGTCGCACTTTAAGTGTGACCGCGCAAGGGGAATTTAAGTGTGACCGCGCAAGGGAAAAAAGATGAAAATTCCACAGTCACAGCAGATTTAAAATGCGCGGTTAAAATATCGATTATATCGAAAATCGATTCTTTTTGCACCATTTTTTTTTAGCCAAACGTTAAATTTTAAAAAATGATTTTCCTGTATGCAAAATCATGCTGCTCCGATCAGCTTTAGAATTTGGAAACAGTTATACAGTCGAAGTTTTCCTTAAAGTTATTTTTATTTTTAAAATCCAAGAACCCGATCAGCTTAGACGATATGTTTCCAAACTATCTATTAGTTTTCAAACGTTGAGTTATTGACAAACTGTGGATTTGTAAAAAACAAAAAAAAACATAAATTCGCTCCGCTGCGTACACACACACGCACTAAATATGTATTAGCAAAAAAATGCGTATTTAACACACATCCACTAGATATGTGCGTTTTTTTTTTTTTTTTTTTATTCAACGGTAATTTAGTACAAGATACTTTTACATATACATATACAGGGGGTGGGGGGAATTGCTGGGCTTGCGGTACTGCCATGAAGCATTGCTTCGCAAGACCAGCTGCTCTTTTTGGGCGACCAGGTTTTAGGACTGTCCGTTGCGTATGCGTTCTAGACGCCTCAGCTCACGCGTAATTTCCGTCGCCAGTAGGCAAACCGCTGTCCATTTGGCCTGGCTTTCTAGCATGCCTGGTACCAAGTTTTCGGCCGTGATCCGGGATTCCAGGACCTCTTCCGCTTTCCCTCGTGCTTCTCCAAACCTGACGCAAGATGTCAGCACATGGTCAGCACTCTCCGGAACTCTACAAACGTCACACAGGGGGCTTGCTTCTTTGCCGAAACGGCAGAGGTACTCCTTGAAGCAGCCGTGTCCGCTAAGCACTTGTGTTAGCTCGAAGGTCAGCTCCCCATGTTTACGGTTGAACCACTCCGCAATGCTTGGGATAAGACGGTGCGTCCAGCGGCCAGTTGTCGCCGCGTTCCACCTCTGTTGCCAGCTTTCGAGGGATTTGGTTCTGGCTCTAAGTTTCGCCAGGCTGCGGTCCGGTAGTGAGTTTGCTGCCTTTCTCGCTTCGAAGTTCTCCTTGGCTTCAATCGCTGCGAGCTCCACGGGAATTATGCCACTGATCACCAGTATGGCCTCTGTGGAGACCGTTCGGAAGGCTGAACTTACTCGTAGTGCCCCCAGCCTGTAGTCTCGGTTTATACCACTCAGGTAGCTTTCTTTACATTCTTGGGCCCAGATTGGTGCTGCGACGCCCCTGGCCTTTTTATGTGTTTCCTGTAGGTGCTCTTTGTAGGTTAGCCGTGTGTCTAGCATGACACCCAGGTATCTGATGGCTCTTTTTGAGGTTATAGTCGACTCACCAACTGTGATTTCTACCGTTTCCACTGCTGTTCTGCTGCTTATGAGCACTGCTTCGGTTTTGTGTTCCGCCAGTTCAAGGCCAGCCAATCTAAGCCAGTCCCCAATCATACGGATGGCCCCGTTTGCTGTGCTCTCCACGTCCTCTTTGTTTTTTTGTACTACTACTACCGCGACGTCATCGGCGAAACCTACGATGTTGACTCCTGGTTGGAAGTCCAGTCGTAGGATGCCATCATACATGGTGTTCCATAGTAGAGGGCCTAGAACAGACCCTTGCGGAACTCCGCCCGTGACCCTGTAGATTTGTGGGCCGTCGTCTGTGTCGTAGTGTAGCCATCTGTTATCGAGGTAGTCGCTAACAATCGCCCTTAGATATGGTGGGATATCTAGTCTCTCGAGGGCCGAGATTATCCTGCTCCACGATGCGGAGTTGAATGCGTTTTTTATGTCCAGTGTAGCCACCAGACAGTACTCTTTGGTTCCTCCAAGCCAACGTGTACCCGCTATAGCACTCCGGGCTATTTTGTCTACCGTTTCCAGGGCATCCAGGGTTGAGCGAGCTTTCCTAAAGCCATACTGGCTATCGGACAGTCCACCGGCGGCCTCTATTGCCTCGCCTAATCTTTGACTAATGATGCTTTCAAGCACTTTCCCCGCAGTGTCCAAGATACAGATTGGTCTGTATGCAGACGGGTCGTCTCTAGCCTTCCTCGGTTTCGGTATGAGCACCAGGTTTTGCTGCTTCCACCTTGTTGGGAAACGGGATTGTGACAGGCATTTTGTGTACATCCTAGCGAATGTTACTGGGTGGAGGCTGATCGCCATCTTGAGGGCCCTGTTTGGTATGCCGTCAGGACCGGGCGCCTTATTGTTTGACAATCGTTGGGCGATTTTGACAACCTCTTCCTGTGTCACTGGTTGAGGTTGGAGGATCGATGGGATGGCATCCTCTTGCCGCTCTTCCTGGGCAGGAAATAAATGCCTGACTATCCCCTCAAGTGTTGCAGAGTCTGTTGGTGCACTGTTTTTGAGCCCGTTTGTCTTCTTCATTACCACCTTATATGCTCTGCCCCATAGGTCGTTCTCCGCTTCGTCACACAGTTCGTGGAAGCATCGCTTTTTGCTGGACTGTATAGCCTTTTTTAGGACTTTCCTCTTTTGGGTGTATATCTCCCTGAGAAACAGGAAGCTTTGGTTTCCCCGCGACCTGTGGTAGGCTCTTCTAGCACTTATGCATTCTCGGCGGGCTTCTTCAATCTCCTGATTCCACCAGTAGACCGGTCTGTGTCCATTGAAGCGTCTACTGCATTGCATGCTGGCGTCGCAGGCCTCCTTGACTTTTGTCATCACCGCCTCTTCGTGTTCGAGAGCTTCCATTCCTGCTAGCGTTGCCCTGAATGTTTGGATGTTTAGAGTCCCTTCTTTGTAGTGGCTGCGAGTTGAGATTCTCGGCGCGGATCTTTGCATGTTGAGAGTGGTAATAATGGCTCTATGGTCGCTCTCGGTGTAGGCTTCGCTAATTTCCCATGTTGCCGACGCTGCCAAGCGTGTGCTTAGGAATGTGAGGTCGATTATCGACTGTCCTCCTGCTCTACTAAATGTGGGGTTTGACCCGGCGTTCAAAAGAAGTAAATCTAGTGAGGCGAATGCCTCTACCACTATTTTTCCTCTGGCGTTTGTGTACGCTGACCCCCATTCGGTGGCCCATGCATTGAAATCACCAGCGACCATCGCAGGCGAGTGTAGGCTGGCATCTATGACCAGGTTGTCGATTGCCTCGCTGAAGTCCTTGAGAGACCAGCTAGGGGGCAGGTAGCAGCTATAGACCCACAGGTCATTTAGCTTGGTCCTGACGTAACCTTTTGCAGCCTTTACACCACTAAAATGTCTGGTATTTTGGCCACACGACCAGATAGCAGCCTTCTCTGTTGGATCCGCGACCCACGTGTTTGATCTAATAGTCCTATAGGGTTCGCTGAGGATTGCCACATCTATCCTGAGCTCTACGATCGTTTGGGTGAGAAGATCCTGGGCCACCCGACAATGATTTAGGTTCAGTTGGATAAACCTTAGCATTGGATTTTCTTGACAGCCTCAATGTACGCCGGGCATTTAAAGCTACCAGACGGGTGGTTCGTTGGGAGATCCTTCTTTTGGGCACAGAGTATGCAGTGCGGGTCCCTGCTGCAGTTTCTGGCCTCGTGGTCTTTCTCACCGCATTTGGAGCAAGCTCCTCTCAGGTCTTTGGCTGCTGTGCAGTTTGGGGATATGTGGCCAAACTCAAGGCATTTGTAGCATCTCATAGGCGAAAGTATGGCTTTGATTCGGCAAATAACCCATCCGATTCGTAGTTTGCCCATGGTTAACAGCACGTTAGCTGTCGTTGTTGGCAGCGTCAGTGTCGCTATCTGGCAGCCGCCTCTAGTGGCTCTGAGGGACCTGATTGAGTCCACTGCGACTGGTGTACCTCCAGTTTCCTTGTTTATCGCCTCCGCTATTTCCTCTTTGGTTGTTACCTCGTCGAGGTTCAGAATCTCGAGCCTTGTCTGCTCTGTCAGGGCCCTCACCGTGGCTTTGGCTCCGAGGGCTTTACCGACTGCCGTTTTTACCTCCTCTGCGCTGTGACCAGGGGCTTTCTTCAGCCGCAACAGTAGGTCTCCATTAGCCGTCTTACGGATTGTTTGCACATCTCCGCTGACGTGGCTCAGGGATGCATCTCCTTTTACCGCTTTTAAAAGCTCAGCGTACGTCAGGTTTCCAGCGCTAGCCACCACTATGGCATCCGTCCTTGTCCTGTTCTGGCCCAGTTTTTTCCCCTTTCCAGCGGGGTTCGGTTCATTTCTCTTGCGAGGTTCGGCTTCTGGTTCCAGCCTACTTGTTAGTCTCCCATTAAACCTCCTCTTATTTGGTGGGGACCCACCTTGACCGGCCGTTTGGTCTCGAGGCCTTTTCGGGGTCGCTTTCGCTCCCTCTAGGCCACAGAGAAAGCTTACTGGTCGACTTTCTGGCGAAGTTTGCGAGTTGCTGTCCTTTAGCTCTAAGGCGTGGCTTTTTTCCTGCTTGGAGAGGGCTTCTGCCGTCTCTTGCAGATGCAGCAGTTCGGTGAGTTGGTCACGCATCGGCTGGTTTATGTGCCTCTGGCCCTTGAACATAAGGGATAGGCTGTTCAGCACTGTTCCTATCCTGGTGACCGTGTCCACTAGATACGTGTCGCACTAGATATGTTTTTTTTTTTTTTTTTTTTTTTATTTGAAAGAAACTTAAATATATACATAAAGGTAAGAGGAAAGGAGGGTGCCGCTCCCGCGGAACTGCCGCAAAGCTTTACTTCGCGGGGCGGAAGGCGGTCAGGGTTCCGCTCCTCATCTGGATCCGGAGCGTCGTTGTTCTCGACGCCTCAGGTCCCTAATAATGACTGCTGCCATATGGGCAACAGCGTCCCATTTGGTTGCGCTGTCCAGCATGCACTCAATAGCATTGTCCGCCGTTATCGGGCAATTCGTAGCCGCTTCCGCAACTACTCGATCTCTTTCATAGAGGGGGCATACAAAGAGAGCATGCTCCGCGTCCTCGCTGGTGGTGTTGCCGCAAACGTCGCAATATGGGTCTCGTTCGTGCTTAAACCGCCACAGGTACTCCTTGAAGCAACCGTGCCCCGTTATCATCTGTGCCGTGTAAAAATCCACCTGCCCATGCCTCCTGTTTAGCCAGGGAGCTATATTAGGGATCAGCTTGTGCGTCCATCGTCCGGTTCTCGCGGTGTCCCATCTCTCCTGCCAAAGTTCGACTGTCCTGGCCCGCTGAATCCTGTCACCCGAGATTCCAGTCCTTCGTTCTGCCGCTAGAAGGTCTATCGGAATTGTTCCCGCTACCACTAGGGCGGCTTCCTCGGACACTGTGCAGAAGCAGCTTGAGATCCGCAGTGCGCATCGTCGATAGACTGCCTTGCATTGCCTGATATATGTTTTGCACTTCGCTGCATCGGCCCAGATAGGCGCGGCGTACAATATCGTCGAGGTTACCACTGTGGCTATAAGGCGCCGGCTGTGCTGCTTTGGTCCTCTCGTGTTGGCCATCATCCTTGAGATGGCTGATGTCGCCCTGGACGCTTTAGCTGCTATATATTCCAAGTGATGCTTGTATGTCAGCCTGTGGTCGATCATGACCCCGAGGTACTTGATCGCTGGGATGGTCTCGATTGTTGCTGCGCCGGCTCGGAACCGTACCTTCTCGACGACTTTTCTGCTGCTTATGAGCACCGCCTCGGTCTTATGCTCCGCTAGTGTAAGCCCGTTGCTAGCTAGCCAGCTCATCAGCATATCGATTGACCGGCTGCAAACGTCCGCTAGGTCGTCTAGCTTCTTGGCCACCGTGACTATGTCGTCAGCAAATCCTACTACCGTGCAGCCATCTGGTAACGTCAGCCTGAGGATCCCGTCATACATGACGTTCCATAGGATGGGTCTCAGTACCGAGCCTTGGGGTACGCCTCCGGTCACCTGGTGTTCGTGTACTCCAGCATCGGAGCTGTAACTTAGTACGCGATCCCGGAAATAGTCGGCTATCACCTGCGTCAGGTAGTCCGAAATCCCTTTGCGCTGAAGCGCGCGGAGCACAAGTTCCCAGTTGGCCGAATTAAAGGCGTTTTTTACGTCCAGGGTGCAGATCAGGCAGTACTTTTTTGTGCCACCCCGCCACCTTTCTCCTTCAATGGCGTTCGCAGCCAGTTGAGTCACCTCTCGAATAGCGTCGACAGTACTACGCTTCTTCCGGAAGCCGTGCTGGTGGTCGGACAGAGCGTTGCGTTCTTCGAGCTCCTTCTCCAGTTTGTTGCATATGATGCGTTCGAAGATTTTGCCTATTGTATTAAGCATACATAGGGGTCTGTATGAAGATGGGTCCTCGTTCTGCTTCCCCGGTTTCGGGATAAGCACAAGTCTTTGCCGCTTCCAGCTCGTGGGGAAAACGCGTTCGCAGAGGCACTTATTGTTCATCTGTACGAAGAGATTCGTGTGGGATGCGACAATGGCATGCAGTGCGGCGTTGGGGATTCCATCTGGACCAGGGGCTTTGTTTTTCTTCATGGTGGCCAGGGCGCCCAGGACTTCCGCTTCGCTAGTTAGCACCGTTCTTCCTGTGTACACGTGGGGTGGTACGAGTGGAGTCTGAGCGGGAAACAGGGTAGACACGATTGTGGCTAGCTGCGCCGGACAAGTTGGGGTCGGCCTCCTGTTTAGCTTTCCCATGACCATCCTGTAAGCAGATCCAAAAGGTTCAGAGTCTGCCCCATCGCACAGTTCCTGGAAGCACCTGGCTTTGCTAGCTTTTATGGTATCCTTCAGTGCCTTCTTCATCGCTCTATAGTGTACTTCGCTTGCTTCATGTGTAGGGCGACCTCTGCATCTCTGGCATTTGCGCCTTGCAGACAAGCACTCTCTCCTGGCTTTGGCTATCTCCTCATTCCACCATGGGACCGGTCGCCTTGCATTTCCACCTCTCGAGGCCGTTTCCATCGCTGCAACGCACGCAGCTTTGACCCTGGCCGCTACCGTCTCGGCGCAGGTATTTGCGTCGCCATCTGAGCTGGTGTCGTCCATGCGTGATAGGAGCACATCGACGTTCAGGGTGTTAACTCTGTAGAGTGTTTGCCGGCTAGTTGGAGCGGGGGAGCTATTCGCCGTCTCCGTGATGATCGCTGCATGGTCACTATGGGTGTACAGGTCCGTGACTCTCCAGGCGCAGTTTCTGGCCAGCTCGGGGCTAGCGAAGGTCAGGTCTATGATTGACTCCCGACCAGCCTTGCTAAAGGTGCACCTGTTCCCATCGTTAAGTAGGCAGACATCCAGCGGAGCCATGGCGTCGAGCAGTATGGTTCCTCGTGGCGTCGTTTTAACGCTGCCCCATGCAGTTGACCACGCGTTAAAGTCGCCTGCAATTAGGACAGGAGATCTTCCGCGCGCGTCCTGGGCGATTTCGTGCACTATGTTCCTGAAGTCGTCTACATGTACGCTCGGGGCTATGTAGCAACTATATAAGGTTACCCCCAGGATTTTCGCCCTAGCGTAGCCAGGCCTAGACGCCCTTTGTGACATGTGTCCCGGGTGCTGCCCACAGCTCCATATGGCTGCGCCTGTATCCGTGCTCTGTTGCCAGACACCTTCTGGATTTGCCTTGTACGGCTCGCTGATTATCGCAATATCGACTCGCTGGTCGATCACCGTCTGCGAGAGCAGGTCTTGTGCTGCTCTGCAGTGGTTCAAGTTAAGCTGGAGGAACTTAACCATGCTGCAGTTTCTTCAAGGCCGTCCGATACTCTGGGCACATCCTGCTCAGCGTCGAGTGTTCGACCTCTCTCCCTGATTTGCCTCCTCTGGAGCAAAGGATGCATTTTGGAATGCTTCGGGTGCACTTGCTGTGTTTATGGCCTGTTTCCCCACATTTGTAGCACGCTTCCTGCGTGGATTTGGCGACTCCATCCGAGACTCGGCATCTGGCGGAGGTGTGCCCGAATCCCATGCATTTATAGCATCGCCTTGGCTCGATCTTCTCCCTTATGCGGCAGACCACCCATCCAATCCTGATTTTGCCCTTTTGCAGGATCCTTTGCGCATGTTCTGGTCTAAGGTTGACCGTCGCGGTTTGCGTTCCACCATAGGCCTTTCGCATTCGTGGAGCAGCTTCGCCAGGAATGTCGCTTTCAACTACTGCGTATATGGCTTGCAGGACCTCCTCGCCGCTGGTCATCTCGTCCAGGTCGAGGATCTCCACTTGGACCGTCTCCTGCATGACAGCCACCTCGGCTTTGCCGGAAATGGCAGTTTGGATGGCAGCCTGCAACTGCTGCGTGGACGGATCCAGCGGCTTCTGCATCCTGAGTAGTAGCCCTCCACTCGCTGTCCTTCTGATGCCTTGCACCTTATCCTTGAGGCCCTGTAGGGATGGCTCCGACTTGACCATCCTCAGCATGTCTGCGTAGGATCCTTCGCTGCATTTAATTATGATGGCGTCTGGTCGCTGGCTTCTGGGCTTCGCGGTGGGGTTCGATTGGGCTTGTTTGGATCCTGCGCTCTCGGCGCTGCGTTGGGGCTTCTTGTTTCGAGGTCTAGCCTGTTGCCAGCTGGGGCTTCCTCGGAGCGTGCTATTGCCGTTGGCTCCACCACTTCCAGGCTTCGTGGCGGTGGTTGCTTCAGGTGCATGACCTGCCCCAGGGGAGGCGGTAGGCTGCCTAGCGCTCGGGGGGGAGCCCCTGGCGAGGCTTTCAGCCAACTTTTCGCTGATCTCGACCTGCAACGCCTTCATTTCCTGCAGAGTGTCGATTGTGGCCTGCGTGACATGGCGGACAACTTTCTTGTTGTTGCCCTTGGAGTCCGTGAACTTGCGGATCATCTCGTCCAGCATTTTACCCAGCTCTTCAGCTAGGGCTGATTCGCTCATTTGGACCCGTTGCTTCTTCTCGGCTCCAGGTTGTTTCCCATCGGGGCTCGTGGGGTCTCTGCCTCTTTTGGGGGTATTCGACTCCTCCTCGTTACCGCCAAAGACGAAGATACGCCCGTCCACCTTTGGGGGTGCTGACTTTGGGTGCGAATCGGTTGGCGGTGCCGGACCAGGGGGCGACCGTTGCACCTTCTGCTTCATAAGTTGGAACTTTTTAATAAGCTCCTCTTCGGCCCTGGCTACAGCCAGTGCTTGGGTCCCGTCATCCAGGCCAGCAGGCTCTTTCCTCCCGGTCTTCGCTGCCTGCTCCATTGGAAGTCCCTCGACGTACTGGGATTTCCCCCAGTATTGGCACCGATGGGAGGTATACCGCTCCGGCTCGGTCCCCAGTGCCCCGTTTAGTGAGGCGCCGCCGCGGCGGGGGGGTTGGGAATTAGCCAGTACCTTGGCCTTTAGCTAATTTTCTCCCCAGGAGCAGGGTAGGAAGTAAAAGGGGGGATGCGATTGTCTAGGCTGTTTAAAGGAAATTCTAGTTTTGAATATTTTAACAGCGCAGTTTTAGCGCCACTGTTAGGCAGGGTGCTGTTGTTAACCAGCAGTGTGCTGTTACGCGCGGTGCTGTAAGCTCGCTGTTAACCTCGGCGCTTTCCAACCCTGTTTATCAGCTGGCGTTTGTTTACCAGGAAAACGCGGGAGGATAAAAAAGCGACTGGTGGAAACTGTGAGCGAGGAGGCGTTTGTAGAGAAAGTTGCGGGACTCGGTGGGCGCGGGAGGGGCTTCCCCCCTAGCCGACAGGCTAGATCGCCGGGTTCGCAAGTGCCCAATATTCTGATGAAGCACAAGGAGTTAAGCAGGCGCAGATCTTGGTACGTACCTATAACCCCAAGTGTCTCGTTATGACAAAGATTTGCACTTTCAGGAAAACTATTACCACTTTCACAGCTTTATTTGGGTAAGTTTACAGAGCGCGGGGAAAAACGACCGTTCTCTTGGGTATTCCGGGTATCTGGTCGCACTAGATATGTGCGTGTGTACGTGTGTGTGCGCATTGCAGCTGACTAAGGAAGTGAGATTCGCTTAGATTCAAATTCATGATAATACTGATATCCTTTTGCTAAAAGAATATTTCATTTATATTCCCCAACAGATTTAAAAAATTTTCTTACAGATTTTTGTGTTTTAAAATTAAAATCGCATTGAAAATATTAAAAGAACACCAAATATTCAAATCAATTGATTCTCTTGCTCTTCCTTACACGTGCCTCAAATTGTTTAAACAAATGGAAATGTTTAAACAATTTGATTCACGGCACCCCCTTCCACCTGCCTTCCTTATCTAAATTAATAAATAGTAACAATACAAAATGTCCAGTAGCAAATTCCACCCAGAACGGATTGACATAAAAATCTAAAAAAAATTACATTAATTCGGAGAATAATTAGGAGCCGCGTGTGAGGTATACATTAGAACCAAAAACGACCCCCAAAGGCCCCAAAATTCGATTTGTTTTTTTTTTAATTCTTTCTTTTGCCATTTTTCATTTATAAATGTTGTTAAAATGATTTAAAAATGTGATGTTCATAATCTTATGGCATACCCGCAAATAACTGCATTTAAATTTTTTGGAAATTCAGCCTCCTTTACCAAGTCCCCAATATTTTCAAATTTTGTTTTGCCTTCTGACGTCACGGCCTCCACATATGTATGTATGTATGTTCTGCTGGCGCACTTTGCATAAAGTCGTACATGTATGTGTGTATGTCATGCTGTCGCACTTTAAGTGTGACCGCGCAAGGGGAATTTAAGTGTGACCGCGCAAGGGAAAAAAGATGAAAATTCCACAGTCACAGCAGATTTAAAATGCGCGGTTAAAATATCGATTATATCGAAAATCGATTCTTTTGCACCATTTTTTTTTAGCCAAACGTTAAATTTAAAAAATGATTTTCCTGTGTGCAAAATCATGCTGCTCCGATCAGCTTTAGAATTTGGATACAGTTATACAGTCGAAGTTTTCCTTAAAGTTATTTTTATTTTTAAAATCCAAGAACCCGATCAGCTTAGACGATATGTTTCCAAACTATCTATTAGTTTTCAAACGTTGAGTTATTGACAAACTGTGGATTTGTAAAAAACAAAAAAAAACATTAATTCGCTCCGCTGCGTACACACACACGCACTAAATATGTATTAGCAAAAAAATGCGTATTTAACACACATCCACTAGATATGTGCGTGTGTACGTGTGTGTGCGCATTGCAGCTGACTAAGGAAGTGAGATTCGCTTAGATTCAAATTCATGATAATACTGATATCCTTTTGCTAAAAGAATATTTCATTTATATTCCCCAACAGATTTAAAACATTTTCTTACAGATTTTTGTGTTTTAAAATTCAAATCGCATTGAAAATATTAAAAGAACACCAAATATTCAAATCAATTGATTCTCTTGCTCTTCCTTACACGTGCCTCAAATTGTTTAAACAAATGGAAATGTTTAAACAATTTGATTCACGGCACCCCCTTCCACCTGCCTTCCTTATCTAAATTAATAAAGGAGTAACAATAAAAAATGTCCAGTAGCAAATTCCACCCAGAACGGATTGACATAAAAATCTAAAAAAAATTACATTAATTCGGAGAATAATTAGGAGCCGCGTGTGAGGTATACATTAGAACCAAAAACGACCCCCAAAGGCCCCAAAATTCGATTTGTTTTTTTTTTAATTCTTTCTTTTGCCATTTTTCATTTATAAATGTTGTTAAAATGATTTAAAAATGTGATGTTCATAATCTTATGGCATACCCGCAAATAACTGCATTTAAATTTTTTGGAAATTCAGCCTCCTTTACCAAGTCCCCAATATTTTCAAATTTTGTTTTGCCTTCTGACGTCACGGCCTCCACATATGTATGTATGTATGTTCTGCTGGCGCACTTTGCATAAAGTCGTACATGTATGTGTGTATGTCATGCTGTCGCACTTTAAGTGTGACCGCGCAAGGGGAATTTAAGTGTGACCGCGCAAGGGAAAAAAGATGAAAATTCCACAGTCACAGCAGATTTAAAATGCGCGGTTAAAATATCGATTATATCGAAAATCGATTCTTTTGCACCATTTTTTTTTAGCCAAACGTTAAATTTAAAAAATGATTTTCCTGTGTGCAAAATCATGCTGCTCCGATCAGCTTTAGAATTTGGATACAGTTATACAGTCGAAGTTTTCCTTAAAGTTATTTTTATTTTTAAAATCCAAGAACCCGATCAGCTTAGACGATATGTTTCCAAACTATCTATTAGTTTTCAAACGTTGAGTTATTGACAAACTGTGGATTTGTAAAAAACAAAAAAAAACATTAATTCGCTCCGCTGCGTACACACACACGCACTAAATATGTATTAGCAAAAAAATGCGTATTTAACACACATCCACTAGATATGTGCGTGTGTACGTGTGTGTGCGCATTGCAGCTGACTAAGGAAGTGAGATTCGCTTAGATTCAAATTCATGATAATACTGATATCCTTTTGCTAAAAGAATATTTCATTTACATTCCCCAACAGATTTACAACATTTTCTTACAGATTTTTGTGTTTTAAAATTCAAATCGCATTGAAAATATTAAAAGAACACCAAATATTCAAATCAATTGATTCTCTTGCTCTTCCTTACACGTGCCTCAAATTGTTTAAACAAATGGAAATGTTTAAACAATTTGATTCACGGCACCCCCTTCCACCTGCCTTCCTTATCTAAATTAATAAAGGAGTAACAATAAAAAATGTCCAGTAGCAAATTCCACCCAGAACGGATTGACATAAAAATCTAAAAAAATTACATTAATTCGGAGAATAATTAGGAGCCGCGTGTGAGGTATACATTAGAACCAAAAACGACCCCCAAAGGCCCCAAAATTCGATTTGTTTTTTTTTTAATTCTTTCTTTTGCCATTTTTCATTTATAAATGTTGTTAAAATGATTTAAAAATGTGATGTTCATAATCTTATGGCATACCCGCAAATAACTGCATTTAAATTTTTTGGAAATTCAGCCTCCTTTACCAAGTCCCCAATATTTTCAAATTTTGTTTTGCCTTCTGACGTCACGGCCTCCACATATGTATGTATGTATGTTCTGCTGGCGCACTTTGCATAAAGTCGTACATGTATGTGTGTATGTCATGCTGTCGCACTTTAAGTGTGACCGCGCAAGGGGAATTTAAGTGTGACCGCGCAAGGGAAAAAAAATGAAAATTCCACAGTCACAGCAGATTTAAAATGCGCGGTTAAAATATCGATTATATCGAAAATCGATTCTTTTGCACCATTTTTTTTTAGCCAAACGTTAAATTTAAAAAATGATTTTCCTGTGTGCAAAATCATGCTGCTCCGATCAGCTTTAGAATTTGGATACAGTTATACAGTCGAAGTTTTCCTTAAAGTTATTTTTATTTTTAAAATCCAAGAACCCGATCAGCTTAGACGATATGTTTCCAAACTATCTATTAGTTTTCAAACGTTGAGTTATTGACAAACTGTGGATTTGTAAAAAACAAAAAAAAACATTAATTCGCTCCGCTGCGTACACACACACGCACTAAATATGTATTAGCAAAAAAATGCGTATTTAACACACATCCACTAGATATGTGCGTGTGTACGTGTGTGTGCGCATTGCAGCTGACTAAGGAAGTGAGATTCGCTTAGATTCAAATTCATGATAATACTGATATCCTTTTGCTAAAAGAATATTTCATTTATATTCCCCAACAGATTTAAAACATTTTCTTACAGATTTTTGTGTTTTAAAATTCAAATCGCATTGAAAATATTAAAAGAACACCAAATATTCAAATCAATTGATTCTCTTGCTCTTCCTTACACGTGCCTCAAATTGTTTAAACAAATGGAAATGTTTAAACAATTTGATTCACGGCACCCCCTTCCACCTGCCTTCCTTATCTAAATTAATAAAGGAGTAACAATAAAAAATGTCCAGTAGCAAATTCCACCCAGAACGGATTGACATAAAAATCTAAAAAAATTACATTAATTCGGAGAATAATTAGGAGCCGCGTGTGAGGTATACATTAGAACCAAAAACGACCCCCAAAGGCCCCAAAATTCGATTTGTTTTTTTTTTAATTCTTTCTTTTGTCATTTTTCATTTATAAATGTTGTTAAAATGATTTAAAAATGTGATTTTCATAATCTTATGGCATAGCCGCAAATAACTGCATTTACATTTTTTGGAAATTCAGCCTCCTTTACCAAGTCCTCAATATTTTCAAATTTTGTTTTGCCTTCTGACGTCACGGCCTCCACATATGTATGTATGTATGTTCTGCTAGCGCACTTTGCATAAAGTCGTACATGTATGTGTGTATGTCATGCTGTCGCACTTTAAGTGTGACCGCGCAAGGGGAATTTAAGTGTGACCGCGCAAGGGAAAAAAGATGAAAATTCCACAGTCACAGCAGATTTAAAATGCGCGGTTAAAATATCGATTATATCGAAAATCGATTCTTTTGCACCATTTTTTTTTAGCCAAACGTTAAATTTAAAAAATGATTTTCCTGTGTGCAAAATCATGCTGCTCCGATCAGCTTTAGAATTTGGATACAGTTATACAGTCGAAGTTTTCCTTAAAGTTATTTTTATTTTTAAAATCCAAGAACCCGATCAGCTTAGACGTTATGTTTCCAAACTATCTATTAGTTTTCAAACGTTGAGTTATTGACAAACTGTAGATTTGTAAAAAACAAAAAAAAAACATTAATTCGCTCCGCTGCGTACACACACACGCACTAAATATGTATTAGCAAAAAAATGCGTATTTAACACACATCCACTAGATATGTGCGTGTGTACGTGTGTGTGCGCATTGCAGCTGACTAAGGAAGTGAGATTCGCTTAGATTCAAATTCATGATAATACTGATATCCTTTTGCTAAAAGAATATTTCATTTATATTCCCCAACAGATTTACAACATTTTCTTACAGATTTTTGTGTTTTAAAATTCAAATCGCATTGAAAATATTAAAAGAACACCAAATATTCAAATCAATTGATTCTCTTGCTCTTCCTTACACGTGCCTCAAATTGTTTAAACAAATGGAAATGTTTAAACAATTTGATTCACGGCACCCCCTTCCACCTGCCTTCCTTATCTAAATTAATAAAGGAGTAACAATAAACGAGGACGGAAGCTAACTTCGGCAAGCCGAAGTTTTAATACCCTTGCAGATTTTACCCTATTGTTCCTATGGGAGCTATAAGATATAGACGTTCGATCGGCACGCGCTTTTACCCTGATCAAGGTACGCACAAAAAAATACGATTTGAAAAGTTTCATGGGAATAGCTTATATTCTGCGCGATTTCACCCTATTGTTCCTATGGGAGCTATAAGATATAGACGTCCGATCGGCACGCGCTTTTACCCTGATCAAGGTATGCGTAAAATAATAAGATTTAGAAAGATTCTTGTCAATAGCTCTTACACTGAACGAAATATCTTCATTTTGTGAAAGCTATATCCGATTGTTCCTATGGGAGCTATAGGATATAGACGTCCGATCGGCACGCGCTTTTACCCTGATCAAGGTATGCGTAAAATAATAAGATTTAGAAAGATTCTTGTCAATAGCTCTTACACTGAGCGAAATATCTTCATTTTGTGAAAGCTATATCCGATTGTTCCTATGGGAGCTATAGGATATAGACGTCCGATCGGGTCGGCTTTCAAACTTGATCTGCGTACACATGTTTTAGGACGACTGTGAAAGTTTCAAGGCGCTAGCTTTTAAACTGAGCTCGCAAACGGTATTGAAACAGACGGACAGACGGACAGATGGACAGACGGACATGGCTATATCGACTCCCCTATTGATCCTGATCAAGAATATATATACTTTATGGGGTCGGAAACGTCTGCTTCACTGCGTTACAAACTTCTGACCAAAATTATAATACCCTCTGCAAGGGTATAAAAATGTCCAGTAGCAAATTCCACCCAGAACGGATTGACATAAAAATCTAAAAAAATTACATTAATTCGGAGAATAATTAGGAGCCGCGTGTGAGGTATACATTAGAACCAAAAACGACCCCCAAAGGCCCAAAAATTCGATTTGTTTTTTTTTTTAATTCTTTCTTTTGCCATTTTTTATTTATAAATGTTGTTAAAATGATTTAAAAATGTGATGTTCATAATCTTATGGCATACCCGCAAATAACTGCATTTAAATTTTTTGGAAATTCAGCCTCCTTTACCAAGTCCCCAATATTTTCAAATTTTGTTTTGCCTTCTGACGTCACGGCCTCCACATATGTATGTATGTATGTTCTGCTAGCGCACTTTGCATAAAGTCGTACATGTATGTGTGTATGTCATGCTGTCGCACTTTAAGTGTGACCGCGCAAGGGGAATTTAAGTGTGACCGCGCAAGGGAAAAAATATGAAAATTCCACAGTCACAGCAGATTTAAAATGCGCGGTTAAAATATCGATTATATCGAAAATCGATTCTTTTGCACAATTTTTTTTTGCCAAACGTTAAATTTAAAAAATGATTTTCCTGTGTGCAAAATCATGCTGCTCCGATCAGCTTTAGAATTTGGATACAGTTATACAGTCGAAGTTTTCCTTAAAGTTATTTTTATTTTTAAAATCCAAGAACCCGATCAGCTTAGACGATATGTTTCCAAACTATCTATTAGTTTTCAAACGTTGAGTTATTGACAAACTGTGGATTTGTAAAAAACAAAAAAAAACATTAATTCGCTCCGCTGCGTACACACACACGCACTAAATATGTATTAGCAAAAAAATGCGTATTTAACACACATCCACTAGATATGTGCGTGTGTACGTGTGTGTGCGCATTGCAGCTGACTAAGGAAGTGAGATTCGCTTAGATTCAAATTCATGATAATACTGATATCCTTTTGCTAAAAGAATATTTCATTTATATTCCCCAACAGATTTAAAACATTTTCTTACAGATTTTTGTGTTTTAAAATTCAAATCGCATTGAAAATATTAAAAGAACACCAAATATTCAAATCAATTGATTCTCTTGCTCTTCCTTACACGTGCCTCAAATTGTTTAAACAAATGGAAATGTTTAAACAATTTGATTCACGGCACCCCCTTCCACCTGCCTTCCTTATCTAAATTAATAAAAGAGTAACAATAAACGAGGACGGAAGCTAACTTCGGCAAGCCGAAGTTTTAATACCCTTGCAGATTTCACCCTATTGTTCCTATGGGAGCTATAAGATATAGACGTTCGATCGGCACGCGCTTTTACCCTGATCAAGGTACGCACAAAAAAATACGATTTGAAAAGTTTCATGGGAATAGCTTATATTCTGCGCGATTTCACCCTATTGTTCCTATGGGAGCTATAAGATATAGACGTCCGATCGGCACGCGCTTTTACCCTGATCAAGGTATGCGTAAAATAATAAGATTTAGAAAGATTCTTGTCAATAGCTCTTACACTGAACGAAATATCTTCATTTTGTGAAAGCTATATCCGATTGTTCCTATGGGAGCTATAGGATATAGACGTCCGATCGGCACGCGCTTTTACCCTGATCAAGGTATGCGTAAAATAATAAGATTTAGAAAGATTCTTGTCAATAGCTCTTACACTGAGCGAAATATCTTCATTTTGTGAAAGCTATATCCGATTGTTCCTATGGGAGCTATAGGATATAGACGTCCGATCGGGTCGGCTTTCAAACTTGATCTGCGTACACATGTTTTAGGACGACTGTGAAAGTTTCAAGGCGCTAGCTTTTAAACTGAGCTCGCAAACGGTATTGAAACAGACGGACAGACGGACAGACGGACAGACGGACATGGCTATATCGACTCCCCTATTGATCCTGATCAAGAATATATATACTTTATGGGGTCGGAAACGTCTGCTTCACTGCGTTACAAACTTCTGACCAAAATTATAATACCCTCTGCAAGGGTATAAAAATGTCCAGTAGCAAATTCCACCCAGAACGGATTGACATAAAAATCTAAAAAAATTACATTAATTCGGAGAATAATTAGGAGCCGCGTGTGAGGTATACATTAGAACCAAAAACGACCCCCAAAGGCCCAAAAATTCGATTTGTTTTTTTTTTAATTCTTTCTTTTGCCATTTTTTATTTATAAATGTTGTTAAAATGATTTAAAAATGTGATGTTCATAATCTTATGGCATACCCGCAAATAACTGCATTTAAATTTTTTGGAAATTCAGCCTCCTTTACCAAGTCCCCAATATTTTCAAATTTTGTTTTGCCTTCTGACGTCACGGCCTCCACATATGTATGTATGTATGTTCTGCTAGCGCACTTTGCATAAAGTCGTACATGTATGTGTGTATGTCATGCTGTCGCACTTTAAGTGTGACCGCGCAAGGGGGAAAAAATATGAAAATTCCACAGTCACAGCAGATTTAAAATGCGCGGTTAAAATATCGATTATATCGAAAATCGATTCTTTTGCACAATTTTTTTTTGCCAAACGTTAAATTTAAAAAATGATTTTCCTGTGTGCAAAATCATGCTGCTCCGAGCAGCTTTAGAATTTGGATACAGTTATACAGTCGAAGTTTTCCTTAAAGTTATTTTTATTTTTAAAATCCAAGAACCCGATCAGCTTAGACGATATGTTTCCAAACTATCTATTAGTTTTCAAACGTTGAGTTATTGACAAACTGTGGATTTGTAAAAAACAAAAAAAAACATTAATTCGCTCCGCTGCGTACACACACACGCACTAAATATGTATTAGCAAAAAAATGCGTATTTAACACACATCCACTAGATATGTGCGTGTGTACGTGTGTGTGCGCATTGCAGCTGACTAAGGAAGTGAGATTCGCTTAGATTCAAATTCATGATAATACTGATATCCTTTTGCTAAAAGAATATTTCATTTATATTCCCCAACAGATTTAAAACATTTTCTTACAGATTTTTGTGTTTTAAAATTCAAATCGCATTGAAAATATTAAAAGAACACCAAATATTCAAATCAATTGATTCTCTTGCTCTTCCTTACACGTGCCTCAAATTGTTTAAACAAATGGAAATGTTTAAACAATTTGATTCACGGCACCCCCTTCCACCTGCCTTCCTTATCTAAATTAATAAAGGAGTAACAATAAAAAATGTCCAGTAGCAAATTCCACCCAGAACGGATTGACATAAAAATCTAAAAAAATTACATTAATTCGGAGAATAATTAGGAGCCGCGTGTGAGGTATACATTAGAACCAAAAACGACCCCCAAAGGCCCCAAAATTCGATTTGTTTTTTTTTAAATTCTTTCTTTTGCCATTTTTTATTTATAAATGTTGTTAAAATGATTTAAAAATGTGATGTTCATAATCTTATGGCATACCCGCAAATAACTGCATTTAAATTTTTTGGAAATTCAGCCTCCTTTACCAAGTCCCCAATATTTTCAAATTTTGTTTTGCCTTCTGACGTCACGGCCTCCACATATGTATGTATGTATGTTCTGCTAGCGCACTTTGCATAAAGTCGTACATGTATGTGTGTATGTCATGCTGTCGCACTTTAAGTGTGACCGCGCAAGGGGAATTTAAGTGTGACCGCGCAAGGGAAAAAAGATGAAAATTCCACAGTCACAGCAGATTTAAAATGCGCGGTTAAAATATCGATTATATCGAAAATCGATTCTTTTGCACCATTTTTTTTTAGCCAAACGTTAAATTTAAAAAATGATTTTCCTGTGTGCAAAATCATGCTGCTCCGATCAGCTTTAGAATTTGGATACAGTTATACAGTCGAAGTTTTCCTTAAAGTTATTTTTATTTTTAAAATCCAAGAACCCGATCAGCTTAGACGATATGTTTCCAAACTATCTATTAGTTTTCAAACGTTGAGTTATTGACAAACTGTAGATTTGTAAAAAACAAAAAAAAACATTAATTCGCTCCGCTGCGTACACACACACGCACTAAATATGTATTAGCAAAAAAATGCGTATTTAACACACATCCACTAGATATGTGCGTGTGTACGTGTGTGTGCGCATTGCAGCTGACTAAGGAAGTGAGATTCGCTTAGATTCAAATTCATGATAATACTGATATCCTTTTGCTAAAAGAATATTTCATTTATATTCCCCAACAGATTTAAAACATTTTCTTACAGATTTTTGTGTTTTAAAATTCAAATCGCATTGAAAATATTAAAAGAACACCAAATATTCAAATCAATTGATTCTCTTGCTCTTCCTTACACGTGCCTCAAATTGTTTAAACAAATGGAAATGTTTAAACAATTTGATTCACGGCACCCCCTTCCACCTGCCTTCCTTATCTAAATTAATAAAGGAGTAACAATAAAAAATGTCCAGTAGCAAATTCCACCCAGAACGGATTGACATAAAAATCTAAAAAAATTACATTAATTCGGAGAATAATTAGGAGCCGCGTGTGAGGTATACATTAGAACCAAAAACGACCCCCAAAGGCCCCAAAATGCGATTTGTTTTTTTTTTAATTCTTTCTTTTGCCATTTTTCATTTATAAATGTTGTTAAAATGATTTAAAAATGTGATGTTCATAATCTTATGGCATACCCGCAAATAACTGCATTTAAATTTTTTGGAAATTCAGCCGTCCTTTACCAAGTCCCCAATATTTTCAAATTTTGTTTTGCCTTCTGACGTCACGGCCTCCACATATGTATGTATGTATGTTCTGCTGGCGCACTTTGCATAAAGTCGTACATGTATGTGTGTATGTCATGCTGTCGCACTTTAAGTGTGACCGCGCAAGGGGAATTTAAGTGTGACCGCGCAAGGGAAAAAAGATGAAAATTCCACAGTCACAGCAGATTTAAAATGCGCGGTTAAAATATCGATTATATCGAAAATCGATTCTTTTGCACCATTTTTTTTTAGCCAAACGTTAAATTTAAAAAATGATTTTCCTGTGTGCAAAATCATGCTGCTCCGATCAGCTTTAGAATTTGGATACAGTTATACAGTCGAAGTTTTCCTTAAAGTTATTTTTATTTTTAAAATCCAAGAACCCGATCAGCTTAGACGATATGTTTCCAAACTATCTATTAGTTTTCAAACGTTGAGTTATTGACAAACTGTGGATTTGTAAAAAACAAAAAAAAACATTAATTCGCTCCGCTGCGTACACACACACGCACTAAATATGTATTAGCAAAAAAATGCGTATTTAACACACATCCACTAGATATGTGCGTGTGTACGTGTGTGTGCGCATTGCAGCTGACTAAGGAAGTGAGATTCGCTTAGATTCAAATTCATGATAATACTGATATCCTTTTGCTAAAAGAATATTTCATTTATATTCCCCAACAGATTTAAAACATTTTCTTACAGATTTTTGTGTTTTAAAATTCAAATCGCATTGAAAATATTAAAAGAACACCAAATATTCAAATCAATTGATTCTCTTGCTCTTCCTTACACGTGCCTCAAATTGTTTAAACAAATGGAAATGTTTAAACAATTTGATTCACGGCACCCCCTTCCACCTGCCTTCCTTATTTATTAATATAACTTATGCAAACAATCCATTAGAATTTTAGAAAGATTTAAAAAAACACATAATGGTTTTTCAAGTTTTTGTATTTTCCTTAAGTAGTTTGCATAGGACAAAATACCGTTCTTTTTACGGAAATTAAGGAAAAAAGTTCTGATCAAATCTTTTCTCGGCTTATAGGTTAAAAATTAGTCATTTTTTAAATTTAAAATAAGTAGCTTCATTTTCAATTTTAGTTTCCGCAGGCGAAGCTGCGGGCTACACACCCTGCTAGTCTAAATTAATAAAGGAGTAACAATAAAAAATGTCCAGTAGCAAATTCCACCCAGAACGGATTGACATAAAAATCTAAAAAAAATTACATTAATTCGGAGAATAATTAGGAGCCGCGTGTGAGGTATACATTAGAACCAAAAACGACCCCCAAAGGCCCCAAAATTCGATTTGTTTTTTTTTTTAATTCTTTCTTTTGCCATTTTTCATTTATAAATGTTGTTAAAATGATTTAAAAATGTGATGTTCATAATCTTATGGCATACCCGCAAATAACTGCATTTAAATTTTTTGGAAATTCAGCCTCCTTTACCAAGTCCCCAATATTTTCAAATTTTGTTTTGCCTTCTGACGTCACGGCCTCCACATATGTATGTATGTATGTTCTGCTGGCGCACTTTGCATAAAGTCGTACATGTATGTGTGTATGTCATGCTGTCCCACTTTAAGTGTGACCGCGCAAGGGGAATTTAAGTGTGACCGCGCAAGGGAAAAAAGATGAAAATTCCACAGTCACAGCAGATTTAAAATGCGCGGTTAAAATATCGATTATATCGAAAATCGATTCTTTTGCACCATTTTTTTTTTAGCCAAACGTTAAATTTAAAAAATGATTTTCCTGTGTGCAAAATCATGCTGCTCCGATCAGCTTTAGAATTTGGATACAGTTATACAGTCGAAGTTTTCCTTAAAGTTATTTTTATTTTTAAAATCCAAGAACCCGACCAGCTTAGACGATATGTTTCCAAACTATCTATTAGTTTTCAAACGTTGAGTTATTGACAAACTGTGGATTTGTAAAAAACAAAAAAAAACATTAATTCGCTCCGCTGCGTACACACACACGCACTAAATATGTATTAGCAAAAAAACGCGTATTTAACACACATCCACTAGATATGTGCGTGTGTACGTGTGTGTGCGCATTGCAGCTGACTAAGGAAGTGAGATTCGCTTAGATTCAAATTCATGATAATACTGATATCCTTTTGCTAAAAGAATATTTCATTTATATTCCCCAACAGATTTAAAACATTTTCTTACAGATTTTTGTGTTTTAAAATTCAAATCGCATTGAAAATATTAAAAGAACACCAAATATTCAAATCAATTGATTCTCTTGCTCTTCCTTACACGTGCCTCAAATTGTTTAAACAAATGGAAATGTTTAAACAATTTGATTCACGGCACCCCCTTCCACCTGCCTTCCTTATTTATTAATATAACTTATGCAAACAATCCATTAGAATTTTAGAAAGATTTAAAAAAACACATAATGGTTTTTCAAGTTTTTGTATTTTCCTTAAGTAGTTTGCATAGGACAAAATACCGTTCTTTTTACGGAAATTAAGGAAAAAAGTTCTGATCAAATCTTTTCTCGGCTTATAGGTTAAAAATTAGTCATTTTTTAAATTTAAAATAAGTAGCTTCATTTTCAATTTTAGTTTCCGCAGGCGAAGCTGCGGGCTACACACCCTGCTAGTCTAAATTAATAAAGGAGTAACAATAAAAAATGTCCAGTAGCAAATTCCACCCAGAACGGATTGACATAAAAATCTAAAAAATTTACATTAATTCGGAGAATAATTAGGAGCCGCGTGTGAGGTATACATTAGAACCAAAAACGACCCCCAAAGGCCCCAAAATGCGATTTGTTTTTTTTTTAATTCTTTCTTTTGCCATTTTTCATTTATAAATGTCGTTAAAATGATTTAAAAATGTGATTTTCATAATCTTATGGCATACCCGCAAATAACTGCATTTAAATTTTTTGGAAATTCAGCCTCCTTTACCAAGTCCCCAATATTTTCAAATTTTGTTTTGCATTCTGACGTCACGGCCTCCACATATGTATGTATGTATGTTCTGCTGGCGCACTTTGCATAAAGTCGTACATGTATGTGTGTATGTCATGCTGTCGCACTTTAAGTGTGACCGCGCAAGGGGAATTTAAGTGTGACCGCGCAAGGGAAAAAAGATGAAAATTCCACAGTCACAGCAGATTTAAAATGCGCGGTTAAAATATCGATTATATCGAAAATCGATTCTTTTGCACCATTTTTTTTAGCCAAACGTTAAATTTAAAAAATGATTTTCCTGTGTGCAAAATCATGCTGCTCCGATCAGCTTTAGAATTTGGATACAGTTATACAGTCGAAGTTTTCCTTAAAGTTATTTTTATTTTTAAAATCCAAGAACCCGACCAGCTTAGACGATATGTTTCCAAACTATCTATTAGTTTTCAAACGTTGAGTTATTGACAAACTGTGGATTTGTAAAAAACAAAAAAAAACATTAATTCGCTCCGCTGCGTACACACACACGCACTAAATATGTATTAGCAAAAAAATGCGTATTTAACACACATCCACTAGATATGTGCGTGTGTACGTGTGGAGTGAGAAGTGAGATTCGCTTAGATTAAAATTCATGATAATACTGATATCCTTTTGCTAAAAGAATATTTCATTTATATTCCCCAACAGATTTAAAACATTTTCTTACAGATTTTTGTGTTTTAAAATTCAAATCGCATTGAAAATATTAAAAGAACACCAAATATTCAAATCAATTGATTCTCTTGCTCTTCCTTACACGTGCCTCAAATTGTTTAAACAAATGGAAATGTTTAAACAATTTGATTCACGGCACCCCCTTCCAGCTGCCTTCCTTATCTAAATTAATAAAGGAGTAACAATAAAAAATGTCCAGAACCAAATTCCACCCAGAACGGATTGACATAAAAATCTAAAAAAATTACATTAATTCGGAGAATAATTAGGAGCCGCGTGTGAGGTATACATTAGAACCAAAAACGACCCCCAAAGGCCCCAAAATGCGATTTGTTTTTTTTTAATTCTTTCTTTTGCCATTTTTCATTTATAAATGTTGTTAAAATGATTTAAAAATGTGATGTTCATAATCTTATGGCATACCCGCAAATAACTGCATTTAAATTTTTTGGAAATTCAGCCGTCTTTACCAAGTCCCCAATATTTTCAAATTTTGTTTTGCCTTCTGACGTCACGGCCTCCACATATGTATGTATGTATGTTCTGCTCTCGCACTTTGCATAAAGTCGTACATGTATGTGTGTATGTCATGCTGTCGCACTTTAAGTGTGACCGCGAAAGGGGAATTTAAGTGTGACCGCGCAAGGGAAAAAAGATGAAAATTCCACAGTCACAGCAGATTTAAAATGCGCGGTTAAAATATCGATTATATCGAAAATCGATTCTTTTGCACCATTTTTTTTTAGCCAAACGTTAAATTTAAAAAATGATTTTTCTGTGTGCAAAATCATGCTGCTCCGATCAGCTTTAGAATTTGGATACAGTTATACAGTCGAAGTTTTCCTTAGTTATTTTTATTTTTAAAATCCAAGAACCCGATCAGCTTAGACGATATGTTTCCAAACTATCTATTAGTTTTCAAACGTTGAGTTATTGACAAACTGTGGATTTGTAAAAAACAAAAAAAAACATTAATTCGCTCCGCTGCGTACACACACACGCACTAAATATGTATTAGCAAAAAAATGCGTATTTAACACACATCCACTAGATATGTGCGTGTGTACGTGTGTGTGCGCATTGCAGCTGACTAAGGAAGTGAGATTCGCTTAGATTCAAATTCATGATAATACTGATATCCTTTTGCTAAAAGAATATTTCATTTATATTCCCCAACAGATTTAAAACATTTTCTTACAGATTTTTGTGTTTTATAATTCAAATCGCATTGAAAATATTAAAAGAACAACAAATATTCAAATCAATTGATTCTCTTGCTCTTCCTTACACGTGCCTCAAATTGTTTAAACAAATGGAAATGTTTAAACAATTTGATTCACGGCACCCCCTTCCACCTGCCTTCCTTATTTATTAATATAACTTATGCAAACAATCCATTAGAATTTTAGAAAGATTTAAAAAAACACATAATGGTTTTTCAAGTTTTTGTATTTTTCTTAAGTAGTTTGCATAGGACAAAATACCGTTCTTTTTACGGAAATTAAGGAAAAAAGTTCTGATCAAATCTTTTCTCGGCTTATAGGTTAAAAATTAGTCATTTTTTAAATTTAAAATAAGTAGCTTCATTTTCAATTTTAGTTTCCGCAGGCGAAGCTGCGGGCTACACACCCTGCTAGTCTAAATTAATAAAGGAGTAACAATAAAAAATGTCCAATAGCAAATTCCACCCAGAACGGATTGACATAAAAATCTAAAAAAAATTACATTAATTCGGAGAATAATTAGGAGCCGCGTGTGAGGTATACATTAGAACCAAAAACGACCCCCAAAGGCCCCAAAATTCGATTTGTTTTTTTTTTAATTCTTTCTTTTGCCATTTTTCATTTATAAATGTTGTTAAAATGATTTAAAAATGTGATTTTCATAATCTTATGGCATACCCGCAAATAACTGCATTTAAATTTTTTGGAAATTCAGCCTCCTTTACCAAGTCCCCAATATTTTCAAATTTTGTTTTGCCTTCTGACGTCACGGCCTCCACATATGTATGTATGTATGTTCTGCTGGCGCACTTTGCATAAAGTCGTACATGTATGTGTGTATGTCATGCTGTCCCACTTTAAGTGTGACCGCGCAAGGGAAAAAAGATGAAAATTCCACAGTCACAGCAGATTTAAAATGCGCGGTTAAAATATCGATTATATCGAAAATTGATTCTTTTGCACCATTTTTTTTTTAGCCAAACGTTAAATTTAAAAAATGATTTTCCTGTGTGCAAAATCATGCTGCTCCGATCAGCTTTAGAATTTGGATACAGTTATACAGTCGAAGTTTTCCTTAAAGTTATTTTTATTTTTAAAATCCAAGAACCCGACCAGCTTAGACGATATGTTTCCAAACTATCTATTAGTTTTCAAACGTTGAGTTATTGACAAACTGTGGATTTGTAAAAAACAAAAAAAAACATTAATTCGCTCCGCTGCGTACACACACACGCACTAAATATGTATTAGCAAAAAAATGCGTATTTAACACACATCCACTAGATATGTGCGTGTGTACGTGTGTGTGCGCATTGCAGCTGATTAAGGAAGTGAGATTCGCTTAGATTCAAATTCATGATAATACTGATATCCTTTTGCTAAAAGAATATTTCATTTATATTCCCCAACAGATTTAAAACATTTTCTTACAGATTTTTGTCTTTTAAAATTCAAATCGCATTGAAAATATTAAAAGAACACCAAATATTCAAATCAATTGATTCTCTTGCTCTTCCTTACACGTGCCTCAAATTGTTTAAACAA
The DNA here is from genome assembly GCA_035046095.1 of Drosophila pseudotakahashii. Classification (NCBI taxonomy): domain Eukaryota; kingdom Metazoa; phylum Arthropoda; class Insecta; order Diptera; family Drosophilidae; genus Drosophila; species Drosophila pseudotakahashii. The sequence goes on along the minus strand of JAWNOE010000112.1, from coordinate 55,499 downwards.
ATGGAAATGTTTAAACAATTTGATTCACGGCACCCCCTTCCACCTGCCTTCCTTATCTAAATTAATAAATAGTAACAATACAAAATGTCCAGTAGCAAATTCCACCCAGAACGGATTGACATAAAAATCTAAAAAAATTACATTAATTCGGAGAATAATTAGGAGCCGCGTGTGAGGTATACATTAGAACCAAAAACGACCCCCAAAGGCCCCAAAATTCGATTTGTTTTTTTTTTAATTCTTTCTTTTGCCATTTTTCATTTATAAATGTTGTTAAAATGATTTAAAAATGTGATTTTCATAATCTTATGGCATACCCGCAAATAACTGCATTTAAATTTTTTGGAAATTCAGCCTCCTTTACCAAGTCCCCAATATTTTCAAATTTTGTTTTGCCTTCTGACGTCACGGCCTCCACATATGTATGTATGTATGTTCTGCTGGCGCACTTTGCATAAAGTCGTACATGTATGTGTGTATGTCATGCTGTCCCACTTTAAGTGTGACCGCGCAAGGGGAATTTAAGTGTGACCGCGCAAGGGAAAAAAGATGAAAATTCCACAGTCACAGCAGATTTAAAATGCGCGGTTAAAATATCGATTATATCGAAAATTGATTCTTTTGCACCATTTTTTTTTTAGCCAAACGTTAAATTTAAAAAATGATTTTCCTGTGTGCAAAATCATGCTGCTCCGATCAGCTTTAGAATTTGGATACAGTTATACAGTCGAAGTTTTCCTTAAAGTTATTTTTATTTTTAAAATCCAAGAACCCGACCAGCTTAGACGATATGTTTCCAAACTATCTTTTAGTTTTCAAACGTTGAGTTATTGACAAACTGTGGATTTGTAAAAAACAAAAAAAAACATTAATTCGCTCCGCTGCGTACACACACACGCACTAAATATGTATTAGCAAAAAAATGCGTATTTAACACACATCCACTAGATATGTGCGTGTGTACGTGTGTGTGCGCATTGCAGCTGATTAAGGAAGTGAGATTCGCTTAGATTCAAATTCATGATAATACTGATATCCTTTTGCTAAAAGAATATTTCATTTATATTCCCCAACAGATTTAAAACATTTTCTTACAGATTTTTGTCTTTTAAAATTCAAATCGCATTGAAAATATTAAAAGAACACCAAATATTCAAATCAATTGATTCTCTTGCTCTTCCTTACACGTGCCTCAAATTGTTTAAACAAATGGAAATGTTTAAACAATTTGATTCACGGCACCCCCTTCCACCTGCCTTCCTTATCTAAATTAATAAATAGTAACAATACAAAATGTCCAGTAGCAAATTCCACCCAGAACGGATTGACATAAAAATCTAAAAAAATTACATTAATTCGGAGAATAATTAGGAGCCGCTTGTGAGGTATACATTAGAACCAAAAACGACCCCCAAAGGCCCCAAAATGCGATTTGTTTTTTTTTTTAATTCTTTCTTTTGCCATTTTTCATTTATAAATGTTGTTAAAATGATTTAAAAATGTGATGTTCATAATCTTATGGCATACCCGCAAATAACTGCATTTAAATTTTTTGGAAATTCAGCCTCCTTTACCAAGTCCCCAATATTTTCAAATTTTGTTTTGCCTTCTGACGTCACGGCCTCCACATATGTATGTATGTATGTTCTCCTGTTTAAAAAATGATTTTCCTGTGTGCAAAATCATGCTGCTCCGATCAGCTTTAGAATTTGGATACAGTTATACAGTCGAAGTTTTCCTTAAAGTTATTTTTATTTTTAAAATCCAAGAACCCGACCAGCTTAGACGATATGTTTCCAAACTATCTATTAGTTTTCAAACGTTGAGTTATTGACAAACTGTGGATTTGTAAAAAACAAAAAAAAACATTAATTCGCTCCGCTGCGTACACACACACGCACTAAATATGTATTAGCAAAAAAATGCGTATTTAACACACATCCACTAGATATGTGCGTGTGTACGTGTGTGTGCGCATTGCAGCTGATTAAGGAAGTGAGATTCGCTTAGATTCAAATTCATGATAATACTGATATCCTTTTGCTAAAAGAATATTTCATTTATATTCCCCAACAGATTTAAAACATTTTCTTACAGATTTTTGTCTTTTAAAATTCAAATCGCATTGAAAATATTAAAAGAACACCAAATATTCAAATCAATTGATTCTCTTGCTCTTCCTTACACGTGCCTCAAATTGTTTAAACAAATGGAAATGTTTAAACAATTTGATTCACGGCACCCCCTTCCACCTGCCTTCCTTATCTAAATTAATAAATAGTAACAATACAAAATGTCCAGTAGCAAATTCCACCCAGAACGGATTGACATAAAAATCTAAAAAAATTACATTAATTCGGAGAATAATTAGGAGCCGCGTGTGAGGTATACATTAGAACCAAAAACGACCCCCAAAGGCCCCAAAATGCGATTTGTTTTTTTTTTTAATTCTTTCTTTTGCCATTTTTCATTTATAAATGTTGTTAAAATGATTTAAAAATGTGATGTTCATAATCTTATGGCATACCCGCAAATAACTGCATTTAAATTTTTTGGAAATTCAGCCTCCTTTACCAAGTCCCCAATATTTTCAAATTTTGTTTTGCCTTCTGACGTCACGGCCTCCACATATGTATGTATGTATGTTCTGCTGGCGCACTTTGCATAAAGTCGTACATGTATGTGTGTATGTCATGCTGTCGCACTTTAAGTGTGACCGCGCAAGGGGAATTTAAGTGTGACCGCGCAAGGGAAAAAAGATGAAAATTCCACAGTCACAGCAGATTTAAAATGCGCGGTTAAAATATCGATTATATCGAAAATCGATTCTTTTGCACCATTTTTTTTTAGCCAAACGTTAAATTTAAAAAATGATTTTCCTGTGTGCAAAATCATGCTGCTCCGATCAGCTTTAGAATTTGGATACAGTTATACAGTCGAAGTTTTCCTTAAAGTTATTTTTATTTTTAAAATCCAAGAACCCGATCAGCTTAGACGATATGTTTCCAAACTATCTATTAGTTTTCAAACGTTGAGGTATTGACAAACTGTGGATTTGTAAAAAACAAAAAAAAACATTAATTCGCTCCGCTGCGTACACACACACGCACTAAATATGTATTAGCAAAAAAATGCGTATTTAACACACATCCACTAGATATGTGCGTGTTTTTTTTGTATTCCTTTATTAACAACAACAATGATTATATAAACTAGCAATATTGACTATGCGTGATTAGGGGCGACTTCGCACGGTACCGCCGCAAGGCATTGCTTCGCGCGAAAAATGGCCACCTAACCCGCTGCTCCTCTCCTTTCCCTCTCCAGCGATCGCAGCGTCCGCAGAACGCTTGCTGCGAATGCTGCTGCTGCCTCCCACGTCCTTTGGTTCCCTATCATCAGGGGAACGAGGGTTTCAGGTTGGACTCTTGCCCCGGCTATCTCCTCCAGCACTTGGCGCTCGTGGTTGAACCGGTGGCACTCAAACAGGACGTGCTGAGCGTCCTCCGCAATCCCGCTACCGCACTCCGGGCACCCATCCTCCGTCTCGTGTCCGTACTGCTTTAGGTAGCTCCGGAAGCAGCCGTGCCCGCTTAGCGCCTGCGTTAGGTAGTAGTCCACCTGGCCATGCTTGCGATTTACCAACGCCTCGATGCAGGGGATGAGCCTGTGGGTCCACCGTCCATTGCTCGAGATATCCCATGCTTTCTGCCAGTTTCTGACGCTCTGCATTCTGGAGCGGGCCCTGACCTCGGCTTTGGCCCTCGGATCATCCTGGATGAGACTCAGGGTGGTGCGGATATCCTTGGATTCCCGTACGAGTTCTCCCAGCGGGACTTGGCCAGCGATGACTAGAACCGCATCGTCAGAGATGGTTCTAAAGGCGCACGATATTCTGATAGCGCACAGACGATATGTCGAGTTGACCTCTCGCATGTAGCTATCCTTAGCCGTGGCCTCCGCCCACACCGGTGCCGCGTACAGCAATTGCGACTTGACCACGCTCGCGAGGAGTATCCTCTTGTCCTGTTTCGGCCCTCTCGTGTTCAGCAGGATCCTGCAGAGCGATCTTGTCGTCTCCCTCGCTTTCTTGTTCGCGTACTCGAGGTGCTCGCGGAACGACAGGCGTGTGTCTAGCATTACTCCCAGATACTTCAGGGCACGCTGCGACTGAATTGTGGTCCCACCGACCAGGATCTCCGCCGTCTCCACCACTCTCCTGCTCGTGATTAGGACAGCCTCCGTTTTCTGTGCTGCCAGTTCCAAGCCCGCCACAGAAAGCCACGCCTCCACCGCTTTGATCGCCCTGTTGGCAGTCGCGACTACAGTTGGCACATGCTTGGAAACCACTACCAGCACCACGTCATCGGCGAAGCCGACTATGCTGGTGTTGCTTGGCATTGGGAGCTTCAGGACACCGTCGTAAAATTCATGATAATACTGATATCCTTTTGCTAAAAGAATATTTCATTTATATTCCCCAACAGATTTAAAACATTTTCTTACAGATTTTTGTGTTTTAAAATTCAAATCGCATTGAAAATATTAAAAGAACAACAAATATTCAAATCAATTGATTCTCTTGCTCTTCCTTACACGTGCCTCAAATTGTTTAAACAAATGGAAATGTTTAAACAATTTGATTCACGGCACCCCCTTCCACCTGCCTTCCTTATTTATTAATTAAACTTATGCAAACAATCCATTAGAATTTTAGAAAGATTTAAAAAAACACATAATGGTTTTTCAAGTTTTTGTATTTTTCTTAAGTAGTTTGCATAGGACAAAATACCGTTCTTTTTACGGAAATTAAGGAAAAAAGTTCTGATCAAATCTTTTCTCGGCTTATAGGTTAAAAATTAGTCATTTTTTAAATTTAAAATAAGTAGCTTCATTTTCAATTTTAGTTTCCGCAGGCGAAGCTGCGGGCTACACACCCTGCTAGTCTAAATTAATAAAGGAGTAACAATAAAAAATGTCCAGTAGCAAATTCCACCCAGAACGGATTGACATAAAAATCTAAAAAAAATTACATTAATTCGGAGAATAATTAGGAGCCGCGTGTGAGGTATACACTAGAACCAAAAACGACCCCCAAAGGCCCCAAAATTCGATTTGTTTTTTTTTTAATTCTTTCTTTTGCCATTTTTCATTTATAAATGTTGTTAAAATGATTTAAAAATGTGATTTTCATAATCTAATGGCATACCCGCAAATAACTGCATTTAAATTTTTTGGAAATTCAGCCTCCTTTACCAAGTCCCCAATATTTTCAAATTTTGTTTTGCCTTCTGACGTCACGTCCTCCACATATGTATGTATGTATGTTCTGCTGGCGCACTTTGCATAAAGTCGTACATGTATGTGTGTATGTCATGCTGTCCCACTTTAAGTGTGACCGCGCAAGGGGAATTTAAGTGTGACCGCGCAAGGGAAAAAAGATGAAAATTCCACAGTCACAGCAGATTTAAAATGCGCGGTTAAAATATCGATTATATCGAAAATTGATTCTTTTGCACCATTTTTTTTTTAGCCAAACGTTAAATTTAAAAAATGATTTTCCTGTGTGCAAAATCATGCTGCTCCGATCAGCTTTAGAATTTGGATACAGTTATACAGTCGAAGTTTTCCTTAAAGTTATTTTTATTTTTAAAATCCAAGAACCCGACCAGCTTAGACGATATGTTTCCAAACTATCTTTTAGTTTTCAAACGTTGAGTTATTGACAAACTGTGGATTTGTAAAAAACAAAAAAAAACATTAATTCGCTCCGCTGCGTACACACACACGCACTAAATATGTATTAGCAAAAAAATGCGTATTTAACACACATCCACTAGATATGTGCGTGTGTACGTGTGTGTGCGCATTGCAGCTGATTAAGGAAGTGAGATTCGCTTAGATTCAAATTCATGATAATACTGATATCCTTTTGCTAAAAGAATATTTCATTTATATTCCCCAACAGATTTAAAACATTTTCTTACAGATTTTTGTCTTTTAAAATTCAAATCGCATTGAAAATATTAAAAGAACACCAAATATTCAAATCAATTGATTCTCTTGCTCTTCCTTACACGTGCCTCAAATTGTTTAAACAAATGGAAATGTTTAAGCAATTTGATTCACGGCACCCCCTTCCACCTGCCTTCCTTATCTAAATTAATAAAGGAGTAACAATAAAAAATGTCCAGTAGCAAATTCCACCCAGAACGGATTGACATAGAAATCTAAAAAAATTACATTAATTCGGAGAATAATTGGGAGCCGCGTGTGAGGTATACATTAGAACCAAAAACGACCCCCAAAGGCCCCAAAATTCGATTTGTTTTTTTTTTAATTCTTTCTTTTGCCATTTTTCATTTATAAATGTTGTTAAAATGATTTAAAAATGTGATGTTCATAATCTTATGGCATACCCGCAAATAACTGCATTTAAATTTTTTGGAAATTCAGCCTCCTTTACCAAGTCCCCAATATTTTCAAATTTTGTTTTGCCTTCTGACGTCACGGCCTCCACATATGTATGTATGTATGTTCTCCTGTTTAAAAAATGATTTTCCTGTGTGCAAAATCATGCTGCTCCGATCAGCTTTAGAATTTGGATACAGTTATACAGTCGAAGTTTTCCTTAAAGTTATTTTTATTTTTAAAATCCAAGAACCCGACCAGCTTAGACGATATGTTTCCAAACTATCTATTAGTTTTCAAACGTTGAGTTATTGACAAACTGTGGATTTGTAAAAAACAAAAAAAAACATTAATTCGCTCCGCTGCGTACACACACACGCACTAAATATGTATTAGCAAAAAAATGCGTATTTAACACACATCCACTAGATATGTGCGTGTGTACGTGTGTGTGCGCATTGCAGCTGATTAAGGAAGTGAGATTCGCTTAGATTCAAATTCATGATAATACTGATATCCTTTTGCTAAAAGAATATTTCATTTATATTCCCCAACAGATTTAAAACATTTTCTTACAGATTTTTGTCTTTTAAAATTCAAATCGCATTGAAAATATTAAAAGAACACCAAATATTCAAATCAATTGATTCTCTTGCTCTTCCTTACACGTGCCTCAAATTGTTTAAACAAATGGAAATGTTTAAACAATTTGATTCACGGCACCCCCTTCCACCTGCCTTCCTTATCTAAATTAATAAATAGTAACAATACAAAATGTCCAGTAGCAAATTCCACCCAGAACGGATTGACATAAAAATCTAAAAAAATTACATTAATTCGGAGAATAATTAGGAGCCGCGTGTGAGGTATACATTAGAACCAAAAACGACCCCCAAAGGCCCCAAAATGCGATTTGTTTTTTTTTTTAATTCTTTCTTTTGCCATTTTTCATTTATAAATGTTGTTAAAATGATTTAAAAATGTGATGTTCATAATCTTATGGCATACCCGCAAATAACTGCATTTAAATTTTTTGGAAATTCAGCCTCCTTTACCAAGTCCCCAATAGTTTCAAATTTTGTTTTGCCTTCTGACGTCACGGCCTCCACATATGTATGTATGTATGTTCTGCTGGCGCACTTTGCATAAAGTCGTACATGTATGTGTGTATGTCATGCTGTCGCACTTTAAGTGTGACCGCGCAAGGGGAATTTAAGTGTGACCGCGCAAGGGAAAAAAGATGAAAATTCCACAGTCACAGCAGATTTAAAATGCGCGGTTAAAATATCGATTATATCGAAAATCGATTCTTTTGCACCATTTTTTTTTAGCCAAACGTTAAATTTAAAAAATGATTTTCCTGTGTGCAAAATCATGCTGCTCCGATCAGCTTTAGAATTTGGATACAGTTATACAGTCGAAGTTTTCCTTAAAGTTATTTTTATTTTTAAAATCCAAGAACCCGATCAGCTTAGACGATATGTTTCCAAACTATCTATTAGTTTTCAAACGTTGAGGTATTGACAAACTGTGGATTTGTAAAAAACAAAAAAAAACATTAATTCGCTCCGCTGCGTACACACACACGCACTAAATATGTATTAGCAAAAAAATGCGTATTTAACACACATCCACTAGATATGTGCGTGTTTTTTTTGTATTCCTTTATTAACAACAACAATGATTATATAAACTAGCAATATTGACTATGCGTGATTAGGGGCGACTTCGCACGGTACCGCCGCAAGGCATTGCTTCGCGCGAAAAATGGCCACCTAACCCGCTGCTCCTCTCCTTTCCCTCTCCAGCGATCGCAGCGTCCGCAGAACGCTTGCTGCGAATGCTGCTGCTGCCTCCCACGTCCTTTGGTTCCCTATCATCAGGGGAACGAGGGTTTCAGGTTGGACTCTTGCCCCGGCTATCTCCTCCAGCACTTGGCGCTCGTGGTTGAACCGGTGGCACTCAAACAGGACGTGCTGAGCGTCCTCCGCAATCCCGCTACCGCACTCCGGGCACCCATCCTCCGTCTCGTGTCCGTACTGCTTTAGGTAGCTCCGGAAGCAGCCGTGCCCGCTTAGCGCCTGCGTTAGGTAGTAGTCCACCTGGCCATGCTTGCGATTTACCAACGCCTCGATGCAGGGGATGAGCCTGTGGGTCCACCGTCCATTGCTCGAGATATCCCATGCTTTCTGCCAGTTTCTGACGCTCTGCATTCTGGAGCGGGCCCTGGCCTCGGCTTTGGCCCTCGGATCATCCTGGATGAGACTCAGGGTGGTGCGGATATCCTTGGATTCCCGTACGAGTTCTCCCAGCGGGACTTGGCCAGCGATGACTAGAACCGCATCGTCAGAGATGGTTCTAAAGGCGCACGATATTCTGCGTTCTCGAGATGCTCGCGGAACGACAGGCGTGTGTCTAGCATTACTCCCAGATACTTCAGGGCACGCTGCGACTGAATTGTGGTCCCACCGACCAGGATCTCCGCCGTCTCCACCACTCTCCTGCTCGTGATTAGGACAGCCTCCGTTTTCTGTGCTGCCAGTTCCAAGCCCGCCACAGAAAGCCACGCCTCCACCGCTTTGATCGCCCTGTTGGCAGTCGCGACTACAGTTGGCACATGCTTGGAAACCACTACCAGCACCACGTCATCGGCGAAGCCGACTATGCTGGTGTTGCTTGGCATTGGGAGCTTCAGGACACCGTCGTACATAGTGTTCCACAGCAAAGGCCCGAGCACCGAACCCTGTGGGACTCCGGCAGTGACCTCGTAGATCCTTGGTCCGGATGAGGTGTCGACGGACAGCTGCCTTTTGCTGAGGTAGCTGTGGACTACGTTCAGCAAGTACCCGGGGATATTGAAGGACCTTAGTGACTCCAGCGTCCTTCCCCAATCCGCCGTGTTAAACGCATTCCGGATGTCGAGGGTCACTAAAAGGCAATACTCCTTCGTCCCTCCCTTCCATCTTGCACCTGCGATGGCTTCAGCGGCAATCTTGGTTACTTTCCCGATCGCATCCAGGGTTGATCTTCCCTTTCGGAACCCATATTGGTTGGGGGAAAGTCCTCCTGCGCTCTCAAGGGCGGCGTTCAGCCTTGCTGCTATGACCCTCTCGAAGACCTTCCCGATGGTGTCCAACAGACAGATGGGCCTGTACGACGAGGGTTCTCCCGCTGGCTTGCCCGGCTTCGAGAGTAGCAGAAGTTTTTGGCGCTTCCACCGGTCGGGAAAGGTCCCTTCCACTAGGCACTTGTTGAACAAATCTGCTACCGCCTTCGTCTGAAGAGAGAGCAGGGCCTTGACTGCTCCATTCGGGACTGAATCCGGTCCAGGTGCCTTTTTATTGGGTAGGACCCTAGCAGTCGCCAGGAGTTCAGCCTCCGTGACAGGACATATGGAGTCACTGATTCCACTAGTGCAGCGGGGAATGGAGTGCCTACGTCCCGCTGGAAAAAGCGCTTGTACGATGGCTTCTAGGGCCGACGGGTCTGATGGCGATCTATTGCCAGCACTCATACGCTTCACAACCATCTTGTACGCTCTTCCCCAAGGGTCGTTCTCGAGTTCGTCGCATAGCTTCCAGTAGCATTCCCTCTTGCTGTCCTTGATCGATAGCTTAAGTGCCTTCTTCGCAGCCTTGTACGTTTTGTTGAGGGTTTCCAGGTTCGGTGTGCCCCTGGCACGCTGGACCAACCTTCTTGCCCTATGGCAGGTCCTCCGCAGACTCGCGATTTCCTCCGTCCACCAGTGCACAGGCGAATGATCCTTGCGGAATGTCCTTCGCTGGTCCATGCTTTGATCGCAGGCTTCTTCTAGGCGAGCTGCCAGCTTGTTTGCTGCATCGTCAGCCGTGTCCCCATCGGAGACCGCCAGGCCTTCCAGCGCTCTGGCAAAGGCTTGTGTCCTGAACGTGTCCTGTCGGTAGGCCTTCCTAGGTACAGCCGGCGGCAGTCTGTTGCTCGCTGTGTCGCCAATGGTCAGAAGTATGGCTTCGTGATCACTGGCTGAGTACACATCGCCTATCCTCCAGGATGTTCGGCTGGCTAAGGAGCTGCTCACGAACGTGAGATCAATTATGGATCCACCACTGGCTCTGCTAAAGGTTTGCTGGGAGCCCTCGTTGAGCAGGACAACATCAAGCGAAGCCACGGTGTCTGTGACAGCGCGTCCCCTGGCGTTTGTAGATGGGCAGCCCCACTCCTCGGCCCAGGCATTAAAGTCCCCCCCAACCACCACTTTGGTTTTCTCTCGGAGGTCGCTGCAGAGGTCGTCCATGATCCGTTCGAAATCCTTCGCGGATACGCTTGGGGCTAGGTAGCAGCTGTACACCCAGAAGTCTCCAATTTTTGCTCGGACGAACCCATTGCCCGCCCTGATGTTGGTCATCTCGAGCCCGTCTCCGCCGCAAAGCCATAGGGCTGCCGTGCCATTTATATCAGCGGCCCATCGTCGATCGTTTCCGACCTTGTAAGGTTCGCTCAAAATTGCCACCTCCACGCCCAGCTCTCGAACGGTCTGCACGAGCAGATCCTGAGCCGCCCTGCAGTGATTCATGTTTAGCTGAATCAGTTGCATGAAGTCGATGTTGTGCTACCACCACTGCAACCGGAGGGGCATTTTTTGCTGCCTGTCTGATGCGTCGTGTCCTTTATGCCCGCTGTGGCGCAGGTGAGGCACCGCGGTTCCTTGGAGCAGCCTGCGGCCATGTGGCCCGGCTCACCGCACTTGAAGCAGTTCCCGCTCCTGTCGATAGGGCTCTTGCATCTGATCGCGATGTGGCCTAGCTCCAGACACTTGAAGCACCGCGGTGGACCGCCCAACTCCCGAATCCGGCATAAGGACCAGCCGATCCTGATCTGCCTGTGGCTCGTGACCATTTTTCCTTGAGGAACTGGCAGGCTGAACACGGCCGTCTGTGTACCAGAAAAGCTGGGGCGGATACTGCGAATCTTCACCTTTCTCGCATCTATTCCGTACTGCTTAGCGATTGCAGCTGAAAGCTCCGTCTCCCTCACCAGCGCGTCGAGACCTCTGACCTCGAAGACCGTCACCTTGGAGTCCTCAGTTATAGCGCGGACCTCGGCGTTGCTGCCAAGGACTTGCGCTATGTTCTCCTTCATTTTGTCTGCGCTCTTCTCGCTTGATTTGGCCACTTCTAGGAGGAGGTTGCCATTTGCCGTGCGCCGGACCTTGTTCACACAGCTGCCCAAGTCTGAGAGCTGGTTGTCATCCCTTCTGGTGACCATCGCCAAAATTTCGCTGTATGTTTTCCCTTCCGCTTGGACAATGACAGCTTCCGGGCGCTCACGCTTGCCTTTTTTAGTCTTGCCTCCCGCTCTCCTGGTCACGGTGCTCCATCCGTTCCCTGGCCCCATGCCGACGCTTGAAGCTGGTCTGCGTTGTTGTGCGCTGACCGTCTGCTGGACCTGAGTCACTCTGGAGGCCGGTGCCTTGGTCACCACGGGAGCCGACTTTGTGCGATCGCGCTGCTGCGGCCTGCTGCCCTCTATGGGTTGGGCTACCTCCTCGGGGAGACTCTGTTCAGTTTGAACTGTTCTCGCCTTAGTCCAGACCTTCATGGTTTGCTGGGCCTTTTCCGCGGTATCCTCCTTGCGGTGCGAGCAGTTTCGGCAAACCATTTCAGCCTCAGTGGGCTCCTTCTCGGCTACGTTCGGTGCTTTCAGCCACGCTCCGATGCTGGACTGTAGCTGCTTCATGCGCGCTAGCTTGGCCTTTGTAGCCATCGTGATGTGGCGCACCTTGCCATCGTTCACGCTGATCAGATATGTGCGTGTGTACGTGTGTGTGCGCATTGAAGCTGACTAAGGAAGTGAGATTCGCTTAGATTCAAATTCATAATAATACTGATATCCTTTTGCTAAAAGAATATTTCATTTACATTCCCCAACAGATTTAATTTTCTTACAGATTTTTGTGTTTTAAAATTTAAATCGCATTGAAAATATTGAAAGAACACTAAATATTCAAATCAAATGATTCTCTTGCTCTTCCTTATACGTGCCTCAAACTGTTTAAACAAATGGAAATGTTTAAACAATTTGATTCACGGCACCCTCTTCCACCTGCCTTCCTTATCTAAATTAATCTAAATTAATAAAGGAGTAACAATAAAAAATGTCCAGTAGCAAATTCCACCCAGAACGGATTGACATAGAAATCTAAAAAAATTACATTAATTCGGAGAATAATTAGGAGCCGCGTGTGAGGTATACATTAGAACCAAAAACGACCCCCAAAGGCCCCAAAATTCGATTTGTTTTTTTTTTAATTCTTTCTTTTGCCATTTTTCATTTATAAATGTTGTTAAAATGATTTAAAAATGTGATGTTCATAATCTTATGGCATACCCGCAAATAACTGCATTTAAATTTTTTGGAAATTCAGCCTTCTTTACCAAGTCCCCAATATTTTCAAATTTTGTTTTGCCTTCTGACGTCACGGCCTCCACATATGTATGTATGTATGTTCTGCTGGCGCACTTTGCATAAAGTCGTACATGTATGTGTGTATGTCATGCTGTCTTACAGATTTTTGTGTTTTAAAATTCAAATCGCATTGAAAATATTAAAAGAACACCAAATATTCAAATCAATTGATTCTCTTGCTCTTCCTTACACGTGCCTCAAATTGTTTAAACAAATGTAAATGTTTAAACAATTTGATTCACGGCACCCCCTTCCACCTGCCTTCCTTATCTAAATTAATAAAGGAGTAACAATAAAAAATGTCCAGTAGCAAATTCCACCCAGAACGGATTGACATAAAAATCTAAAAAAATTACATTAATTCGGAGAATAATTAGGAGCCGCGTGTGAGGTATACATTAGAACCAAAAACGACCCCCAAAGGCCCCAAAATTCGATTTGTTTTTTTTTTTAATTCTTTCTTTTGCCATTTTTCATTTATAAAAGTTGTTAAAATGATTTAAAAATGTGATGTTCATAATCTTATGGCATACCCGCAAATAACTGCATTTAAATTTTTTGGAAATTTAGCCTCCTTTACCAAGTCCCCAATATTTTCAAATTTTGTTTTGCCTTCTGACGTCACGGCCTCCACATATGTATGTATGTATGTTCTGCTGGCGCACTTTGCATAAAGTCGTACATGTATGTGTGTATGTCATGCTGTCGCACTTTGAGTGTGACCGCGCAAGGGGAATTTAAGTGTGACCGCGCAAGGGAAAAAAGATGAAAATTCCACAGTCAAAGCAGATTTAAAATGCGCGGTTAAAATATCGATTATATCGAAAATCGATTCTTTTGCACCATTTTTTTTAGCCAAACGTTAAATTTAAAAAATGATTTTCCTGTGTGCAAAATCATGCTGCTCCGATCAGCTTTAGAATTTGGATACAGTTATACAGTCGACGTTTTCCTTAAAGTTATTTTTATTTTTAAAATCCAAGAACCCGATCAGCTTAGACGATATGTTTCCAAACTATCTATTAGTTTTCAAACGTTGAGTTATTGACAAACTGTGGATTTGTAAAAAACAAAAAAAAACATTAATTCGCTCCGCTGCGTACACACACACGCACTAAATATGTATTAGCAAAAAAATGCGTATTTAACACACATCCACTAGATATGTGCGTGTGTACGTGTGTGTGCGCATTGCAGCTGACTAAGGAAGTGAGATTCGCTTAGATTCAAATTCATGATAATACTGATATCCTTTTGCTAAAAGAATATTTCATTTATATACCCCAACAGATTTAAAACATTTTCTTACAGATTTTTGTGTTTTAAAATTCAAATCGCATTGAAAATATTAAAAGAACACCAAATATTCAAATCAATTGATTCTCTTGCTCTTCCTTACACGTGCCTCAAATTGTTTAAACAAATGGAAATGTTTAAACAATTTGATTCACGGCACCCCCTTCCACCTGCCTTCCTTATCTAAATTAATAAAGGAGTAACAATAAAAAATGTCCAGTAGCAAATTCCACCCAGAACGGATTGACATAAAAATCTAAAAAAATTACATTAATTCGGAGAATAATTAGGAGCCGCGTGTGAGGTATACATTAGAACCAAAAACGACCCCCAAAGGCCCCAAAATTCGATTTGTTTTTTTTTTAATTCTTTCTTTTGCCATTTTTCATTTATAAATGTTGTTAAAATGATTTAAAAATGTAATGTTCATAATCTTATGGCATACCCGCAAATAACTGCATTTAAATTTTTTGGAAATTCAGCCTCCTTTACCAAGTCCCCAATATTTTCAAATTTTGTTTTGCCTTCTGACGTCACGGCCTCCACATATGTATGTATGTATGTTCTGCTGGCGCACTTTGCATAAAGTCGTACATGTATGTGTGTATGTCATGCTGTCGCACTTTAAGTGTGACCGCGCAAGGGGAATTTAAGTGTGACCGCGCAAGGGAAAAAAGATGAAAATTCCACAGTCAAAGCAGATTTAAAATGCGCGGTTAAAATATCGATTATATCGAAAATCGATTCTTTTGCACCATTTTTTTTAGCCAAACGTTAAATTTAAAAAATGATTTTCCTGTGTGCAAAATCATGCTGCTCCGATCAGCTTTAGAATTTGGATACAGTTATACAGTCGACGTTTTCCTTAAAGTTATTTATTTTTAAAATCCAAGAACCCGATCAGCTTAGACGATATGTTTCCAAACTATCTATTAGTTTTCAAACGTTGAGTTATTGACAAACTGTGGATTTGTAAAAAACAAAAAAAAAACATTAATTCGCTCCGCTGCGTACACACACACGCACTAAATATGTATTAGCAAAAAAATGCGTATTTAACACACATCCACTAGATATGTGCGTGTGTACGTGTGTGTGCGCATTGCAGCTGACTAAGGAAGTGAGATTCGCTTAGATTCAAATTCATGATAATACTGATATCCCTTTGCTAAAAGAATATTTCATTTACATTCCCCAACAGATTTAATTTTCTTACAGATTTTTGTGTTTTAAAATTTAAATCGCATTGAAAATATTAAAAGAACACTAAATATTCAAATCAAATGATTCTCTTGCTCTTCCTTACACGTGCCTCAAATTGTTTAAACAAATGGAAATGTTTAAACAATTTGATTCACGGCACCCCCTTCCACCTGCCTTCCTTATCTAAATTAATCTTTAATTAATCTAAATTAATAAAGGAGTAACAATAAAAAATGTCCAGTAGCAAATTCCACCCAGAACGGATTGACATAAAAATCTAAAAAAATTACATTAATTCGGAGAATAATTAGGAGCCGCGTGTGAGGTATACATTAGAACCAAAAACGACCCCCAAAGGCCCCAAAATTCGATTTGTTTTTTTTTAAATTCTTTCTTTTGCCATTTTTCATTTATAAAAGTTGTTAAAATGATTTAAAAATGTGATGTTCATAATCTTATGGCATACCCGCAAATAACTGCATTTAAATTTTTTGGAAATTTAGCCTCCTTTACCAAGACCCCAATTTTTTCAAATTTTGTTTTGCCTTCTGACGTCACGGCCTCCACATATGTATGTATGTATGTTCTGCTGGCGCACTTTGCATATAGTCGTACATGTATGTGTGTATGTCATGCTGTCGCACTTTAAGTGTGACCGCGCAAGGGGAATTTAAGTGTGACCGCGCAAGGGAAAAAAAATGAAAATTCCACAGTCACAGCAGATTTAAAATGCGCGGTTAAAATATCGATTATATCGAAAATCGATTCTTTTGCACCATTTTTTTTTAGCCAAACGTTAAATTTAAAAAATGATTTTCCTGTGTGCAAAATCATGCTGCTCCGATCAGCTTTAGAATTTGGATACAGTTATACAGTCGAAGTTTTCCTTAAAGTTATTTTTATTTTTAAAATCCAAGAACCCGATCAGCTTAGACGTTATGTTTCCAAACTATCTATTAGTTTTCAAACGTTGAGTTATTGACAAACTGTAGATTTGTAAAAAACAAAAAAAAACATTAATTAGCTCCGCTGCGTACACACACACGCACTAAATATGTATTAGCAAAAAAATGCGTATTTAACACACATCCACTAGATATGTGCGTGTGTACGTGTGTGTGCGCATTGCAGCTGACTAAGGAAGTGATATTCGCTTAGATTCAAATTCATGATAATACTGATATCCTTTTGCTAAAAGAATATTTCATTTATATACCCCAACAGATTTAAAACATTTTCTTACAGATTTTTGTGTTTTAAAATTCAAATCGCATTGAAAATATTAAAAGAACACCAAATATTCAAATCAATTGATTCTCTTGCTCTTTCTTACACGTGCCTCAAATTGTTTAAACAAATGGAAATGTTTAAACAATTTGATTCACGGCACCCCCTTCCACCTGCCTTCCTTATCTAAATTAATAAAGGAGTAACAATAAAAAATGTCCAGTAGCAAATTCCACCCAGAACGGATTGACATAAAAATCTAAAAAAATTACATTAATTCGGAGAATAATTAGGAGCCGCGTGTGAGGTATACATTAGAACCAAAAACGACCCCCAAAGGCCCCAAAATTCGATTTGTTTTTTTTTTAATTCTTTCTTTTGCCATTTTTCATTTATAAAAGTTGTTAAAATGATTTAAAAATGTGATGTTCATAATCTTATGGCATACCCGCAAATAACTGCATTTAAATTTTTTGGAAATTTAGCCTCCTTTACCAAGTCCCCAATATTTTCAAATTTTGTTTTGCCTTCTGACGTCACGGCCTCCACATATGTATGTATGTATGTTCTGCTGGCGCACTTTGCATAAAGTCGTACATGTATGTGTGTATGTCATGCTGTCGCACTTTAAGTGTGACCGCGCAAGGGGAATTTAAGTGTGACCGCGCAAGGGAAAAAAGATGAAAATTCCACAGTCACAGCAGATTTAAAATGCGCGGTTAAAATATCGATTATATCGAAAATCGATTCTTTTGCACCATTTTTTTTTAGCCAAACGTTAAATTTAAAAAATGATTTTCCTGTGTGCAAAATCATGCTGCTCCGATCAGCTTTAGAATTTGGATACAGTTATACAGTCGAAGTTTTTCTTAAAGTTATTTTTATTTTAAAATCCAAGAACCCGATCAGCTTAGACGATATATTTCCAAACTATCTATTAGTTTTCAAACGTTGAGTTATTGACAAACTGTGGATTTGTAAAAAACAAAAAAAAACATTAATTCGCTCCGCTGCGTACACACACACGCACTAAATATGTATTAGCAAAAAAATGCGTATTTAACACACATCCACTAGATATGTGCGTGTGTACGTGTGTGTGCGCATTGCAGCTGACTAAGGAAGTGAGATTCGCTTAGATTCAAATTCATGATAATACTGATATCCTTTTGCTAAAAGAATATTTCATTTATATTCCCCAACAGATTTAAAACATTTTCTTACAGATTTTTGTGTTTTAAAATTCAAATCGCATTGAAAATATTAAAAGAACACCAAATATTCAAATCAATTGATTCTCTTGCTCTTCCTTACACGTGCCTCAAATTGTTTAAACAAATGGAAATGTTTAAACAATTTGATTCACGGCACCCCCTTCCACCTGCCTTCCTTATCTAAATTAATAAAGGAGTAACAATAAAAAATGTCCAGTAGCAAATTCCACCCAGAACGGATTGACATAAAAATCTAAAAAAATTACATTAATTCGGAGAATAATTAGGAGCCGCGTGTGAGGTATACATTAGAACCAAAAACGACCCCCAAAGGCCCCAAAATTCGATTTGTTTTTTTTTTAATTCTTTCTTTTGCCATTTTTCATTTTAAAATGTTGTTAAAATGATTTAAAAATGTGATGTTCATAATCTTATGGCATACCCGCAAATAACTGCATTTAAATTTTTTGGAAATTCAGCCTCCTTTACCAAGTCCCCAATATTTTCCAATTTTGTTTTGCCTTCTGACGTCACGGCCTCCACATATATATGTATGTATGTTCTGCTGGCGCACTTTGCATAAAGTCGTACATGTATGTGTGTATGTCATGCTGTCGCACTTTAAGTGTGACCGCGCAAGGGGAATTTAAGTGTGACCGCGCAAGGGAAAAAAGATGAAAATTCCACAGTCAAAGCAGATTTAAAATGCGCGGTTAAAATATCGATTATATCAAAAATCGATTCTTTTGCACCATTTTTTTTAGCCAAACGTTAAATTTAAAAAATGATTTTCCTGTGCAAAATCATGCTGCTCCGATCAGCTTTAGAATTTGGATACAGTTATACAGTCGACGTTTTCCTTAAAGTTATTTTTATTTTTAAAATCCAAGAACCCGATCAGCTTAGACGATATATTTCCAAACTATCTATTAGTTTTCAAACGTTGAGTTATTGACAAACTGTGGATTTGTAAAAAACAAAAAAAAACATTAATTCGCTCCGCTGCGTACACACACACGCACTAAATATGTATTAGCAAAAAAATGCGTATTTAACACACATCCACTAGATATGTGCGTGTGTACGTGTGTGTGCGCATTGCAGCTGACTAAGGAAGTGAGATTCGCTTAGATTCAAATTCATGATAATACTGATATCCTTTTGCTAAAAGAATATTTCATTTACATTCCCCAACAGATTTAAATTTTCTTACAGATTTTTGTGTTTTAAAATTTAAATCGCATTGAAAATATTAAAAGAACACTAAATATTCAAATCAAATGTTTCTCTTGCTCTTCCTTACACGTGCCTCAAATTGTTTAAACAAATGGAAATGTTTAAACAATTTGATTCACGGCACCCTCTTCCACCTGCCTTCCTTATCTAAATTAATCTAAATTAATAAAGGAGTAACAATAAAAAATGTCCAGTAGCAAATTCCACCCAGAACGGATTGACATAAAAATCTAAAAAAATTACATTAATTCGGAGAATAATTAGGAGCCGCGTGTGAGGTATACATTAGAACCAAAAACGACCCCCAAAGGCCCCAAAATTCGATTTGTTTTTTTTTTAATTCTTTCTTTTGCCATTTTTCATTTATAAAAGTTGTTAAAATGATTTAAAAATGTGATGTTCATAATCTTATGGCATACCCGCAAATAACTGCATTTAAATTTTTTGGAAATTTAGCCTCCTTTACCAAGTCCCCAATATTTTCAAATTTTGTTTTGCCTTCTGACGTCACGGCCTCCACATATGTATGTATGTATGTTCTGCTGGCGCACTTTGCATAAAGTCGTACATGTATGTGTGTATGTCATGCTGTCGCACTTTAAGTGTGACCGCGCAAGGGGAATTTAAGTGTGACCGCGCAAGGGAAAAAAGATGAAAATTCCACAGTCACAGCAGATTTAAAATGCGCGGTTAAAATATCGATTATATCGAAAATCGATTCTTTTGCACCATTTTTTTTTAGCCAAACGTTAAATTTAAAAAATGATTTTCCTGTGTGCAAAATCATGCTGCTCCGATCAGCTTTAGAATTTGGAAACAGTTATACAGTCGAAGTTTTTCTTAAAGTTATTTTTATTTTTAAAATCCAAGAACCCGATCAGCTTAGACGATATATTTCCAAACTATCTATTAGTTTTCAAACGTTGAGTTATTGACAAACTGTGGATTTGTAAAAAACAAAAAAAAACATTAATTCGCTCCGCTGCGTACACACACACGCACTAAATATGTATTAGCAAAAAAATGCGTATTTAACACACATCCACTAGATATGTGCGTGTGTACGTGTGTGTGCGCATTGCAGCTGACTAAGGAAGTGAGATTCGCTTAGATTCAAATTCATGATAATACTGATATCCTTTTGCTAAAAGAATATTTCATTTATATTCCCCAACAGATTTAAAACATTTTCTTACAGATTTTTGTGTTTTAAAATTCAAATCGCATTGAAAATATTAAAAGAACACCAAATATTCAAATCAATTGATTCTCTTGCTCTTCCTTACACGTGCCTCAAATTGTTTAAACAAATGGAAATGTTTAAACAATTTGATTCACGGCACCCCCTTCCACCTGCCTTCCTTATCTAAATTAATAAAGGAGTAACAATAAAAAATGTCCAGTAGCAAATTCCACCCAGAACGGATTGACATAAAAATCTAAAAAAATTACATTAATTCGGAGAATAATTAGGAGCCGCGTGTGAGGTATACATTAGAACCAAAAACGACCCCCAAAGGCCCCAAAATTCGATTTGTTTTTTTTTTAATTCTTTCTTTTGCCATTTTTCATTTTATAAATGTTGTTAAAATGATTTAAAAATGTGATGTTCATAATCTTATGGCATACCCGCAAATAACTGCATTTAAATTTTTTGGAAATTCAGCCTCCTTTACCAAGTCCCCAATATTTTCCAATTTTGTTTTGCCTTCTGACGTCACGGCCTCCACATATATATGTATGTATGTTCTGCTGGCGCACTTTGCATAAAGTCGTACATGTATGTGTGTATGTCATGCTGTCGCACTTTAAGTGTGACCGCGCAAGGGGAATTTAAGTGTGACCGCGCAAGGGAAAAAAGATGAAAATTCCACAGTCAAAGCAGATTTAAAATGCGCGGTTAAAATATCGATTATATCGAAAATCGATTCTTTTGCACCATTTTTTTTTAGCCAAACGTTAAATTTAAAAAATGATTTTCCTGTGTGCAAAATCATGCTGCTCCGATCAGCTTTAGAATTTGGATACAGTTATACAGTCGACGTTTTCCTTAAAGTTATTTTTATTTTTAAAATCCAAGAACCCGATCAGCTTAGACGATATATTTCCAAACTATCTATTAGTTTTCAAACGTTGAGTTATTGACAAACTGTGGATTTGTAAAAAACAAAAAAAAACATTAATTCGCTCCGCTGCGTACACACACACGCACTAAATATGTATTAGCAAAAAAATGCGTATTTAACACACATCCACTAGATATGTGCGTGTGTACGTGTGTGTGCGCATTGCAGCTGACTAAGGAAGTGAGATTCGCTTAGATTCAAATTCATGATAATACTGATATCCTTTTGCTAAAAGAATATTTCATTTACATTCCCCAACAGATTTAATTTTCTTACAGATTTTTGTGTTTTAAAATTTAAATCGCATTGAAAATATTAAAAGAACACTAAATATTCAAATCAAATGTTTCTCTTGCTCTTCCTTACACGTGCCTCAAATTGTTTAAACAAATGGAAATGTTTAAACAATTTGATTCACGGCACCCTCTTCCACCTGCCTTCCTTATCTAAATTAATCTAAATTAATAAAGGAGTAACAATAAAAAATGTCCAGTAGCAAATTCCACCCAGAACGGATTGACATAAAAATCTAAAAAAATTACATTAATTCGGAGAATAATTAGGAGCCGCGTGTGAGGTATACATTAGAACCAAAAACGACCCCCAAAGGCCCCAAAATTCGATTTGTTTTTTTTTTAATTCTTTCTTTTGCCATTTTTCATTTATAAAAGTTGTTAAAATGATTTAAAAATGTGATGTTCATAATCTTATGGCATACCCGCAAATAACTGCATTTAAATTTTTTGGAAATTCAGCCTCCTTTACCAAGTCCCCAATATTTTCAAATTTTGTTTTGCCTTCTGACGTCACGGCCTCCACATATGTATGTATGTATGTTCTGCTGGCGCACTTTGCATAAAGTCGTACATGTATGTGTGTATGTCATGCTGTCGCACTTTATGTGTGACCGCGCAAGGGGAATTTAAGTGTGACCGCGCAAGGGAAAAAAGATGAAAATTCCACAGTCACAGCAGATTTAAAATGCGCGGTTAAAATATCGATTATATCGAAAATCGATTCTTTTGCACCATTTTTTTTTAGCCAAACGTTAAATTTTAAAAATGATTTTCCTGTGTGCAAAATCATGCTGCTCCGATCAGCTTTAGAATTTGGATACAGTTATACAGTCGAAGTTTTTCTTAAAGTTATTTTTAAAATCCAAGAACCCGATCAGCTTAGACGATATATTTCCAAACTATCTATTAGTTTTCAAACGTTGAGTTATTGACAAACTGTGGATTTGTAAAAAACAAAAAAAAACATTAATTCGCTCCGCTGCGTACACACACACGCACTAAATATGTATTAGCAAAAAAATACGTATTTAACACACATCCACTAGATATGTGCGTGTGTACGTGTGTGTGCGCATTGCAGCTGACTAAGGAAGTGAGATTCGCTTAGATTCAAATTCATGATAATACTGATATCCTTTTGCTAAAAGAATATTTTATTAAAAAAAAAACAATCTTTCACCCAGTTGAAAACTTTCGAAAATTAGAACAGCGTGGTATTGCGTTTCGCGATGCTAATCGCATATTGTAAACTAAAGTTTTAATTAATTAATTAATTAATCTTTACGCACTAACAATAAGCAAATGATTAAGAACGTGGAACAGCGCACTCAACGCCAAAAACAACAAGACGAAGCCCGTGAAAAAATTCAGAGAGAGCAAGACAAACGTCGTCTTTCTTTGGCCCGCAACAATGCTTATTTCTCTTTTATGAATAATACTCTAGAACCGAAAGTGCAAGAAAATGCAAGTTTACTGACCGCCGAAAACCAGAGAGCTAGTTCTTGCTCTCCCGCCCTGCTTCTCAACGCTCAAACGCCATGGAGTGAGCAATGCAAAACTCCAACCGAGCTTCAGCCACCTGGTGCAACAACAACAGCAACAACGGCCTCTGCCGCCAACATTGCAATAACGACTCCACCCTCTTCTTCTGCAGCGGGTAAAGCAACAACACTGTTAAGTGCAAAAATCGGGTCAATCAGCAAAAACAAAGCTACGGTTGAAGAAATGACAAATCCGCAAGCGGGTTCGGCCATGCAGACAGGCATGGATCGCTACATAAATATTTCCAAGCGCAAGCTAACGCCCTCAAAAAATGCTGACGGCAATAAGCCCAAAGTAAACCGTACCAGCAAAGGCCCTGAAAATCTCGGGCCACTAAATGAAAATAGATTTTCCATTCTGGCGGAGCACGAAACAGAGTCTGAACAATTAGCCCCAAGGAAACTGAAGCCGCCACCTATCTTTATTCGGGAGAAGACCTCGAATGCCCTAGTCAACAAAATAGTTGAGCTAGTCGGAAAAGATAGCTTTCATGTTATTCCGCTTATGAAAGGGAATATAAGTGAAACTAAACTGCAAACCAGAACTGAAGACGATTTTCGAGCAGTGTTCTCCCATTACTCCTACCAGCTAAAAAGCTGCAAAGGCTTGCAAGTTGTGCTTAAGGGAATAGAACCCGATGTGACCCCCTACGAAAATACAGAGGCTTTAAAAGAAAACGGTTTCTGTGCAAAAAATGTTATAAACATTATGAACAAAAACAAGAAGCCGCAACCACTATTCAAGGTCGAGCTGGAGCCAGACAGCAGAACTTTGAAAAAAAACACAGTGCACCCGATCTACAAGTTGCAGTACCTGCTGCATCGTAGGATCACAGTAGAAGAGCCGCACAAACGGAACGGGCCAGTGCAATGCACGAACTGCCAGGAATACGGACACACCAGGGGTTACTGCACCCTCAGGTCAGTATGTGTAGCTTGTGGAAACATCCACGACTCCGAGCCCTGCCCTGCCAACAAGGAAGACTCTCTCACTAAAAAGTGTGTAAACTGCCAAGGAAACCACACAGCAAACTACAGAGGCTGCCCAGTCTACAAGGAGATGAAAAGTCGGATGCAACGAACGACAACGGCACGCTACCAGAACACACAGAACAATTACATGAGATCACAAACGTCACCGGAAGTTTTCTTCGCAAAAGCAGCCAGGTCTTCATTTGGCCCTTCAATTACCACCAACGGCATTTTTTTCGCCAGTGCTCTAAAATCAGGCACAGCTCACATAGAACCGAAAATGGATAACATCCCGCAGGCCATGGGACATCCCCAAAGTGACATGGAAACTATGATGATCACTTTGCAACATAATATGATGGAATTTATGTCCTTCATGAAAACCACCATGCAAACCCTTGTGCAAACCCAAAACATTTTGTTAAAAATACTCGCAGCTCAGCAGTCCAAATAAACTATGCCTAGTCTTCGAATAACTTTGTGGAACGCCAACGGTGTTTCACGGCATAAACCTGAAATAGGTCAGTTTCTGAACGAAAACCACATCGACGTTATGTTGCTGGCAGAAACGCATCTCACCAGCAAATATAATTTTCAAATACGGGGATACACGTTCTACAGCACAGATCATCCAGATGGTAAAGCACATGGCGGAACCGGCATCTTAATAAGAGACCGCATCAAACACCACTTTCACCAAAGGTTTGCAAAAAGTTATTTGCAAGCTACATCGATAAAATTACAGTTGGGCAACTGCAACCTTGCCATTGCCGCTGTTTACTGCCCCCCCCCGTTTTACAGTCTCCGAAGACCAATTCATGGACTTCTACAATTCACTTGGAGAGCGATTCATAGCAGCAGGAGATTACAACGCCAAGCACACACACTGGGGATCCCGCCTTGTGACCCCCAAAGGAAGGCAGCTATATAATGCACTCATCAAGACATGAAACAAACTGGACTACGTTTCGCCAGGCAGCCCTACATACTGGCCTACAGATCCTAGAAAACTACCTGACTTAATTGATTTTGCTGTGACAAAAAATATTTCTCGCAATCTAATATCTGCAAAATCGCTTTTTGATCTATCATCGGACCACTCACCAGTGCTAATAACTCTTCTTGAAAGCCCGGAATTAATCGAGCACCCTTGGAGGCTGACGTCGCATCGAACCAACTGGCTGAAGTTCAAAAAGTACGTAAGTTCCCACATTGAACTGACTCCACAGCTCAACATCAAGGAGGACATCGACAGCTATGCCGATGCACTGGAGTCTGTACTCGTCGCAGCAGCCAAAGTCTCTACACCGCAAGGGAGGGATGGGAGCACACACCAACACAAAACTAACTTGGAAATCGAACAGCTTGTTTTGGAGAAAAGACGTTTGAGGCGTGCTTGGCAAACCTGCAGATCGCCATCCTCGAAACAAAGTCTTAAGGAAGCTGGTCGCAGACTTACCAGGGCCCTAAGGCACGAAGAAGTAGAAGCACAACGCCAGTACATTGAGAAACTTTTACCCACCAGCACCAAGCATCCCTTGTGGAAGGCCCACCCAAATCTAAGTGCGCCGTCCGAAACAGTAATCCCCATAAGAGACTCTTCAGGCAGCTGGGCCAGAAGCGACAAAGACAGAGCTTGTACATTTGCTTTACACCTTCGAAATGTCTTTCAGCCAAACCCTGCAACAAATTCATTCGCACTACCGTCGCCGCCACTTCGAATCGAAACTGAGACGGACCCAATTCAGTTTCAACCAAACGAAGTTGCAAAAGTCATCAGCGAGCAATTGAAACCAAAAAAGGCCCCAGGCGGTGATCTAATAACTGCGAAAATGCTAATTGAACTCCCAAACTGTGCAGTTGAGGTCATTTGTAAACTCTTTAACGGGATTACACGACTTTGCTACTTTCCAAAAAAATGGAAAAAATCGGTAATCATAATGATCCCAAAGCCAGGAAAAGATCACACAATACCAGCTTCATACAGACCAATAAGTTTACTCTCGTGTCTGTCAAAACTGCTCGAAAAATGCCTTTTGACGCGCATAATCCCATATCTGAAAGAGCACAACGTTATTCCGGCACATCAATTTGGCTTTCGAGAAAGCCATGGAACAATAGAGCAAGTCAACAGATTAACAAAGGAAATACGGTCTGCGTTCGAATATCGAGAATACTGCAGTGCGGTATTCCTTGATGTTGCACAGGCTTTCGATCGAGTCTGGCTTGATGGCCTTATGCACAAAATCAGAACTATTCTGCCGGAAAACACTCATATGATACTTGAATCGTACCTTTACAACAGAGAATTCGCCGTGAGATGCAACACTACAACATCCGACGATTACACTATAGAGGCTGGAGTTCCCCAAGGTAGCGCCCTTGGTCCAACTCTATTTCTCCTTTACACCGCAGATATTCCCACGAACGTCCGGCTAACCACTTCCACATTCGCAGACGATACCGCGATCATAAGTCGGTCCAAATGCCCAGTTCAGGCAACAGCACTACTAGCTGATCACCTCGTGGTAGTGGAGAGGTGGTTATCAGACTGGCGTATAAAAATAAAAATAAATGTTTACTCTTAACAGACAAACGTGTCCCCCGCTAACTCTGAATAACACGCCACTTCCACAAGCTGACGATGTAACGTACCTTGGCGTTCACCTAGACAGGAGACTTACATGGAGGAAACATATCGAAGCTAAGAAAATTCATCTAAAACTAAAATCCATTGGCCTCCACTGGCTCTTAAATGCTCGCTCCCCCCTCTGCCTGGACTTCAAGGTCCTGCTCTACAATTCAACGCTTAAGCCAGTCTGGACATACGGCTCCCAGTTGTGGGGAAACGCGAGCAGCAGCAACATCGACATTATCCAGCGAGCACAATCAAAAATCTTGAGAACTATCACTGGGGCACCTTGGTATGTTCGGAACGACAACATCCACAGAGATCTTGGCATTCTGCCCGTAAAAGACGAAATATCAAAACAAAAAGCGTCCTACCTCACCAAGCTAACTTCTCATCCAAACCAACTCGCCAGGGGGCTAGCCAGGGTCTCATACCGGACCCGATTGCAACGAAATGACCTTCCAGCTCAGCAATAGTTATTAGAGCCCTTTAATCTCGCGTCAGTCATCATGACTGTTAGATAGTTTTTTAATTTAAGATTTTATATACTTATTGTTAGTCTCATTTCAGAGAAGATCCAATAAATAAAATGCATACGTAAAAAAAAAAAAAAAAAAAAAAAAATATTCCCCAACAGATTTAAAACATTTTCTTACAGATTTTTGTGTTTTAAAATTAGAATCGCATTGAAAATATTAAAAGAACACCAAATATTCAAATCAATTGATTCTCTTGCTCTTCCTTACACGTGCCTCAAATTGTTTAAACAAATGGAAATGTTTAAACAATTTGATTCACGGCACCCCCTTCCACCTGCCTTCCTTATCTAAATTAATAAATAGTAACAATACAAAATGTCCAGTAGCAAATTCCACCCAGAACGGATTGACATAAAAATCTAAAAAAATTACATTAATTCGGAGAATAATTAGGAGCCGCGTGTGAGGTATACATTAGAACCAAAAACGACCCCCAAAGGCCCCAAAATGCGATTTGTTTTTTTTTTTAATTCTTTCTTTTGCCATTTTTCATTTATAAATGTTGTTAAAATGATTTAAAAATGTGATGTTCATAATCTTATGGCATACCCGCAAATAACTGCATTTAAATTTTTTGGAAATTCAGCCTCCTTTACCAAGTCCCCAATATTTTCAAATTTTGTTTTGCCTTCTGACGTCACGGCCTCCACATATGTATGTATGTATGTTCTGCTGGCGCACTTTGCATAAAGTCGTACATGTATGTGTGTATGTCATGCTGTCGCACTTTAAGTGTGACCGCGCAAGGGGAATTTAAGTGTGACCGCGCAAGGGAAAAAAGATGAAAATTCCACAGTCACAGCAGATTTAAAATGCGCGGTTAAAATATCGATTATATCGAAAATCGATTCTTTTGCACCATTTTTTTTTAGCCAAACGTTAAATTTAAAAAATGATTTTCCTGTGTGCAAAATCATGCTGCTCCGATCAGCTTTAGAATTTGGATACAGTTATACAGTCGAAGTTTTCCTTAAAGTTATTTTTATTTTTAAAATCCAAGAACCCGATCAGCTTAGACGATATGTTTCCAAACTATCTATTAGTTTTCAAACGTTGAGGTATTGACAAACTGTGGATTTGTAAAAAACAAAAAAAAACATTAATTCGCTCCACTGCGTACACACACACGCACTAAATATGTATTAGCAAAAAAATGCGTATTTAACACACATCCACTAGATATGTGCGTGTTTTTTTTTGTATTCCTTTATTAACAACAACAATGATTATATAAACTAGCAATATTGACTATGCGTGATTAGGGGCGACTTCGCACGGTACCGCCGCAAGGCATTGCTTCGCGCGAAAAATGGCCACCTAACCCGCTGCTCCTCTCCTTTCCCTCTCCAGCGATCGCAGCGTCCGCAGAACGCTTGCTGCGAATGCTGCTGCTGCCTCCCACGTCCTTTGGTTCCCTATCATCAGGGGAACGAGGGTTTCAGGTTGGACTCTTGCCCCGGCTATCTCCTCCAGCACTTGGCGCTCGTGGTTGAACCGGTGGCACTCAAACAGGACGTGCTGAGCGTCCTCCGCAATCCCGCTACCGCACTCCGGGCACCCATCCTCCGTCTCGTGTCCGTACTGCTTTAGGTAGCTCCGGAAGCAGCCGTGCCCGCTTAGCGCCTGCGTTAGGTAGTAGTCCACCTGGCCATGCTTGCGATTTACCCACGCCTCGATGCAGGGGATGAGCCTGTGGGTCCACCGTCCATTGCTCGAGATATCCCATGCTTTCTGCCAGTTTCTGACGCTCTGCATTCTGGAGCGGGCCCTAGCCTCGGCTTTGGCCCTCGGATCATCCTGGATGAGACTCAGGGTGGTGCGGATATCCTTGGATTCCCGTACGAGTTCTCCCAGCGGGACTTGGCCAGCGATGACTAGAACCGCATCGTCAGAGATGGTTCTAAAGGCGCACGATATTCTGATAGCGCACAGACGATATGTCGAGTTGACCTCTCGCATGTAGCTATCCTTAGCCGTGGCCTCCGCCCACACCGGTGCCGCGTACAGCAATTGCGACTTGACCACGCTCGCGAGGAGTATCCTCTTGTCCTGTTTCGGCCCTCTCGTGTTCAGCAGGATCCTGCAGAGCGATCTTGTCGTCTCCCTCGCTTTCTTGTTCGCGTACTCGAGGTGCTCGCGGAACGACAGGCGTGTGTCTAGCATTACTCCCAGATACTTCAGGGCACGCTGCGACTGAATTGTGGTCCCACCGACCAGGATCTCCGCCGTCTCCACCACTCTCCTGCTCGTGATTAGGACAGCCTCCGTTTTCTGTGCTGCCAGTTCCAAGCCCGCCACAGAAAGCCACGCCTCCACCGCTTTGATCGCCCTGTTGGCAGTCGCGACTACAGTTGGCACATGCTTGGAAACCACTACCAGCACCACGTCATCGGCGAAGCCGATTATGCTGGTGTTGCTTGGCATTGGGAGCTTCAGGACACCGTCGTACATAGTGTTCCACAGCAAAGGCCCGAGCACCGAACCCTGTGGGACTCCGGCAGTGACCTCGTAGATCCTTGGTCCGGATGAGGTGTCGACGGACAGCTGCCTTTTGCTGAGGTAGCTGTGGACTACGTTCAGCAAGTACCCGGGGATATTGAAGGACCTTAGTGACTCCAGCGTCCTTCCCCAATCCGCCGTGTTAAACGCATTCCGGATGTCGAGGGTCACTAAAAGGCAATACTCCTTCGTCCCTCCCTTCCATCTTGCACCTGCGATGGCTTCAGCGGCAATCTTGGTTACTTTCCCGATCGCATCCAGGGTTGATCTTCCCTTTCGGAACCCATATTGGTTGGGGGAAAGTCCTCCTGCGCTCTCAAGGGCGGCGTTCAGCCTTGCTGCTATGACCCTCTCGAAGACCTTCCCGATGGTGTCCAACAGACAGATGGGCCTGTACGACGAGGGTTCTCCCGCTGGCTTGCCCGGCTTCGAGAGTAGCAGAAGTTTTTGGCGCTTCCACCGGTCGGGAAAGGTCCCTTCCACTAGGCACTTGTTGAACAAATCTGCTACCGCCTTCGTCTGAAGAGAGAGCAGGGCCTTGACTGCTCCATTCGGGACTGAATCCGGTCCAGGTGCCTTTTTATTGGGTAGGACCCTAGCAGTCGCCAGGAGTTCAGCCTCCGTGACAGGACATATGGAGTCACTGATTCCACTAGTGCAGCGGGGAATGGAGTGCCTACGTCCCGCTGGAAAAAGCGCTTGTACGATGGCTTCTAGGGCCGACGGGTCTGATGGCGATCTATTGCCAGCACTCATACGCTTCACAACCATCTTGTACGCTCTTCCCCAAGGGTCGTTCTCGAGTTCGTCGCATAGCTTCCAGTAGCATTCCCTCTTGCTGTCCCTGATCGATAGCTTAAGTGCCTTCTTCGCAGCCTTGTACGTTTTGTTGAGGGTTTCCAGGTTCGGTGTGCCCCTGGCACGCTGGACCAACCTTCTTGCCCGATGGCAGGTCCTCCGCAGACTCGCGATTTCCTCCGTCCACCAGTGCACAGGCGAATGATCCTTGCGGAATGTCCTTCGCTGGTCCATGCTTTGATCGCAGGCTTCTTCTAGGCGAGCTGCCAGCTTGTTTGCTGCATCGTCAGCCGTGTCCCCATCGGAGACCGCCAGGCCTTCCAGCGCTCTGGCAAAGGCTTGTGTCCTGAACGTGTCCTGTCGGTAGGCCTTCCTAGGTACAGCCGGCGGCAGTCTGTTGCTCGCTGTGTCGCCAATGGTCAGAAGTATGGCTTCGTGATCACTGGCTGAGTACACATCGCCTATCCTCCAGGATGTTCGGCTGGCTAAGGAGCTGCTCACGAACGTGAGATCAATTATGGATCCACCACTGGCTCTGCTAAAGGTTTGCTGGGAGCCCTCGTTGAGCAGGACAACATCAAGCGAAGCCACGGTGTCTGTGACAGCGCGTCCCCTGGCGTTTGTAGATGGGCAGCCCCACTCCTCGGCCCAGGCATTAAAGTCCCCCCCAACCACCACTTTGGTTTTCTCTCGGAGGTCGCTGCAGAGGTCGTCCATGATCCGTTCGAAATCCTTCGCGGATACGCTTGGGGCTAGGTAGCAGCTGTACACCCAGAAGTCTCCAATTTTTGCTCGGACGAACCCATTGCCCGCCCTGATGTTGGTCATCTCGAGCCCGTCTCCGCCGCAAAGCCATAGGGCTGCCGTGCCATTTATATCAGCGGCCCATCGTCGATCGTTTCCGACCTTGTAAGGTTCGCTCAAAATTGCCACCTCCACGCCCAGCTCTCGAACGGTCTGAGCCGCCCTGCAGTGATTCATGTTTAGCTGAATCAGTTGCATGAAGTCGATGTTGTGCTACCACCACTGCAACCGGAGGGGCATTTTTTGCTGCCTGTCTGATGCGTCGTGTCCTTTATGCCCGCTGTGGCGCAGGTGAGGCACCGCGGTTCCTTGGAGCAGCCTGCGGCCATGTGGCCCGGCTCACCGCACTTGAAGCAGTTCCCGCTCCTGTCGATAGGGCTCTTGCATCTGATCGCGATGTGGCCTAGCTCCAGACACTTGAAGCACCGCGGTGGACCGCCCAACTCCCGAATCCGGCATAAGGACCAGCCGATCCTGATCTGCCTGTGGCTCGTGACCATTTTTCCTTGAGGAACTGGCAGGCTGAACACGGCCGTCTGTGTACCAGAAAAGCTGGGGCGGATACTGCGAATCTTCACCTTTCTCGCATCTATTCCGTACTGCTTAGCGATTGCAGCTGAAAGCTCCGTCTCCCTCACCAGCGCGTAGAGACCTCTGACCTCGAAGACCGCCACCTTGGAGTCCTCAGTTATAGCGCGGACCTCGGCGTTGCTGCCAAGGACTTGCGCTATGTTCTCCTTCATTTTGTCTGCGCTCTTCTCGCTTGATTTGGCCACTTCTAGGAGGAGGTTGCCATTTGCCGTGCGCCGGACCTTGTTCACACAGCTGCCCAAGTCTGAGAGCTGGTTGTCATCCCTTCTGGTGACCATCGCCAAAATTTCGCTGTATGTTTTCCCTTCCGCTTGGACAATGACAGCTTCCGGGCGCTCACGCTTGCCTTTTTTAGTCTTGCCTCCCGCTCTCCTGGTCACGGTGCTCCATCCGTTCCCTGGCCCCATGCCGACGCTTGAAGCTGGTCTGCGTTGTTGTGCGCTGACCGTCTGCTGGACCTGAGTCACTCTGGAGGCCGGTGCCTTGGTCACCACGGGAGCCGACTTTGTGCGATCGCGCTGCTGCGGCCTGCTGCCCTCTATGGGTTGGGCTACCTCCTCGGGGAGACTCTGTTCAGTTTGAACTGTTCTCGCCTTAGTCCAGACCTTCATGGTTTGCTGGGCCTTTTCCGCGGTATCCTCCTTGCGGTGCGAGCAGTTTCGGCAAACCATTTCAGCCTCAGTGGGCTCCTTCTCGGCTACGTTCGGTGCTTTCAGCCACGCTCCGATGCTGGACTGTAGCTGCTTCATGCGCGCTAGCTTGGCCTTTGTAGCCATCGTGATGTGGCGCACCTTGCCATCGTTCACGCTGATCAGATATGTGCGTGTGTACGTGTGTGTGCGCATTGAAGCTGACTAAGGAAGTGAGATTCGCTTAGATTCAAATTCATAATAATACTGATATCCTTTTGCTAAAAGAATATTTCATTTACATTCCCCAACAGATTTAATTTTCTTACAGATTTTTGTGTTTTAAAATTTAAATCGCATTGAAAATATTGAAAGAACACTAAATATTCAAATCAAATGATTCTCTTGCTCTTCCTTACACGTGCCTCAAACTGTTTAAACAAATGGAAATGTTTAAACAATTTGATTCACGGCACCCTCTTCCACCTGCCTTCCTTATCTAAATTAATCTAAATTAATAAAGGAGTAACAATAAAAAATGTCCAGTAGCAAATTCCACCCAGAACGGATTGACATAAAAATCTAAAAAAATTACATTAATTCGGAGAATAATTAGGATCCGCGTGTGAGGTATACATTAGAACCAAAAACGACCCCCAAAGGCCCCAAAATTCGATTTGTTTTTTTTTTTAATTCTTTCTTTTGCCATTTTTCATTTATAAAAGTTGTTAAAATGATTTAAAAATGTGATGTTCATAATCTTATGGCATACCCGCAAATAACTGCATTTAAATTTTTTGGAAATTTAGCCTCCTTTACCAAGTCCCCAATATTTTCAAATTTTGTTTTGCCTTCTGACGTCACGGCCTCCACATATGTATGTATGTATGTTCTGCTGGCGCACTTTGCATAAAGTCGTACATGTATGTGTGTATGTCATGCTGTCGCACTTTAAGTGTGACCGCGCAAGGGAAAAAAGATGAAAATTCCACAGTCACAGCAGATTTAAAATGCGCGGTTAAAATATTGATTATATCGAAAATCGATTCTTTTTGCGCCATTTTTTTTTTAGCCAAACGTTAAATTTTAAAAAAGATTTTCCTGTATGCAAAATTATGCTGCTCCGATCAGCTTTAGAATTTGGAAACAGTTATACAGTCGAAGTTTTCCTTAAAGTTATTTTTATTTTTTAAATCCAAGAACCCGATCAGCTAAGACGATATGTTTCCAAACTATCTATTAGTTTTCAAACGTTGAGTTATTGACAAACTGTAGATTTGTAAAAAACAAAAAAAAACATTAATTCGCTCCGCTGCGTACACACACACGCACTAAATATGTATTAGCAAAAAAATGCGTATTTAACACATCCACTAGATATGTGCGTGTGTACGTGTGTGTGCGCATTGCAGCTGACTAAGGAAGTGAGATTTGCTTAGATTCAAATTCATGATAATACTGATATCCTTTTGCTAAAAGAATATTTCATTTACATTCCCCAACAGATTTAATTTTCTTACAGATTTTTGTGTTTTAAAATTCAAATCGCATTGAAAATATTAAAAGAACACTAAATATTCAAATCAATTGATTCTCTTGCTCTTCCTTACACGTGCCTCAAATTGTTTAAACAAATGGAAATGTTTAAACAATTTGATTCACGGCACCCCCTTCCACCTGCCTTCCTTTTCTATATCAATATAATGGAACCCATAAAAAATGTCCAGTAGCAAATTCCACCTAGAACGGATTGACATAAAAATCTAAAAAAATCACATTAATTCGGAGAATAATTAGGAGCCGCGTGTGAGGTATAAATTAGATCAATAAACGACCCCAAAGTGCCCCAAAATTCGATTCATTTATTTTTAAATTTTTTCTTTTGCCATTTCTCTGTTATAAATGTTGTTAAAATGGGTTAAAAATGTGATGTTCATAATCTTATGGCATACCCGCAAATAACTGCATTTAAATTTTTAAGAAATTTAGCCTCCTTTACCAAGTCCCCAATATTTTCAAATTTTGTTTTGCATTCTGACGTCACGGCCTCCACATATGTATGTATGTATGTCCTGCTGGCGCACTTTGCATAAAGTCGTACATGTATGCGTGTATGTCATGCTGTCGCACTTTGAGTGTGACCGCGCAAGGGGAATTTAAGTGTGACCGCGCAAGGGAAACAAAATGAAATTTCCACAGTCACAGCAGATTTAAAATGCGCGGTTAAAATATCGATTATATCGAAAATCGATTCTTTTTGCGCCATTTTTTTGTTAGCCAAACGTTAAATTTTAAAAAAGATTTTCCTGTATGCAAAATTATGCTGCTCCGATCAGCTTTAGAATTTGGAAACAGTTATACAGTCGAAGTTTGTTTTGCATTCTGACGTCACGGCCTCCACATATGTATGTCCTGCTGGCGCACTTTGCATAAAGTCGTACATGTATGCGTGTATGTCATGCTGTCGCACTTTGAGTGTGACCGCGCAAGGGGAATTTAAGTGTGACCGCGCAAGGGAAAAAAAATGAAAATTCCACAGTCACAGCAGATTTAAAATGCGCGGTTAAAATATCGATTATATCGAAAATTGATTCTTTTTGCGCCATTTTTTTGTTAGCCAAACGTTAACTTTTAAAAAAGATTTTCCTGTATGCAAAATTATGCTGCTCCGATTAGCTTTAGAATTTGGAAACAGTTATACAGTCGAAGTTTGTTTTGCATTCTGACGTCACGGCCTCCACATATGTATGTATGTATGTCCTGCTGGCGCACTTTGCATAAAGTCGTACATGTATGCGTGTATGTCATGCTGTCGCACTTTGAGTGTGACCGCGCAAGGGGAATTTAAGTGTGAAAAAAGATGAAAATTCCACAGTCACAGCAGATTTAAAATGCGCGGTTAAAATATCGATTATATCGAAAATCGATTCTTTTGCACCATTTTTTTTTAACCAAACGTTAAATTTAAAAAATGATTTTCCTGTGTGCAAAATCATGCTGCTCCGATCAGCTTTAGAATTTGGATACAGTTATACAGTCGAAGTTTTCCTTAAAGTTATTTTTATTTTTAAAATCCAAGAACCCGATCAGCTTAGACGATATGTTTCCAAACTATCTATTAGTTTTCAAACGTTGAGTTATTGACAAACTGTGGATTTGTAAAAAACAAAAAAAACATTATTATTATACACACACACGCACTAAATATGTATTAGCAAAAAAATGCGTATTTAACACACATCCACTAGATATGTGCGTTTTTTTTTGTATTCCTTTATTAACAACAACAATGATTATATAAACTAGCAATATTGACTATGCGTGATTAGGGGCGACTTCGCACGGTACCGCCGCAAGGCATTGCTTCGCGCGAAAAATGGCCACCTAACCCGCTGCTCCTCTCCTTTCCCTCTCCAGCGATCGCAGCGTCCGCAGAACGCTTGCTGCGAATGCTGCTGCTGCCTCCCACGTCCTTTGGTTCCCTATCATCAGGGGAACGAGGGTTTCAGGTTGGACTCTTGCCCCGGCTATCTCCTCCAGCACTTGGCGCTCGTGGTTGAACCGGTGGCACTCAAACAGGACGTGCTGAGCGTCCTCCGCAATCCCGCTACCGCACTCCGGGCACCCATCCTCCGTCTCGTGTCCGTACTGCTTTAGGTAGCTCCGGAAGCAGCCGTGCCCGCTTAGCGCCTGCGTTAGGTAGTAGTCCACCTGGCCATGCTTGCGATTTACCCACGCCTCGATGCAGGGGATGAGCCTGTGGGTCCACCGTCCATTGCTCGAGATATCCCATGCTTTCTGCCAGTTTCTGACGCTCTGCATTCTGGAGCGGGCCCTAGCCTCGGCTTTGGCCCTCGGATCATCCTGGATGAGACTCAGGGTGGTGCGGATATCCTTGGATTCCCGTACGAGTTCTCCCAGCGGGACTTGGCCAGCGATGACTAGAACCGCATCGTCAGAGATGGTTCTAAAGGCGCACGATATTCTGATAGCGCACAGACGATATGTCGAGTTGACCTCTCGCATGTAGCTATCCTTAGCCGTGGCCTCCGCCCACACCGGTGCCGCGTACAGCAATTGCGACTTGACCACGCTCGCGAGGAGTATCCTCTTGTCCTGTTTCGGCCCTCTCGTGTTCAGCAGGATCCTGCAGAGCGATCTTGTCGTCTCCCTCGCTTTCTTGTTCGCGTACTCGAGGTGCTCGCGGAACGACAGGCGTGTGTCTAGCATTACTCCCAGATACTTCAGGGCACGCTGCGACTGAATTGTGGTCCCACCGACCAGGATCTCCGCCGTCTCCACCACTCTCCTGCTCGTGATTAGGACAGCCTCCGTTTTCTGTGCTGCCAGTTCCAAGCCCGCCACAGAAAGCCACGCCTCCACCGCTTTGATCGCCCTGTTGGCAGTCGCGACTACAGTTGGCACATGCTTGGAAACCACTACCAGCACCACGTCATCGGCGAAGCCGATTATGCTGGTGTTGCTTGGCATTGGGAGCTTCAGGACACCGTCGTACATAGTGTTCCACAGCAAAGGCCCGAGCACCGAACCCTGTGGGACTCCGGCAGTGACCTCGTAGATCCTTGGTCCGGATGAGGTGTCGACGGACAGCTGCCTTTTGCTGAGGTAGCTGTGGGCTACGTTCAGCAAGTACCCGGGGATATTGAAGGACCTTAGTGACTCCAGCGTCCTTCCCCAATCCGCCGTGTTAAACGCATTCCGGATGTCGAGGGTCACTAAAAGGCAATACTCCTTCGTCCCTCCCTTCCATCTTGCACCTGCGATGGCTTCAGCGGCAATCTTGGTTACTTTCCCGATCGCATCCAGGGTTGATCTTCCCTTTCGGAACCCATATTGGTTGGGGGAAAGTCCTCCTGCGCTCTCAAGGGCGGCGTTCAGCCTTGCTGCTATGACCCTCTCGAAGACCTTCCCGATGGTGTCCAACAGACAGATGGGCCTGTACGACGAGGGTTCTCCCGCTGGCTTGCCCGGCTTCGAGAGTAGCAGAAGTTTTTGGCGCTTCCACCGGTCGGGAAAGGTCCCTTCCACTAGGCACTTGTTGAACAAATCTGCTACCGCCTTCGTCTGAAGAGAGAGCAGGGCCTTGACTGCTCCATTCGGGACTGAATCCGGTCCAGGTGCCTTTTTATTGGGTAGGACCCTAGCAGTCGCCAGGAGTTCAGCCTCCGTGACAGGACATATGGAGTCACTGATTCCACTAGTGCAGCGGGGAATGGAGTGCCTACGTCCCGCTGGAAAAAGCGCTTGTACGATGGCTTCTAGGGCCGACGGGTCTGATGGCGATCTATTGCCAGCACTCATACGCTTCACAACCATCTTGTACGCTCTTCCCCAAGGGTCGTTCTCGAGTTCGTCGCATAGCTTCCAGTAGCATTCCCTCTTGCTGTCCCTGATCGATAGCTTAAGTGCCTTCTTCGCAGCCTTGTACGTTTTGTTGAGGGTTTCCAGGTTCGGTGTGCCCCTGGCACGCTGGACCAATCTTCTTGCCCGATGGCAGGTCCTCCGCAGACTCGCGATTTCCTCCGTCCACCAGTGCACAGGCGAATGATCCTTGCGGAATGTCCTTCGCTGGTCCATGCTTTGATCGCAGGCTTCTTCTAGGCGAGCTGCCAGCTTGTTTGCTGCATCGTCAGCCGTGTCCCCATCGGAGACCGCCAGGCCTTCCAGCGCTCTGGCAAAGGCTTGTGTCCTGAACGTGTCCTGTCGGTAGGCCTTCCTAGGTACAGCCGGCGGCAGTCTGTTGCTCGCTGTGTCGCCAATGGTCAGAAGTATGGCTTCGTGATCACTGGCTGAGTACACATCGCCTATCCTCCAGGATGTTCGGCTGGCTAAGGAGCTGCTCACGAACGTGAGATCAATTATGGATCCACCACTGGCTCTGCTAAAGGTTTGCTGGGAGCCCTCGTTGAGCAGGACAACATCAAGCGAAGCCACGGTGTCTGTGACAGCGCGTCCCCTGGCGTTTGTAGATGGGCAGCCCCACTCCTCGGCCCAGGCATTAAAGTCTCCCCCAACCACCACTTTGGTTTTCTCTCGGAGGTCGCTGCAGAGGTCGTCCATGATCCGTTCGAAATCCTTCGCGGATACGCTTGGGGCTAGGTAGCAGCTGTACACCCAGAAGTCTCCAATTTTTGCTCGGACGAACCCATTGCCCGCCCTGATGTTGGTCATCTCGAGCCCGTCTCCGCCGCAAAGCCATAGGGCTGCCGTGCCATTTATATCAGCGGCCCATCGTCGATCGTTTCCGACCTTGTAAGGTTCGCTCAAAATTGCCACCTCCACGCCCAGCTCTCGAACGGTCTGCACGAGCAGATCCTGAGCCGCCCTGCAGTGATTCATGTTTAGCTGAATCAGTTGCATGAAGTCGATGTTGTGCTACCACCACTGCAACCGGAGGGGCATTTTTTGCTGCCTGTCTGATGCGTCGTGTCCTTTATGCCCGCTGTGGCGCAGGTGAGGCACCGCGGTTCCTTGGAGCAGCCTGCGGCCATGTGGCCCGGCTCACCGCACTTGAAGCAGTTCCCGCTCCTGTCGATAGGGCTCTTGCATCTGATCGCGATGTGGCCTAGCTCCAGACACTTGAAGCACCGCGGTGGACCGCCCAACTCCCGAATCCGGCATAAGGACCAGCCGATCCTGATCTGCCTGTGGCTCGTGACCATTTTTCCTTGAGGAACTGGCAGGCTGAACACGGCCGTCTGTGTACCAGAAAAGCTGGGGCGGATACTGCGAATCTTCACCTTTCTCGCATCTATTCCGTACTGCTTAGCGATTGCAGCTGAAAGCTCCGTCTCCCTCACCAGCGCGTCGAGACCTCTGACCTCGAAGACCGTCACCTTGGAGTCCTCAGTTATAGCGCGGACCTCGGCGTTGCTGCCAAGGACTTGCGCTATGTTCTCCTTCATTTTGTCTGCGCTCTTCTCGCTTGATTTGGCCACTTCTAGGAGGAGGTTGCCATTTGCCGTGCGCCGGACCTTGTTCACACAGCTGCCCAAGTCTGAGAGCTGGTTGTCATCCCTTCTGGTGACCATCGCCAAAAATTCGCTGTATGTTTTCCCTTCCGCTTGGACAATGACAGCTTCCGGGCGCTCACGCTTGCCTTTTTTAGTCTTGCCTCCCGCTCTCCTGGTCACGGTGCTCCATCCGTTCCCTGGCCCCATGCCGACGCTTGAAGCTGGTCTGCGTTGTTGTGCGCTGACCGTCTGCTGGACCTGAGTCACTCTGGAGGCCGGTGCCTTGGTCACCACGGGAGCCGACTTTGTGCGATCGCGCTGCTGCGGCCTGCTGCCCTCTATGGGTTGGGCTACCTCCTCGGGGAGACTCTGTTCAGTTTGAACTGTTCTCGCCTTAGTCCAGACCTTCATGGTTTGCTGGGCCTTTTCCGCGGTATCCTCCTTGCGGTGCGAGCAGTTTCGGCAAACCATTTCAGCCTCAGTGGGCTCCTTCTCGGCTACGTTCGGTGCTTTCAGCCACGCTCCGATGCTGGACTGTAGCTGCTTCATGCGCGCTAGCTTGGCCTTTGTAGCCATCGTGATGTGGCGCACCTTGCCATCGTTCACGCTGATCAGGACTTCGTCCAGGATCCTCCCTAGCTCCGACAGGTTGTCAAGGACGGAAGGCTCCTCTGTTGCCTTGCTTTTTTTTGGCGGCGTGTTCCTCTGGGCGTTTGGGCTGGTCTCTTCCAGGGCTCTTTTGGGGGTGTTGTTGTCTCCATGCTCGGTGGCCTTGAATGGCTCCAAGGTGCCGCCCGGCGTACGAACCGGGGAACGCATGAGCCGGCTGCTTTTCCTGAAGGCCAAGGGCCCTTCTTCGTTATTTTTTTCTTGGCTTGGTGCTTTATTCTCAGTGGCGGCCAAGTCAGCCACCGCCACATCGGTTTTCTGTGGAATGTTTTTTAGGGCCTCCAGAATCCTTGCCCTGGCCGCGGGTTCCCCCGCGGGTGGATTTCCACATTTGTGGCTGCCACCTGGAGTATTTTCGTTTTGCGAAGACATTCCTTTGAACATGTGCATTTTGGCCCAATGCGAGGCTGCATTTTATACCTGCTGCCAGGTGTGTTAGCTGCGTGTGCGTGTGTACGTGTGTGTGCGCATTGCAGCTGACTAAGGAAGTGAGATTCGCTTAGATTCAAATTCATGATAATACTGATATCCTT
Organism: Drosophila pseudotakahashii; assembly: GCA_035046095.1. Taxonomy (NCBI): domain Eukaryota; kingdom Metazoa; phylum Arthropoda; class Insecta; order Diptera; family Drosophilidae; genus Drosophila; species Drosophila pseudotakahashii. Next base: position 14,865 of record JAWNOE010000112.1, on the reverse strand, counting down.
TTGCTAAAAGAATATTTCATTTATATTCCCCAACAGATTTAAAACATTTTCTTACAGATTTTTGTGTTTTAAAATTCAAATCGCATTGAAAATATTAAAAGAACACCAAATATTCAAATCAATTGATTCTCTTGCTCTTCCTTACACGTGCCTCAAATTGTTTAAACAAATGGAAATGTTTACATTAATTACATTAATTCGGAGAATAATTAGGAGCCGCGTGTGAGGTATACATTAGAACCAAAAACGACCCCCAAAGGCCCCAAAATTCGATTTGTTTTTTTTTTAATTCTTTCTTTTGCCATTTTTCATTTATAAATGTTGTTAAAATGATTTAAAAATGTGATGTTCATAATCTTATGGCATACCCGCAAATAACTGCATTTAAATTTTTTGGAAATTCAGCCTCCTTTACCAAGTCCCCAATATTTTCAAATTTTGTTTTGCCTTCTGACGTCACGGCCTCCACATATGTATGTATGTATGTTCTGCTGGCGCACTTTGCATAAAGTCGTACATGTATGTGTGTATGTCATGCTGTCGCACTTTAAGTGTGACCGCGCAAGGGTAATTTAAGTGTGACCGCGCAAGGGAAAAAAGATGAAAATTCCACAGTCACAGCAGATTTAAAATGCGCGGTTAAAATATCGATTATATCGAAAATCGATTCTTTTGCACCATTTTTTTTTAGCCAAACGTTAAATTTAAAAAATGATTTTCCTGTGTGCAAAATCATGCTGCTCCGATCAGCTTTAGAATTTGGATACAGTTATACAGTCGAAGTTTTCCTTAAAGTTATTTTTATTTTTAAAATCCAAGAACCCGATCAGCTTAGACGATATGTTTCCAAACTATCTATTAGTTTTCAAACGTTGAGTTATTGACAAACTGTGGATTTGTAAAAAACAAAAAAAACATTAATTCGCTCCGCTGCGTACACACACACGCACTAAATATGTATTAGCAAAAAAATGCGTATTTAACACACATCCACTAGATATGTGCGTGTGTACGTGTGTGTGCGCATTGCAGCTGACTAAGGAAGTGAGATTCGCTTAGATTCAAATTCATGATAATACTGATATCCTTTTGCTAAAAGAATATTTCATTTATATTCCCCAACAGATTTAAAACATTTTCTTACAGATTTTTGTGTTTTAAAATTCAAATCGCATTGAAAATATTAAAAGAACACCAAATATTCAAATCAATTGATTCTCTTGCTCTTCCTTACACGTGCCTCAAATTGTTTAAACAAATGGAAATGTTTAAACAATTTGATTCACGGCACCCCCTTCCACCTGCCTTCCTTATCTAAATTAATAAAGGAGTAACAATAAAAAATGTCCAGTAGCAAATTCCACCCAGAACGGATTGACATAAAAATCTAAAAAAATTACATTAATTCGGAGAATAATTAGGAGCCGCGTGTGAGGTATACATTAGAACCAAAAACGACCCCCAAAGGCCCCAAAATTCGATTTGTTTTTTTTTTAATTCTTTCTTTTGCCATTTTTCATTTATAAATGTTGTTAAAATGATTTAAAAATGTGATGTTCATAATCTTATGGCATACCCGCAAATAACTGCTGTGAGGAGTCGTAAAACTCCCCACAAATCTCGAGGCAGGAGAGCCCCTAGCAACAGCAAAGGCAGCGAGAATGCGGCAGACTCCAAGGGCATCCAGGTCCACCGGTAAATACTGGACCTTGGACCCGGCCAAAGCGGAGAGACCGTGAAATAACGGTGCCGCGCTGGACCTTGGACCCACGCCGCCAAAGGGCAATGAGGTCGAACGGTAAAGCCGTGGACTTTGAACCGGCGCAAAGAGGAGGCACCGTGAATTAACGGGACTCCCTTGGACCTTGGACCCGATGCGTGCCGTGTGCAAAGGGAACTAACGGGACACCCTTGGACATTGGACCTTAGCGAGCCGTGTGCAAAAAGGGAAATAACGGGACCACGCCGCAGCCTATAAAAGGAGGGCGCAGGCGCAGCTCGACACAATCAACCGAGATACGCGAGCGAAAGTACAAGTGAGACAAGAAAACCAGATACCAAGATTCAAGTGCGAGGATTCAATCGAGTGCGTGACCGTGAGAGTACCGTGTAACTGAGTGCTCAACGCCCAGATCAAGATACCGGAGTCAAGACGCTAGGCCAAGGCTGAGACTGCAACGGTGAGATCTGCAGGAAGCAGAGATTGGAGTGGAAACGAGTGCTGGACAGGAGCAGAGTCGAGAGAAGGACGAGCTACCGGCAGGGTAAGCACGGATCAAGAGTGTGTGCCAGGCGTCGGAGTTACAGTGGACTGACGATAAGGCCGAATCCTCGGATTTGACCTGTCGGGACATTTGCTTCTCAGGCTAGAGCCAGACCGACCTCAGGGAACACGACGAAACAGGTGGTCCCAGGATCATTTTGGTCGGACCCGAAAGGAAGGTTGTGCAGACTTTTGAGTCCTACGTGCCGGGTGGAACGGGTGAGACGCCGGTGGAGAACGACGCCGCAGGAGTCCACAAGTAGCACGAAGAGATACGAGAGCAGCGACGCCGTCGAGGAGCGCCGCCGTGAAACGCACGAGGAGAATCGTAAGCCGAGGAAGGCAAGTCGCCGACCAGGCAAGCCGCAGCAGCCAGCTGACGTAGAACACAATTCCAGCGAAAAGAAAACTTAATAAAGTTTTCCGATTTGTCCCAATCGGATATCACTGCATTTTCTTGGGTCACGGGCAGTCACGTAATACAAATTTGGTGGGACGAACACACAATATCTCTGAGCTAGTCGCGGCGTTTACGTAGCGATCAAACAGTCCAAAACGGTTCGTTACATCTGGCGCCCAACGTGATTGTCCCGATCAAGAAAGCAGATAGAAGATGGGCAAGTCGTGGCTGTATGCCCTCAAAAGGGATGACTTTCCCGCCATCGCAGCCGCCCTTGGAATCGGGCTAGAGGGTCTCGTGGATGACATGAGAAAAGCACTGTCGGAGTTCATAGACCGCACAACCAAAGAACCGGAGACAGTTGCCATCCTCGAAGCGTTGGAAAGGGAGTACGGAAAGAAGACTCCCGAGATGAAAATCACGAGCGCAGAGGGCTTGGTGAGCAGTTTGGACGTCCAAAGCCTCAGGGACGCCGGCAACCAGGAGCGACGAAACTCCACTCAAAGGGAGAACAGTCGGGAAAGGCAGGAGGACTCCTATCGAAGGAAGGACAGGGCCAAGCCAGAAGTGCAGGACTATGCCAAGGTGGCGAAGCAGGTACGAGAGTGGACCTTCAAGTACGACGGCCACGACAAACCCCTGGAGTTCCTAGAACAAGTAGAGTGGTCAGCGGTGACGTACGGGCTCAACGCCGATCTAATCCCCAGAGCGATGCCGGAACTCCTGCAGGGAAGAGCCCTCAAATGGTTTATCGCCAACAACAAATTCTGGGAGACATGGGCAGACTTTTCCCGGAGCTTCAAGGAATTCTTCCTGCCCAGGGGCTTCATGGTGAAGCTAGCCGATCAGGTCAGGCAGAGGAAACAAGCCTTCAATGAGTCCTTTAAAGACTACATGGTAGACATGCAGACCTTGATGCGGCCCCTGGATATGTCCCGAGAAGAGGTCCTGCAGAGGATAATAGAAAACAGCACACCGGCGTTGCGGATATTCATTCGCCCGTACGAGTGCAGGGACCTGGACGCCTTGATGGCACTGGCAGACGACTTCGAGGAGTTGGACCAGCAAAGGAGGAAGTTCGAGGAGGCCAACACCCCACAGACCAGGATGCACCCCGTACCCGCAAGAAGAGAGTTCCAACACCCGGTAGCTGCAGGACGGGAATTCGAACAACCGGGAACAGCACGAAGAGAGTTCGCGCACCCAGCAGCCACTCGAAGGGAGCAAGGAGCAGTCTGCAGAATGTGCCAAGACGGCACAGATGATCCCCGGAGGCGAGGTCCACAGGACCAAAGGACAGAGGGAAGGAGAGGATACGTCACAAACCCAGAAACAGCATGCCGAAGATGCGGAAGCCAAGAGCACTGGGCAACAGAATGCCGAAACCGCCCGGTGCTGTTCTGCTGGAAATGCGGGAAAATAGGCATACTGACAAACAATTGCTGCCCGAGATCGGGAAATGCCCAGCGATCCCAGCCACCGAGGGGCAACTAGGGTTCGCGAGGCACTGCCCCTCAAATCTAATGGGCGACCTGAAGGCGGAAGAAATGCAACTGTCCGCCACAGTGCTCATAGCCGGGAAGAGGCTGAAGGCCACGGTGGACACCGGCGCCACGGCTAGTTTTATAAGCGAGGAGCTGGCGAACAGGTTGCAGGCGGCAGGACAAGTCAGGCCCACGAGGAGGCAAGTACGGATGGCAGACGGACGGTGTGGGAGCATCACCTCGCAGTTGGAAATAGGAATAGGACTCGGCACGAGAACTGTGGTAATACAGTTGCTGATCCTTCCTGGAATCATAGACGCCCTGGTGCTAGGATGGAATTTCCTCACTACAATAGGAGCAAAAATGGAATGCGCTGGACTTCGGGTGGCAATACCACCAAGAAACAGGAAACAAAACTGCACAGAGGAAAGACTGTCCGTCGCGGTCACGGAAACGCCAAAAGAATTCACGGAAGAGGACGTAGATGAATTCCTGAAAACAGAATTGGCAGATTTGGAGAATAGACAAGGAACGTCGACCGTGGCTGTACACAAGATCACCATGAAAGATGATCAGCCGGTCAAACAAAGGTACTATCCCAAGAATCCCAAGATGCAAGGGGAAATTAACTCCAAGGTCGACGAGCTACTCGAAAAAGGCTGCATAGAACCATCGAAAAGTCCCTACAGCTCACCAATCGTCATGGTCAGGAAGAAGACAGGGAAATGGAGGTTGTGCGTAGATTTCCGGCAAATAAACGCAAAATCCGTTAAGGACGCGTATCCGATGCCAATGATAAACTACATCCTGGACCAGCTGAGAGAAGCCAAGTACATCAGCAGCTTGGATCTAAAGGACGGGTACTGGCAGATACCCTTGGAGACGGACAGCAGGCAGTACACAGCCTTCACAGTCCCGGGAAAAGGTCTATTCCAATGGAGAGTCATGCCATTCGGACTACACTCGGCATCGGCGACATTCCAAAGAGCGTTGGACCAGGTCATAGGGCCCGAGATGATGCCGCACGCTTTTGCGTATCAAGACGACATTATCGTCATCGGACGGACCATAAAGGAACATATGCAGAACCTAAAAGAGGTGTTCAGAAGACTGCGGGCAGCAAACCTGAAAGTAAATGCTGATAAGTGTAAATTCTTCAGGAAGGAGTTGCAATACTTAGGGCATCGAATCACAGACCAAGGCATTGGGACGGACCCGGAGAAGGTCTCGGCTATAGCTCAGCTGAAGCCACCGGCAAACGTTAAGGAGCTGCGCCAATATCTGGGGGTGGCATCATGGTATAGGCGATTCGTACCAGACTTTGCCACCATGGTACAGCCCTTGAACGCACTCCTCCGAAAGAAAGCAAAATGGGAATGGACGAACGACCACCAGCAAGCGTTCGAAGCCGTCAAGGCCAGGCTAGTTGCTGATCCAATCCTAGCATGCCCCGATTTCAGCAAAACGTTTGTACTCCAAACAGACGCCAGCGATTACGGCCTCGGTGCTATTCTCACACAACATTCGGACCAGGGTGAGCGGGTGATTTCCTACTCCAGCCGATCCTTGAACGGGGCGGAAAGGAATTACTCTGCAACAGAAAAAGAATGTTTAGCGATCGTGTGGGCCATCAGGAAATTAAAACCTTACCTGGAGGGCTACCACTTCAAAGTGATAACCGATCACATGGCCCTGAAGTGGTTGAATAGCATCGAGAGTCCGTCCGGCAGAATCGCGAGATGGGCGCTGGAGCTACAACAATACGATTTTGAAATCGCATACAGGAAGGGCCAGCTTAACATAGTAGCGGACGCCCTGTCACGGCAGCCGCTACCAGAAACGTGCCGAAGACTGGAAAATAAGGAAACCGATCTGCAAGAACGAGCACAATGCCCCTGGATAAAGGAAATGCAAGTAAAGGTCAAGCAGAATCCACAAAAATACCCCGATTATCTGATGGAAGCCAACCGGCTGTACCGACATATTCCACACAGGGCTGGCAACGAGGACGTAGTCGCCTGGAAGCTGTGCGTACCCACCGAGTCGAGAAAAAGGGTCATCTCGGAAAACCACGACATGCCAACGGCCGGGCACCTGGGCAGTCGGAAAACGATTGCAAGAGTGGCAGCAAGATACCACTGGCCGGGTATGCATCGAGACGTACGGAAATATGTGCGGAACTGTGAAAGCTGCATGAAATACAAGCCTAACCAACTCCAGGCAGCCGGAAAAATGCTAACACAAATTCCGGAGGAGCCATGGGCTACGGTATGCGCCGATTTTGTCGGTCCCCTGCCACGGTCAAAACACGGGAATTCGATGCTACTAGTCTTGGTGGATCGATTCTCAAAGTGGACCGAAATCGTGCCCATGCGAAGGGCAACCACGGAAACCCTTCAAAAGGCCATCAGAGAACGAATAATTTCGCGATACGGAGTACCTAAAATAATGATAACCGACAACGGCGTGCAGTTCACAAGCAGAGCGTTCAAGAAGTTCATGGAGGAACTGGGTGTCCGACATCAGTTTACAGCACCGTACACGCCACAAGAAAACCCGACGGAGAGAACCAACAGGACCGTGAAAACAATGATCGCGCAATTCACCGGGGCCGATCAGAGGACGTGGGATGAAAAATGGCCAGAATTGCAGTTGGCCATGAATACAAGTGTGGCGGAAACAACTGGCTATTCGCCAGCGTTTATCACGCAGGGTAGAGAGCCGAGACTCCCAAACGCGCTGTATGACGAGCAGACAACCGGAACAGGAAAAGAAACACAAACACCCACGGAAAACGCACAAAAATTAAAAGAAATCTTCGAGTTGGTCAGGAGAAACATGGAAAGGGCGGCGCAGGATCAGGCGCGTCACTACAATCTACGAAGGCGACCATGGAAGCCGAAGGTTGGGGACAAGGTCTGGGTCAAGGAGCACCACCTGTCCAAGGCAGTAGAGGGCTTCGCGGCGAAGCTGGCCCCAAAATTCGATGGGCCGTTTAAAATCACAAAGTTCACCTCGCCTGTGATCTGCAAGGTACGACACGAGGAAAGCGGCAGGGAAAAAACAGCACACATAAGCGACCTAAAGCCCGGGAGTGAACAGAGTGGAAAATAGGGATGGGGGCGCTGCCATAGCGGCGGTCGATCGATAGTGCGATCGATAGGGAACACGACATGGAAAAATACTAGATTTTTCACAGTGGCCACACTATGGGTCACACTGCGAACTACAATGAAAATGGCAACGCTGGACACGGAACATATGGAATTGAAGACATGGAAGTGGCAACGCCGCTCAACACGATCGATGAACGCGATTGTGAGATGGAGCGGAGTTGCCAGACTGCGGAGAGAGAAGTGGTGGATTTCGACGTTGGAGTGGCGCGGAAATTCAAAAATTCCGTCCGGAGGCGAGGATCAGCGACCAAGGAGGAGGAATCGTCAGGAGCAGGAGAAGGACGGCGCCGGGAGGGTCTATACGCGGGGGTCGAGATGCCTATTGGACACGGCTGAGGCTGGCATCGCTGCGATCCGACCGGTGGCCAAACGGCAGGAGAAAGGCATCAGCGAGGGTTAGACGCGGTCGTCAAGACGCCTACAGGACACGGTTGAGACTGCGCCGCTGCGTCCGGACTGATGGCCAACAACAGGAGTAGGGAACCAGGAAGCAGAGAGGACGAGGAGTACAACGAGGGAGCTGAGAGGCGTCGACGGAGTGCGTCGGGAGGAGAAAGCACCTTCTTCAAAAATTTCCGAAGAAAGGGGGAGATGTGAGGAGTCGTAAAACTCCCCACAAATCTCGAGGCAGGAGAGCCCCTAGCAACAGCAAAGGCAGCGAGAATGCGGCAGACTCCAAGGGCATCCAGGTCCACCGGTAAATACTGGACCTTGGACCCGGCCAAAGCGGAGAGACCGTGAAATAACGGTGCCGCGCTGGACCTTGGACCCACGCCGCCAAAGGGCAATGAGGTCGAACGGTAAAGCCGTGGACTTTGAACCGGCGCAAAGAGGAGGCACCGTGAATTAACGGGACTCCCTTGGACCTTGGACCCGATGCGTGCCGTGTGCAAAGGGAACTAACGGGACACCCTTGGACATTGGACCTTAGCGAGCCGTGTGCAAAAAGGGAAATAACGGGACCACGCCGCAGCCTATAAAAGGAGGGCGCAGGCGCAGCTCGACACAATCAACCGAGATACGCGAGCGAAAGTACAAGTGAGACAAGAAAACCAGATACCAAGATTCAAGTGCGAGGATTCAATCGAGTGCGTGACCGTGAGAGTACCGTGTAACTGAGTGCTCAACGCCCAGATCAAGATACCGGAGTCAAGACGCTAGGCCAAGGCTGAGACTGCAACGGTGAGATCTGCAGGAAGCAGAGATTGGAGTGGAAACGAGTGCTGGACAGGAGCAGAGTCGAGAGAAGGACGAGCTACCGGCAGGGTAAGCACGGATCAAGAGTGTGTGCCAGGCGTCGGAGTTACAGTGGACTGACGATAAGGCCGAATCCTCGGATTTGACCTGTCGGGACATTTGCTTCTCAGGCTAGAGCCAGACCGACCTCAGGGAACACGACGAAACAGGTGGTCCCAGGATCATTTTGGTCGGACCCGAAAGGAAGGTTGTGCAGACTTTTGAGTCCTACGTGCCGGGTGGAACGGGTGAGACGCCGGTGGAGAACGACGCCGCAGGAGTCCACAAGTAGCACGAAGAGATACGAGAGCAGCGACGCCGTCGAGGAGCGCCGCCGTGAAACGCACGAGGAGAATCGTAAGCCGAGGAAGGCAAGTCGCCGACCAGGCAAGCCGCAGCAGCCAGCTGACGTAGAACACAATTCCAGCGAAAAGAAAACTTAATAAAGTTTTCCGATTTGTCCCAATCGGATATCACTGCATTTTCTTGGGTCACGGGCAGTCACGTAATACAAATTTGGTGGGACGAACACACAATATCTCTGAGCTAGTCGCGGCGTTTACGTAGCGATCAAACAGTCCAAAACGGTTCGTTACACTGCATTTAAATTTTTTGGAAATTCAGCCTCCTTTACCAAGTCCCCAATATTTTCAAATTTTGTTTTGCCTTCTGACGTCACGGCCTCCACATATGTATGTATGTATGTTCTGCTGGCGCACTTTGCATAAAGTCGTACATGTATGTGTGTATGTCATGCTGTCGCACTTTAAGTGTGACCGCGCAAGGGTAATTTAAGTGTGACCGCGCAAGGGAAAAAAGATGAAAATTCCACAGTCACAGCAGATTTAAAATGCGCGGTTAAAATATCGATTATATCGAAAATCGATTCTTTTGCACCATTTTTTTTTAGCCAAACGTTAAATTTAAAAAATGATTTTCCTGTGTGCAAAATCATGCTGCTCCGATCAGCTTTAGAATTTGGATACAGTTATACAGTCGAAGTTTTCCTTAAAGTTATTTTTATTTTTAAAATCCAAGAACCCGATCAGCTTAGACGATATGTTTCCAAACTATCTATTAGTTTTCAAACGTTGAGTTATTGACAAACTGTGGATTTGTAAAAAACAAAAAAAACATTAATTCGCTCCGCTGCGTACACACACACGCACTAAATATGTATTAGCAAAAAAATGCGTATTTAACACACATCCACTAGATATGTGCGTGTGTACGTGTGTGTGCGCATTGCAGCTGACTAAGGAAGTGAGATTCGCTTAGATTCAAATTCATGATAATACTGATATCCTTTTGCTAAAAGAATATTTCATTTATATTCCCCAACAGATTTAAAACATTTTCTTACAGATTTTTGTGTTTTAAAATTCAAATCGCATTGAAAATATTAAAAGAACACCAAATATTCAAATCAATTGATTCTCTTGCTCTTCCTTACACGTGCCTCAAATTGTTTAAACAAATGGAAATGTTTAAACAATTTGATTCACGGCACCCCCTTCCACCTGCCTTCCTTATCTAAATGAATAAAGGAGTAACAATAAAAAATGTCCAGTAGCAAATTCCACCCAGAACGGATTGACATAAAAATCTAAAAAAATTACATTAATTCGGAGAATAATTAGGAGCCGCGTGTGAGGTATACATTAGAACCAAAAACGACCCCCAAAGGCCCCAAAATTCGATTTGTTTTTTTTTTAATTCTTTCTTTTGCCATTTTTCATTTATAAATGTTGTTAAAATGATTTAAAAATGTGATGTTCATAATCTTATGGCATACCCGCAAATAACTGCATTTAAATTTTTTGGAAATTCAGCCTCCTTTACCAATTTAATTTAATTTAATTTTGGTTTTATTTCTTCCTAACGCTACAAGTACAGAAAAATACTTATAAATTAAAGCGCTAGTCACAATTTGTCAGATTCATGAACATAAATAAATGATGACATTACAAACATTGATTTCTTAAAGACTAAAGTTTTTTTTTTTTTTTTTTTTTTTTTTTTTAACATAATTACTAGTTTGAAAAATGTGTGTGTAATTTTGCTTTGAATTGCGTGGCAGATTTAATGGTTTTTATTGGATGTGGTAGTTTATTCCAAGAACGTACAGCACAGATAAAAAAGTGTTTCTCGGCATATGAGTGTTTTACGACTTGACAAATTACGTTATTTGTTCTATTGGAAGCGCTCAATTTTAGCTTGCTAAAAAGATATTTTGTCCCAAGTCCCCAATATTTTCAAATTTTGTTTTGCCTTCTGACGTCACGGCCTCCACATATGTATGTATGTATGTTCTGCTGGCGCACTTTGCATAAAGTCGTACATGTATGTGTGTATGTCATGCTGTCGCACTTTAAGTGTGACCGCGCAAGGGGAATTTAAGTGTGACCGCGCAAGGGAAAAAGATGAAAATTCCACAGTCACAGCAGATTTAAAATGCGCGGTTAAAATATCGATTATATCGAAAATCGATTCTTTTGCACCATTTTTTTTTAGCCAAAGCTTTAGAATTTGGATACAGTTATACAGTCGAAGTTTTCCTTAAAGTTATTTTTATTTTTTAAATCCAAGAACCCGATCAGCTTAGACGATATGTTTCCAAACTATCTATTAGTTTTCAAACGTTGAGTTATTGACAAGCTGTAGATTTGTAAAAAACAAAAAAAAACATTAATTCGCTCCGCTGCGTACACACACACGCACTAAATATGTATTAGCAAAAAAATGCGTATTTAACACACATCCACTAGATATGTGCGTGTTTTTTTTTTTTTTGTATTCCAAGTTTGATTTATTACAATTTAAAATAAATATCAGTATAACAGTGTAAAAGTATAAAAAAACAGTGGTAGGTGGGGTTTTGGGTGTGGGTGTATGGGGGTGTGGGGATAAAAGTGGTGGCTATAGTGGACCGCGATCGGGCGGTACGGCCGCTAAGCATTGCTTCGCCCGGCCAGCCCACGATGCTACCGTCTCTCTCTTTCTGCCTGCCTGAGTGCCTTCATCACCTCGGCTATGTACTCCGCTACCTCCTCCCAGTTCCTTTTGCTACTCAGCATTATGTGGACCTGGTTCTCTGCAGTTACTCTCCAGCTTGTCGCTTCCTCCAACCTATGCCTTTGGAACTCGAACCGCCTGCACTCAAAGATTACGTGGCTTGCGTCCTCTGGTATACCGCTGCCGCATTCCGGGCACCCGTCTTCGGTGTCCTTGCCGAAGCGCTTGAGGTAGCTTCGAAAACACCCATGGCCGCTTAGAGCCTGAGTCAGGTAGAAGTCGACCTGGCCGTGCTTACGAGACACCCATTCCTCGATGTTGGGGATGAGTTTATAGGTCCATCTCCCTTTGCTAGACGCTACCCAGTTCCTTTGCCAGTTTCTCAGAGTCTTAGCGCGCCCCTCGCTTTTGAGTTGCGCCACGTTCGTGTCGCCTCGCTGTCTGGCTTGGTAGATCTCTTTGGCCTCGCGCGCTCTCTCGCTTATTGGTGCCAGTCCAGCGATTACTAGGACTGCATCATCCGATATTGTTCGGAAGGCACAGGCGACCCTTATTGCTCCAAGCCGATAGACGGAGACCACTCCCCTTCTGTACCTTAGGACTGCCATGGCGTCCGCCCACACCGGAGCTGCGTACAGAATTTGCGACGATGCCACGCTCATTAGCAATTTCCTGGTATCCTGCCTAGGGCCCCTGGTGTTTAGGAGGATTCGGGACAGACCTCTTACCGTAGCGGTTGCCTTTTTGTGCGCGTAATCGAGGTGCTCCCGGAACGACAGTCTGGTGTCCAGGAATACGCCGAGATACTTGATGGCTCTCTGCGATGATATTGATGTGCCACCAACAGAGACACACGCCGTCTCAACCTGTTGCCGGCTCGAAAACAGGACCGCCTCGGTCTTGTGTGGAGCTAACACGAGGCCGGCGTGAGCCAACCAGTCTTCTACCGCTCTTATGCTTTCATTCGCTCTAGACTCGGTATCCGCCAGTTCCTTGGCGACGACAACGAGGGCTACGTCGTCGGCGAACCCGATCACCGTGGTATCCTCTGGGAGCTCCAGTCTTAGGACCCCGTCGTACATCGTGTTCCAAAGGAGGGGACCCAGAACGGAGCCTTGTGGAACGCCAGCCGTTACTTCGTGTGATGCTGCTCCGCCGCTTGATTCGTACAACAGCACTCTGTTGCTGAAGTAGCTGTCGATGATGTTGAGCAGGTACCCAGGTACGTTGAAGTTCCTGAGAGCCTCCATCGTCCGATCCCAGTTAGCCGAATTGAAGGCGTTGCGAATGTCTAGTGTGACCATTAAGCAGTACTTCTTGTCGCCACCCCATTCCATCTTTTCCCAGCGATTGCATCGCGGGCTAACTCGACGACCGTTTTGACTGCATCCACCGTTGACCGGCGCTTTCGGAACCCGAACTGGCGGTCGGATAAGCCGCCGGATGCCTCTAGTGCCGCGTTGAGTCTGGTCGAGATTATTGACTCTAGGACCTTACCTATGGTGTCCAGTAGGCAGATGGGTCGGTAGGAGGAGGGTTCCCCCGGTGGCTTCCCTGGCTTAGCCAGCAGCAGAAGCTTTTGTCTCTTCCACCTAGCCGGAAATTGTCCTTCCCTGAGGCACTTGTTGAGCATCTCCGACACAGCTGCCGGGTACTCGGCCAGGACCAGTTTCAGCGCCCTGTTAGGGATCGAGTCCGGGCCTGGGGCTTTCTTGGATGGCAGTCTCCTGCCGGCCGCTGCAATTTCCGCCGTTGTTACCACCTCTCCCGCAGGAAGGCAATTTTCGTCTGCTGGCTGCCGCCTTAATGGGTTTCCCAACGGGAAGAGCTCTCGCACTATGTGGTCCATGGCTTCGGGCTCCACCGCTCTGTTCCCTGCCTTTATGCTCTTTACCACTTGACTAGATATGTGCGTGTCTACGTGTGTGTGCGCATTGCAGCTGACTAAAGAAGTGAGATTTGCTTAGATTCAAATTCATGATAATACTGATATCCTTTTGCTAAAAGAATATTTCATTTACATTCCCCAACAGATTTAAAACATTTTCTTACAGATTTTTGAGTTTTTAAATTCAAATCGCATTGAAAATATTAAAAGAACACCAAATATTCAAATCAATTGATTCTCTTGCTCTTCCTTACACGTGCCTCAAATTGTTTAAACAAATGGAAATGTTTAAACAATTTGATTCACGGCACCCCCTTCCACCTGCCTTCCTTATCTAAATTAATAAAGGAGTAACAATAAAAAATGTCCAGTAGCAAATTCCACCCAGAACGGATTGACATAGAAATCTAAAAAAATTACATTAATTCGGAGAATAATTAGGAGCCGCGTGTGAGGTATACATTAGAACCAAAAACGACCCCCAAAGGCCCCAAAATGCGATTTGTTTTTTTTTTAATTCTTTCTTTTGCCATTTTTCATTTATAAATGTTGTTAAAATGATTTAAAAATGTGATGTTCATAATCTTATGGCATACCCGCAAATAACTGCATTTAAATTTTTTGGAAATTCAGCCTCCTTTACCAAGTCCCCAATATTTTCAAATTTTGTTTTGCCTTCTGACGTCACGGCCTCCACATATGTATGTATGTATGTTCTGCTGGCGCACTTTGCATAAAGTCGTACATGTATGTGTGTATGTCATGCTGTCGCACTTTAAGTGTGACCGCGCAAGGGGAATTTAAGTGTGACCGCGCAAGGGAAAAAAGATGAAAATTCCACAGTCACAGCAGATTTAAAATGCGCGGTTAAAATATCGATTATATCGAAAATCGATTCTTTTGCACCATTTTTTTTAGCCAAACGTTAAATTTAAAAAATGATTTTCCTGTGTGCAAAATCATGCTGCTCCGATCAGCTTTAGAATTTGGATACAGTTATACAGTCGAAGTTTTCCTTAAAGTTATTTTTATTTTTAAAATCCAAGAACCCGATCAGCTTAGACGATATGTTTCCAAACTATCTATTAGTTTTCAAACGTTGAGTTATTGACAAACTGTGGATTTGTAAAAAACAAAAAAAACATTAATTCGCTCCGCTGCGTACACACACACGCACTAAATATGTATTAGCAAAAAAATGCGTATTTAACACACATCCACTAGATATGTGCGTGTGTACGTGTGTGTGCGCATTGCAGCTGACTAAGGAAGTGAGATTCGCTTAGATTCAAATTCATGATAATACTGATATCCTTTTGCTAAAAGAATATTTCATTTACATTCCCCAACAGATTTAATTTTCTTACAGATTTTTGTGTTTTAAAATTTAAATCGCATTGAAA